>OZ025241.1:33188100-33243100 GCA_964019155.1 Osedax fenrisi
TTATTTATACATTCGTATAATTAAACAGCAGCTATAATATATATATATGTCAATTACTGAGCACGTATAGACCGATAAAGTATTCTCTTACATAATATTACGTAATGAACTCGGTGTACGCGTATTGCAGTACGACATGACGTATTAGATAACAGCAATCTAATTAATTACGTAACCTGTATTGTGATGTAACATTATCGTACACTGATATCAGATGATGTGTATTATTTAAATAGGAGTATTACTATGGTATACTGCATTAGTACCTATGTATTAGATAAACTCATTAATTATTATAATTGTTAAATAAATCATATTATTTTGTATATAAAAATGTAAATATAAATTATATATTATTATATATATATAGAAATATGTATGATATTTACCCTATATACTGACGATATCTACATATTTATAACATGATACTTATTAATTATGGTTGGTTAAAAAGTACCAATGGAAGGTAATTTACGAGAAAGTTGTTGTATTAATACCAATTGGTATCAAATATTGACGGCAAGTTTCTCATAGTATATAGTATATCAAATATATAGCCAACAGGAAGGTGTGTCAGCAAGGCAGACTTTGCATACGATGGGGATAGGATTGAATAGCACTGGAATATGATGGAGGATGGGGTAATATTGGTGGAGACGGGGTAGGATGAGTTAATACTGGGGGACGTGGATGGATGGGTTAATACTAGGGGATGGGAGATGGACGAGGTATCAGAATAATTGTTAAATAAGTGTACGACTTTAATGCCACGATGATGGGGGTGTATTTATCACATGTGTTTCATGTGTGTGGTAATCGATAGAGGATATCATATTAAAATATATAATATTATTTAAGAGTATAAAATATTGCAATACTATGGTCGAATAAATCATGGTTGAGTAAAGTGTACCCACCATACAATGAAGGTAATTATGTTAATATAGCTACTGCGTGTAAGGTGAACGTAATATATGTGAAGGTCAACGTAATATATGTGAAGGTAATTACTTAGAATGTAGCTGTAATGTCGAAGAGATATAATTAGAACTACGCACATAGGACATCATATCAGTGGTAACATTTGATTATTATAAGATGTTAAGAACAAATGAAAGTAAGCGAGTAGAAGTAGGATTTATTTGTAACGAATTACCACTAAGTATATACTCATTATGTGGTCCGGTTATGGAAGTTGCACACAATAAAGGGTCACGAGTTCAAAGGTTTTATTAATTCATAGTGTAGATAAGAGTGGAGGTCTGTATTTCGGTGATAAATTAAATACCATCTGATTGTTAGAGCAGAGACTATTATGTATTTGTATCTGCAGTTAATTGTAAGTTATGGGTATTTTATTAAAATAAAGCGTTACAATATTTTAATTATTAATTAATGTATACATATATGTATATGTATACATTATAATGTATATGTTTATATGTGTATACATTCGTCAAATTTACTTGTATTATAAATATAGATTATAAATAGATAATTATAATTCAATAATGTATTTGTAAACACATATTTTATTATAAGTAAATTCATCCTATAGATGATTCCCTTATATCAAATTATTAAGAAATATGAAGGTTATAAATACAATATAATCATTATTATTAAATATATATATATATAATATTAAATGTTAATAAATTTAGGTTACAATTATCAATTAATCTTTATTTTATTAGAGATTTTTTCTCGGATAAATCCACATATGAATATTTATAAATACATATAAGTAAATAAATATATTTGTACGTATAACCCCAGATTTATTATATTTTTATAATATGCAATTTGAATATAAATTGTCATTGCACGTTTCATTGGAGATACAAATATTCATGTGTGCTATATAAAACTATATATTATACAATGCATGTTTGCTAAACCTGTAATTATTACTAGTCCTCATTATAATAGCTTACAACTTGCACACACAGCCATACGGATAGAGTCGACATGCGCCGATCACAACCTACCAATAGGAGAGAATCTAGAGATGGATTGTGCCCTCGATGAAACAATAATAACTTCAGATTATCAAGTGAAGTGGACCAAGGTTCGTTTTCTAGCATGATGGTGGCATTGGTTTCTGTATTTCTCATATTAATTTTAATGTAATTATAGTTTATTGCTATATTTCATTATGAATTTAATATTTCATTATGAACATAATATATATATATATATATATTATAAACAAATAAACTATAGTTACATTAAATATATTATATATATATATAATTATTATTACATATTTGACTACACGAGTATAGGGAATTCAATGTATTATTTTAAATATAATATAGATTGACATTAATGTATATTTTATATTTTCATGAAATATATATATATATATATACCCATTATAGTGATTTTATATCACGTAATAATTCTATGAATATATTTCCATCAATGAGATGCATCGTATTGTATGATAGTATCTATACCTGTGAAGTAACGCCGTCAGTTAATTAACACATACTAGAAATAACAATAGAAATATAGGTTATGTAATCATGTGTAATCAACACTACGGTTATTTATAATGATTACGTAATGATTATATTTATATACCACTACGATATAACTGTTAATAAGTGTATTAACTATTGTTATCGTATAGTGGACGTGAGGGGGTTTTGTTTGATATACGTTATCAATGGCTATAGTAGTCAGTAATAATGATGCCAAGATTTGTGATGCCGAACCGAAACTTTTGGTTATTGATTCCGAGACAAGAAAAAAAAGGAACCCGATACGAGCCGAGACTCTATAGAGTTATATATAGAGTTAGACCATAGCCAAACGATCCTAACCAAACGATACCTAGTCGAGTTGACACTATTATCAAATATAACAGAGCCGAAATGATGCTTTTTCGAAGTTACATTGTAATACTCATTTTTATATATTTCATATTTAAATCAATTACAAAATTAACCTAGTCGATTAGAGACTTTAGATATCCAAGACTGATACATCGATGCTTTATATCTGAGCATTATTTACATATCTAGTCAGTACTTCTTGTATGTTGATTATTAGTATTTAAATTTTAGAGTACATATTATAAATATAATAATCTAATAAATAGCTATATTGGATATATACTATATACTATAGATATATTTATATTCATATTAATCTGTATATCCTATCGTTTATTAAATATACAGGGGTTCGAACCCAAACGAACGCAATATTATCCATATTAATTACATGTAAATAATTGTTAGCATTATTATATGTATTAATAATAATATATTGTATTATGAAAGTTAAAGTAATACAATAATTACACTTATATATATATTATATTCTTATAAGGGCATAGTTCTATAGTAATATATAGTTATATAGCTATATAAGGACATGATGATGGTAGTATGACACCCTCTTAGGAGCGTATGATGATTGATGGTAGTTACAAACACGTTACAATAACTACCATATTAAGTGCACACACAACTTCAGTGTAGATATGTAATGGACACAAGTGAATCTTGCGATGTAGATCATTAATAGAGTGTAATTCACATGACTTATAAGTCTATACTTATAAGCTAGTATACTAGCTATGTGCAAGTACATAGCGTATAGTATAGTGTAAACTTTACATTGTATAAAGGTATATAGCTACAGTGTATATTGTGTATGATTTATCACGTGATTAATCAACGATTACATAATATTATAAAATAAAGGCTAATTTGATTAGGTAAAAGTATATTACATCATAAGTGTTTGTAACGTTTACCTTTATCGTTCACTCAAACTATAGTATTATATCATATATTTTCACATAATGTTCACAGAACAGTATATTCCCATACTAATATGTGTGTGTGAAATACATATCATACATACGCATGCCAATACCAAATCATATGCACATATTAATGTTTACAAACAAATATACTTACTACATATATCGTCATATATGACGATGTATATATATATGACGATGTATACAGTATGCAATGTAATTATACATTGTACAATGTATACTGTATATGTATATGCGAATAAACATATGTGTGTGTTATTGTGTTAGTGTATACTATATATATATACACTAAAACAAGTACACTTTTTCATAAGACAAACATGCCCACCTTAACTAACCAACTCACCCATACACACACTCGCCCACACGCATTCATAGTGACGCGTATGAAGACATATCTTCATATTCCCCTCATATACACATACATACACGCGCACATACATACGTACAATATACGTGGTTCACCCTAAGGCGAAACCTCGTTTCAACAGGCAATACACTGTTACCATACTTGTGCAATACATTAGCTTTTCGTCCCCTATTTAATAAATCACGTGTTAATATGACACGTAACACGTGACACGTACCGCGTGCTAATACCACGTGATTTATTAGCCACTAGGCCATTTAGATCTTGCACTGACAACGCGATCTCATATACTATAGTGACCCCAAATCACATATCAATATTTGATGAAATCTATCGAGGACTCGACCTCTAGTTGACCTTTAGTTGACCTTTACAATACACATATTTATATGCATAGAAACTCACGTACATTCTCATATATATATATATATATATATATATATATATATATATATATTGAATCAATATTATCGATGTATATACTTGAAGTAAGAATATATATTAGAAAACATTTTCTATTTTCTTATATAAGATTACAATGCATGTGATTATTTACTTGTATTATTTAATATAAACTATATTTATAGTAACCTATAGTAACTTATAGTAACTTATAGTAGCATATAGTAGCATATAGTAGCATATAGTAACATATACTATCCTATATTAACCTATAGTAACCTATACTATCCTATATTAACCTATAGTAGCCTATAGTTACCTATAGTAGCCTATAGTTACCTATATATATTAACCTATAGTAGCCTATAGTAACCTATAGTTACCTATAGTAACCTATAGTAACCTATAGTAACCTATATTAACCTATAGTAGCATATAGTAGCATATAGTAACCTATAGTAACCTATATTAACCTATAGTAGACTATAGTTACCTATAGTAGCCTATAGTTACCTATATATATTAACCTATAGTAGCATATAGTAACCTATAGTATCCTATATTAACCTATAGTAGCATATAGTAACCTATAGTAGCATATAGTAGCATATAGTAGCATATAGTGACCTATAGTAGCCGATATTAACCTATACTTACCTATAGTAGACTATAGGCGCATATAGACAACGCGTACGATGTGCATCACTATGCATCACCGCTTACTGCTCTTACATCGTGACCTGTACCATCCATGTGACGGTTTTGCAGTTTTAAACTATTATTAAGGGGGTATCCCACTACCAGTATTTCCGGCAACTTGCCGGAAATATAGTAACTTTAAAATGATTTTAAAGTTACCAAGATTATCAAGTTGTAATATGATACCCCCTTTAAAGTTACTATATTTCAGGCAAGTTGCCGGAAAGTAAGGGGTATCCCACTACAATTGTAGTTAACTCGATAGAAAATCGTTTTAAATTTACTACATTCCCGGAAATACCTGTAGTGGGATACCCCGTTTACTTACATACGGCAACAATAGAATATGTTGTACGTTATATAGGCAACATTGCGCCAGTAACTTAACGATGATCACGCCACCACATATACAGAAACAATATGACTCAGAGCCCGTAGCCATCTCCACGAATACATGGTTTACTAACAAGTTCGCGCAAACACCGGCAACTAAAGACGCTCCGGCCGTGAATTCGAGGTTTACGCTGGGAGAGTCTCCCAATATGAAGCTCGTGATCACAGGTTAGCTCTATCACTACATGTATGGTGTTACTACTGAACGACTAAACAATAATATTATTGGTGTCAGATATGTCAGTTGCACCAGCTATCGTAATACGCGATAATCAAGTAATTCATACTATTACCAAAGTCCTTGCCAAGATCCAGCTGAATTCGCTATTACCTCGGTGTTAAATAGTATTATTAAATATCGTATACGTATATATATATAGATATATTTCTGTAGAAAGATGTTATAGATTTTATACAAAGATTGAAGAATATTGTTCAATGATAACAATATATATGTCCGTTATATGTTAGATGAACTAGAAAGTGTTTTTTAAAATAATAATGACATTTATAAATAAAATGTCGAAAACATTCCCAATCATTATACTTCTATGTACGTCTGTGTGTATATGTATGTATATGTTCATATAACTTATGCACACATACGCATACACACATACACACATATACACACACATATATAAATCAATATCCGAAGAACTATAATTGTACGAATATAAAGTATACGAATATTGATTATATTATAGATATCAACACACTTAATTACATAACATGTGATTATCACGTGCGTGAAGGTCGCAAAACTATCCAAATATGTGGTCACGTGATATGGCGTGAACATGAATATCTACATTTATATGTATATATAATGTGAATAATATGAATAAATAAATAAATATAATAATACATATATGCTTATAAGCACATACATACATTTAATAATATATATATATATATATATATATATATATATATATATATATAGATATATATATATATATAATACATAATGATAAATATATTATATACTCTAGTATAATAGGTATGGATTTCATAATAATTATATTTAATTAGAATACGTTACATAATGTATACATGTCTGATAATGGGCTACTATATAAGTGTAACCCCCTTTGCCTCTGATAATGTGATAAGTTCGTAGATGTTTGCGAAGCTCTGTGAAATATGAACTGGGCGTAACCCATACATAAAGGAAATGTGTCGCCTCTCCCCCATCTCCCATTCATTGCGCCGTATTAACAGCGTCATTATAACTGTAAGCGCAGAGTTATTTACTACGGTATACCGCACAAGAATACTAGTAGTATATGCATATGTTATAGAGTATATATATATACTGATATAAATGCACTTAAGTATATGTAAACTAGTTTACACATATGTATATATATATATTTATAGAATCATTTATTTAGTATATATATATATATATACAATACACTCAATTGGTTTTGAAAACATATATACATCATAATTACATCTTTAGAACGGGTACATTGTTTACATTAACTTATTAATTACTAGTAATACTAGACTATAAATTTATAATCCTTATGGATATATTAAGTTTAATAACTATAGTTATAAGTTAACTTAACATAATTATACTTATAAGTTTACATTTGAAAACATTGCTAATTATAATTGACCTATAGGTACTATAATACATACTATAGTAGATATAGGTATACCTACTAATGCACTCATTACTACACATATTACAATTACATTTATTTTTAAATTTCAACTATAAAATACTTAAAATATTAATAATATATCGTCCTCCAAACTCTACACATTAATGTTAAATATTATATACTATATTAAACAATTACGAAGAATTCAATATTTTCACATACATCATACTCAATAATATATTGAAATATATACCTATAGGTATAATATTATAATCTTAAGCAATTTGTAATCTATAGATTACAGTCTACGTACAATGTACGTCGTACATGCAAATAATGTACTCAAGATCTTCATAAAACCATTCAACTCTTCCCTCTACCCATACATATATATTAAAGTGGCTTTCATATTCCTACCAATCAAGTAACAAATATATAAATAAAGTCAATAAAATAATAAATATCAATATTAATAAAATAATGAAATATAAAATATAGCCAGACATCATACATACGAAGTACAGTGTTAATGACTTACACAAACTTAAAACACCCGACTTTATCATTCTATCATCTAAATAATATATTGGTATTCATGCCCAAATCAAATATCAGTGTTAAATATATAGAAACATGCTCTGATGACGATATACTGGTGATATGCACTACATATGTCTACATGCACTATACACACTGTAGTTCTGAGATAGCTAAAGCATACCGTCATATTCGTAAACATTAACGCAATTGATGAAAATAAAACTATAGATCACATATATGATATATGATATATGATATCATATATGATATATGTATAGAAATACGTATAGGTATACATATAAGTATATATATATATATATATATATATATATATATATATATATATATATATATATCTATATAATCATTTAAATCAATTAAAGATACTTTAATAATACTGTAATATTGTAATATAAATACACCACTACCATAAATAACATTATATGTAATAGTAGTATACATAGAAGTATACTACCTCTTCTAGAATAAAAGAAACTAACCGAAACTCACCGATAATGGTGTTAGTGATAGTTATCACTAAAACCATTAACCTGAATATTTACGACAATTTTATATTAATAATAAAAAAAGATGAAAAAAAAATATAAATTGTAACGAGTAAAATTAGGTAAGAATATATTAACAATAATCTACATCTATCACCTGCATGTATTACTGAGCTGATTACAAGCATAAGCCACACACTTATATAATTACTGCTAAAATAACACCACTAACGAATAAGCTCTTTTATTGAGATATAGATACTTTATTAATAGTTGCATACTGTATCTTCCATACTTTACTACCCTTCTGAAATATTTGATTATAACTCTAATACTAAAAAACCATTGTTAAACTGTAGATTAATTACTAACAATTTATTAAAAATCTCACAAAAGTATGTTAATAATATCTAAAAGTAAAGTAACATATGTTTTATTAACAATAACCTTACGACCCATTTCAAAGCGTATATATACATATATGCGCGTATTTTTGTATACAAAATAATGCATAATACTGACATTATTTTAATTGATAAAGATACTATAGTATACAACAGTACACTAAAACTAGTAATATATCTATAACACATACCCCCCACACACACATACACACACACACATTCTAATTATATATATATATATATATATATAATATAATCTCTTGTATTTTGTATATATTTTAGTTAAACTTAGAAATATATGCACGCTATATTTATTATGTTATTATATATATATATATATATATATATGGAATCAATCATATTATGATTGCATATTACCATATAAGGAAGTACTTACCATATACGTGTATCACATCACCGCACCCCACACTTTTTAGTACTACTTTATAGTATTAGCGGGGATGGGATTTATTAATAATACAAATCACAGATTTCCTTTGATATATAATACTGACATATCGCGAGGGAGCAGAAACTATTATACAATGTGATACATTAAACAGACGTGTTTGTGATTCTATATGCATACGCGTTGATTAAATGCATTTAATAGATTATAGACTTCAAATTAATATTAGCAATTAATAAATGGTATATCATAGGTATGCATATACGAAAATCTTCATTACGATATACATGTTTCTTTTTTGTATTATGTTATTAATATTATGTTATTTTTTCAAGAGGAAAGAGCCATATTTTAGTACTTAATAACCGTTTATCATCATCAGCATTATTTCTATATATAAATATATACAAAAAACATAGATTATAATATGGACACGGCATAAGGGTTTACCGTATACGATTATTATGTATCTGTGTAACTATAGTAAGGACATATCAACAATACATTCTCTATTATAAACTCTAAAGTACAATACCTATATTGTTAATTTGTATTGATATCGAAATATTTATCTATTTATTTTTTAATGATAGACAAATTTACTTTAACACTCATACATTCAACTCAACATACGATCTATTCCCGATATCTCATACACTAGGTATATTATGCTCCCGATATATCAGAATTATGATATACTGTATCACTATTTAGAAGTATAAAAGTATTCAATATATATATTATGAATCACGTACTGATGTATACCATTATATTATCATCTATCATCTTATATTATAGGTATTTTCTATATATGTATTGTTCAGAATCTATTATTTTATTATTGTATTTATTATAGTGTATATTTTTGTAATGGTTACATAATTATATAATATCACTTATATATTTAACACATATTTGTGTTCTCATTATGGGGTTTAAACTAAGTTATACTACATACTTGTCTAACGGATTAGTTTACTGAGCTAACCATGATTATATATATGTATGAATAAGTTTATTTAAAAACCACGGAATTTAGTGGGATCCCTTACCTATAACGTAACGAACAAACAAATAAACAAAATAAAACACAAAAAACGAATTGATTTCAAAGAATTGTAATTAAGATAAACAAGCTATAATATATACAAAGATATATATATATATATATATATATATATATATATATAATATATATACTATATTATTTATACATTCAATAGAAACACGCATTTTTTTTACGAACTTTGAATCATAACTGGATTCATATTATTTAGAAATATTATATATATATATATTATATATATATTATATATTATATTATATATTATATATATATATAATATTTCTAAATAATATGAATCCAGTTATGATTCAAAGTTCGTAAAAAAAATGCGTGTTTCTATTGAATGTATAAATAATATAGTATATTATCAAAATATAGGAATACAATTAAAAAAGAAAAAACAATATAATAATTAAACTACATATATGAAAAATAAATAAAATGTAATATATATATATATTTAATAAACAACTTATAAGATTAGCATACGATATTATCATACTTATATAGATACTTTTTGATATGATCATAACTTATTATTCAAGTCAACAATACAAAAATCTAATAGGAATATTGAAATAAATATACAGCTCGAAAGATTATCAAAAAGAATATTATAAATAAATAAAATGTATACGATAAATAACTATTTATTAACCAATTTATTAATGAAATTAATATAGTAGTGAATTGAATATGGTGGTTTATTTATATGATTTATATTCAACAATTGTTATATTATAAGATAAGAACATACTTACCTTTGGGGATATTGGGAATATTAATATTCCAAATATCCCCAAAGGTGAGTAAATTCTTATCTTATAATAACATGTTAAAAATATGAAATATCACTAGTATTATATTTATATATATATATATATATATATATATATATATATATATATACATACATATACATTATAGATATTGCTGTAGCATCACTCTATTTAGTATAACAAAATATGAAATATTACATATTTCACATACGATGGACCGAGGTCAAATATGATTGAATTACTGGCATTAATATAGCGTATTGATATCGCAATCGAATTGCGCAATACAGTGTAGGCTGTTGCGTAATATTAGTAGTAGTAGTAGTGGCGGCCACCAGGGGGAGGAGTGTGCACGGGAGGACATGTAATGGACATACGCGTAGTCCCGTTGATCAATGATGTAATAATAATATTGTACACTACACACTGTACGTATGTAGTACTGCATCATTATATAATAATGAATATACGCAAATATATATATATATATATATTTGTGTATTAACATTCCAACACGAAAACACACATACACTTATTATTGATATACATAATATTATTGACTTTTATTACTATAATATTATTAATTATTTTATAATTATATTTCCATTTATAAATAATATAGCTAACATTTATAAATAGGTCTTAAAATAATATCTAGAGGTGATCTTATATAATTGTGTATACATAAATGATCGGCTCCCAGTTGTAACTGAGCCACACATGCAGTTATCAAATTTACCAAGTTATATGTTAATATATTAAATATTAATTCTACAATATATTTATAATAATTAGGATCATATCGATTTACTTCAATTCTGGCATATGTTTATTATTAAAACAAAACTAATAGTATACATGGATAATCACATATCACATACCTATTATAATACTACTACTGCCTGTGGAAGTAGGAGATGATTATTATAACGTGCAGTAAGGTACCCCTCCCCGTAACGTGTATTAACTATATACTACCATTTCTATTAATACTGAGTATACTTATACGGTATATATATATACTATATATATACATTATAGTCAATGTGTAGTACAGTGTGTACTATACAGTATTTTACCATTTACTGTCGTATATATATAATACACATATTATCTATCATAATGATAACCTGATTGTATACTGTTGTATTATAATTAGTATTATTATTCCATATTTAATTTGATACATTCTCATTGCTTTTAATAATGGTTACTAATAGCTAAATAAATAAGATACCTAAATTCGAACAGGATGTATATTATAATAATATATTATTAATATGTATTATATAATAACATATATGTATACATTGTATATTGATACAGAACAATTTAGATACCTACAGATAGTGGATTCGATGTTAAGATTACGTATCTGATATCTAGGCTAGTACACACATACACCAAAGGCATACGTATGCCACTAGTGGTATACCACTCTAGCACTATATGTGCATGCTCTAGGCTATACCAGTATAGGTATTCTCACCTATATATAGGTATACTTATTTCTGGTAATAATAATACACTATTATTCTATCTAAAATAGTTAAGAAGATAATATTAATTATGGATATATTCGCCATGCTGTAACATGCAATGGAAGTACGTTCTATTTTATTTTAAAAATGGAAATAATTTATTAAATTTTATCATTCGTTCAGAGATATTTCCATTGCTCTAATTATGTATACAATTATTTATGAATTAACCGCTAATCTCACTTTGGAAATGTCAATTAAAGCATTACGAACAAAATATATAACCTCAAACACCATGTATGGTAAAATCTATATATATATATATATACTCTATAAAGTAATAATTATATAATATTCGATATATTTATTTAAATCTGAAGTAGATGCCAATCAGTTGAATTTTCTCTTGAAAATGAATACGAATCCGGAAGTAATTAATATTTATAAATGTATTGTTAGTTAATACAAATGTGTTCAACATTTAATGATGTTATATTATATTATTAGCATATATGTATAAATATATATATATATATATATATATATATATTTATGAATAAAATAATATATTTTTAATATAGTAGTATGGTAATTAATAATAACTATCTATGATTACTAATTATAGATATTAAATATATATGTATATAATAATATGAATACATTACTTAACTAACCTATATATAGGTTACATATAGCCTCAACAATGCAATGTACAAATTATATTATTCAAAAATTATAGTCCGTTTACAAGATAACATTTTCATATAATTATAATAATAGTATAATTATATATATACATTTAATTTAAATATAAATACAATTATATTGCTTAGGAGTTTATAGTATCTATTGATAACGCTCAATATACAATACTATACTATACAATACAATACTATACTACACTATACTATATACATTATATGTGATGTTATTTGTGTGTATATAGGTTATATATAGGTTATTAAACTTATATGTTTAGTATAAAATATATATATGTAATATTTAATTATATTACTTCTGGTATATAATAGTATTACGTCGACATAATTAATAATTAATAGACAATTAATGCAATATATATAGGTATATGTATAGGTATAACTGTAATACATTTGACATAATATTACATTTCAACAGTGAAATATCATTATTACGTAACACTAGTCGAACGCACATGCGCATCGCATGTCATGCGCGCGGCTCTGCTAGCAATCTGAGTAGGGCGGCCATTTGAAGTGATCCCCAAGCGACCAATTCCGCTACTAATATATTTACCATACGTTGGTGGCGCAACCTACCGGGAAATAGGTTAGAGACCTACCATACGCCATAGGGCGGGCTGGGGGGGGGGGGGGGGGAGGGAACCTACCATAGCTAGTTATATCTATAGATATACGTATACGCCCCAATACTAGGTGTAGTTTTTCCCAATAAGTTATACAGATAAGTGGGGTGTATATATATATATATATATATATATATATAAAAGGGGCGTATATATAGATGATTACGTAATAGTGTATGTTACGAACCAGTGCATTGTGTTTACTCGCGTTATAGATAAAACAACACGTATTTATTAATAGTTTAATAGTTTATATATATATATATATCTGTGGGTTTAAATAATATTTGTAAGTATACAATGTATACTATACATCAACACACGTTTGTATGACATTAAAACGTGTAGCTTTCACTTTTATTTTCATACACATGTATAATATATACAAATAATATAAACATATGTATATAAAAGTTAAAGCATATACATGATTATATATAATATATACTATATATTCATATATTCATACTACATATTATAAAATATGCATTGTATTAATACATATACATATAATAATAATAATAAAATCAGATTTGACAATTGCCTGGGTGAAGGAGCAGAGGTTATCGAGTCTTTAACTCATGATCTTAAATGCATTTAAGATTATTATATATATATATATATATATATATATGTATATTCCTTATAATATATTGTTGAGTTGATGCAATAAGTGTGACTATATTTTATACATTATATACAATCAATATACTGCAAGTCCTTCGTTATTCTATACAATATATATATATATATATATATATATATATATATCGTAAACACACATACATACACACGCACACACACACATACATACATTCATACACATATATATGTATTCCTTATAACAAATACTCGGTATTTTCCCAGCATAGATATCCATACAAGTAGCTACTGTTTCTAGAAATAATCGATATTTTCATAAAAAATGGCCTATCACCACTAAATATATGTATTATATAATACAATTTAAGATTATATAATGTTAGATGATATCTTATATTGTATGTGATTGATCAATTTTGTCATTTTAAATATTATACAATATATTGTTTATATATATTTGTGGATGTACATATAAACATAACTGTGATAATAAAATATTAGTATACAATTACATTATATTTATATTTTAATATAATGATAAATATCAACTTCGGAAGTGTTTATTATTCTATCATAATGTATGATGATGAAAACTTTCACAGTTAAAGTTAATACTACGTCACATACAATCGGAAGTTAATGACTTTTGTTATTATTATAAATATAGTTCAAATAATATTAAAATTAATTCGATTTTGTTTAAAACACTTCTAGATTCCCGATATACAGTCAATTCCCGATAAGTCGGACTCGCAAGGGACCGACAACAGTGTCCGACTTAGCGATATGTCCGACTTAGCGATATGTCCGACTTACCCGAGATTCAAAATACATGCTGAGATATGCGCAGCATGAGTTAAAGGAGTAGCGAAATGTGGACTTATGCAACAATCAACAACATAAAATGTTGAATCTAATAATATTACTTACTAAAATTATAATATTCATTATTTAAAGTAAACATTTCTGACAATTTATGAAAAGTCCGACTTATCCAGTATAAAAATCATAAAAATGACCTTAATATGTATCCGACTTATAGAAAATGCCGACTTATCCAATCCAACTTATCCGATTAATTTGACATTGAGTTAGATACAAATCCAACCAAACTAACTAAATGTATCCGACTTATCGAGAATTCCGACTTATCAGTAGTCCGACTTACATATAGTTGACTGTATGAGTATTTATACGATTAAAGTTATCTACAGTTAAAATTATAGTTATATATGTATACCAATTTATATTTAGAAATATATATATATATATTATAATATGTATATATATATATATATATATATATATATATACATATATACACATTATAATATGTAACATAATACTTATTAGTTCTAGTGTTCTATATACTTATGCACTTCTTTGATCCTGAGAAACGAGTGTTTTACAAACACTTCAAAGAACTTGACCTAATGGGTTATGGGTTAATTAGAACGATAAATTAACAGTAAAATAATAGTATAATATGAGTAGTGTATAATATTATACCTAATATATACTTATAAATATATATATATATATATATATATATATATAATGGAATACTTTCTTACTAATCTAACTCCACACGACGTAAAAGTCATAATAGTTATGATTGTTATGATTGAGAGCTGGGCGTAACGATGATACCACACACATATCATCTGGTTCGAATTAAAGTGTTTGACGCGATAGCTCGCTAGGGCGGACACGTGATATACGCCCCCTTTCGTAAGTGGGGCGTGGTGTCAGCCTTTAATTCGCAGCGATATCGCAGTAATAACAGAAATACTATTATGAAAGTTTGTTCTATATAGCGTATACGGCTTATGAGCGAGTATATATATATATATATATATATATATATATATATATATATCGGTGTCGAGGATGTACCACGTGAGTAACAAATGACCCACGTCGTGGGTGGTAAGCTCATTACGTATGGGAATTAAATGGCAAAAATAGATAAGAGTTATAGGGAATTCTATATTTATTAAATTAGCTTTAATCCACATTTATTTGAATCTAAATAGAGATATATATATATGTCTATATACCTGTTTAGCAATATAATAGAGAAACACCACACTTAACACTCCATTGGTTTCTCTATACATGTATAATATTCATAGGAGAAATGTAAGTAGGTGTTTTAGATGACTTGTAATATACAACTTAATCAAGGAAACGATAATCGTGTCGTTGCATTAATCGTGTCCTTTCGATAATCTAATAGGATTTACATATATATATATGTTCGGTCAAATTTATATAGTTACATTAACATATAACATATACAATATGTACATATATTAAAATAATGTTATTTACTTATAATATATAATATCCGAGTAAAATAATATTCTCGACATATATTTATATAATTCAGGAATATATATATATATATATATATATATATATATATATATATGTATATATATATATATATATATATATATATATGTATATACATATCTATCTACACATGTATATATACAATGATCTATGTCGGTCAGTATCCCCTAATAGTCTATTACGTGTATAATAAACAATGCAGGCAATTATCTAAATGGACACGTGATCTATACCTCTCGACGCGCATGCGCAAACTTATAGGTATTCATATAGGTGTGCTAGTGCTGCCACCACTACGTAGAGATGGTGATATTGACCACTATGGTGTGGGAGAGATGTCTAATGTCCACGGCTATAATTACAATCTATGCTAAACAGATGATGCTCGCTAGTGATATGCATATATTACCTAGCTACACTAGTACATACATAAATATATATGTATACATATACACACACACACATACACACACACATACACACACACACATATACATATACATATATTATAGCAAAATACAAAACAATTATTTTAATAAATTATTTGTATTATTATTTTATATATATATATTAGAATGTAAATATGTAAATACATATGTCTCTTATACATATAATATTACATATTCGCGCTCCAGCCAACACTATAGTGTATAAAGTGTAATCTCACAGTAAGCCATAACTCGGTGGTACCGCTACCCCCACCCATCAGAGGTACCACCACCTCTACCGCCACACACACACATATTATTATACCACTACTGTGTTTACCAGTAAAATATATCATACATACATGCACGTATTTTAGAACATATTATATCAATAATATACCCTAATTAATATAATTATTAATAATGGGCGGGGTAGTCGCACCCGCGCCATCACCAGACTCGGCAATAATTACGTAATATAGATTACCGCATCGATATCGAGAGCTCCCCCTACCGGCAGACACTCGCGCGGGTAATATGATATATTGTTTACAAGTTGACTTCCGGGGGCACACATGTAGATAGCGGAGCGTAAGGCCCCCTCAGATGCATGCTAGTTAATTAATAAGGCCGCAACACCACATTGACCAGAGGTCATTCAGACCACAGCGCTTATAGTGGTGTAGGTATCGTGCATTCGTACACGCTAGTAATGGTGGTTGTTGCTAGTGGTGTATACCAATTATTGTTTAATATGTGTGTAATGAATTTTATATATGCATATATTTATAAATATATGCATATATAAAATTATATATATATATATATATATTACACCATTCTTAAAATAGTTTATGCTTAAACAATATATATCTAAAATACAAATAATAATTATATAGTGAATATTATCAAGACCTCCTATAACCTCCTATAACCTGAGGTTATAGGAGGTCTTGATATTATATGGTATATTTCAATAACATATATACTATTGTATATATTATAACTGATACTACAACTACAAATGCAAATTACTAACTAGATATCTACTATTATTACAGGGACAGAACTCAAAGACAACGGAATCTACACATGTTATTTGCAAAACACAAACTACAAAATACTAGGATCTGTTGTCTATAACATTACCATATACGGTTAGCAGTGTACCTGCGAGAGTATATTTATAGAATATCAACTCATAGCATACATTGATACGTTAGAATACGTTGTTCAACACGTAAGATACGATAACAAATATTAAAACATATATGTTTATAAACATGTATTATAATGCTATTAAGATAACATTAGTATGCTTCAAAGAGATGGTTAACAATATAAATGTTAGCTAGAAGATGTGCAGTATTTATGATGGATGTATAGGAAGTAGTAAAGAATAGTTAGTAGCTAGCTCGGCTGCTCCATCTATATAAATATGATGTATGGTAAATTGGCGGAAGTTTAATATTACCATCGTATATATTAGTATGTATACATATATATATATATATATATATATATATATATTTATATATATATATATATATCGTATTTACATACGTATACGCTATATACCCTATACCCTATAGGGTCACTATTTTTTAAGAAATACAGGGGTATATATGTATGTGTTATATATATATATATATATATATGTATATATGTTCCCCTACGGAAGGGGTATTTCATTTCATGTGTATATTAGGCTATATCCTACACACGCATATATATATAAGATGAATACATTAATACATGCTACTACAGTATACTGTATTAAATAAATGACGTCTATCAATATATTCAATACTTTTAGCGAGTCATTGCTCTTACTATTAGTTATATACACGATGTGAAGGTGTAATGTGTCAACGAACGCGTTTGATTCAAACATCGCAGTCGTAGTTTAATGGGTGGCGAGTGTGTGAATACGCTATGGTTATGTAGTTATACGAATATACATGAAGTGAATACATCTAATAAATAACATATATTTAATTGATCTTTTGTATTATAAGTAATTTTCATTATTATAAACTAACTATATATAGAGTAGACATAATATAGAAACAATTAAATGTATTGTTTAATGTAATAATATACTGAATAACATAACATGTATCGAATGTGGCTTGAAATATGAGGGTAAATACACATGTTTCGAATTTAAAACAATGACATACTAGATCTATATTAATATTCTAATAACTATGATTTACGCAGACCCGGTAGAATCATTGGAACTTTCAACTAACGATTCGAAAGTCACGGGTGGGGTAGTAGATGAATTCGAGTTTACCCTTAACACTCCCGAGATGGTAACATGTACATCTAAGGGAGGCTTCCCGACACCCAGGCTTATCATATCCAGGTTTGCGGTGAAAGCTGCTGGTATTTGTAGCCTAACAATATATATATAATGTATATACTTAAATATTCAATATATACTTTGTATGCGCTATTCCATTGATTTAATCATATATATATATATATATATATATATATATATATATATATATATATATATATATATATATATATATATATATTTATAATTATTTGTATATTAACTTAAAAAGTAACTTATTTTTTTAGTAAACATTGTTTAAAATCAATGTGTATTGCTTTAAATTAATATTTTATTGTATTCCAAATCCACTAATCTATTAATACAAACCACTTATTTAATCAATAATAAAAACTCACACATTTCACAATAATTGTCACTTTTTGATATACATATATATGTATATATATATATGTATATATATATATGACATTAGATAACCACGTGATAACTACCTCACAATAGAGGAAATGAAGATATTACGCACCAGTTTAAGGTCACGAAGAAAGAGAGAAGGTCAGGTCCCGTCGGACTGCAGACGCTACTGCACGACATCACCTTAACTAACAACGAGTTCCAGGTTAACCACGAGTGAATCACAGCTGACTCATTGATGACGTATTAAGTAGAAGCGAACATATCGATCTTGTTTGATCTATTGAGTGTTCCCCCGCCCTGGTTGACCTTATCGTATACGATCTGTATAGTTTATTATGTCTATGTGTGTGTGTGTGTGTGTGTGTGTGTGTGTGTGTGTGTGAATGTATAATGCGCGTATAGTTAGCTTGATGTAGGATAATGATAATATAAGTATGTACATATATGTGTATACATGCATAACATTATGACCACTCGCCATAGTAGCCTACGATGTACGATCTTGTACATTATTGTATAACTATATTATAAATCATTGAATATATATTTAATTTAAAATTATAATAATAAATATTACTATTTGCATTTCAAATGTACAGTGTACAGTAGACCGGTTCGTTCGATTCAATTTTTAATCCTTCAGGTAAAATATAATACATATCTATATTTTAGTATAATATGTATTAACAATTTTTATAAAAAAATAGTTACCTTTGGTCACGAAGCATTTAAAGTTTGAAATATAAATTATTATTTTAAGATAAAATGTATAATATTCTATGTATAATAGTAATGAAACTATCTTATTATCTTTGATGTTTACAAATATTTAAATTAATATTTAAAATTAATTATGTATTTGTATTATATTTAATGAATTAATATAATATATACCATTATTTATATTTATTAATAATATAATATCTATATTTCATTTTTATATCTACAAATTACCAATATTAATGTATCCTAAAACTCGAGAAAATACACCATTTTATAGTATTAATTTTAAAGTATTTATTTCAAAATAATTCAAAAAAATAATTAATTTTTAAAATTAATATATATAATTATACTTTACATAAATTTGAGTGATCAGATTGTATTGAATTGTGGATATAAGTTAGATATAAATGTCCTTTATACAAATAAAATTAAAAAAATTAAAAAATATGTAAACTTATTTTGTATTTCATATTTCAAATAAAAATCCAAAAAAATTTAAAAATGATGTTAATTTTTTTTCTAAGAATAATTTTTAATTTTTTAATAATTAATTTGAATTGTATTATTATTATCTATAAATTATATATTTTAATTTTTTAAATTAAATTGTAATAATTTATTTATATTAAATTATACGATTTTTAGATATTTTTTTTGACTAAAATTATTTTATAAAATTTGGGCATCTAGATTGTTATGAAAAATATTTTGTACTGTTAATACTACTTGTTATATATGTTTCTAGGATATATCCATAGTTGGCTTAAAAAAAATCATCCAATTTTATAAAAATTGAATAAAACTAATTTCTATATCTCCCCATGTTAACTTTTGTATGTATTCAATGTTAAAATAAAAAGGTCTCGTGACATAACAATATTTAAGATATAGGTCTAAAATTTTAAACACTTATTCATCATAGCATACATAATTGTCACATATGTGAAGGTTTTTAAAATTGCGAAAAAAAATGTAGTACGAACCGGTCTAGTGTACAGTGTATACATATACATAACAAAATGTATACATATATACATTGTACAATTTAAACTTTACACTGTATATATATACTTTATTGTGCAAATCTAATGTTGTCATATATTTTAATGTATATACATTTTAATATATATCATTTAATAATGAAAACAAGTTAATAATGACTATCCCATAATGGTTGTATGTTAATTTCTATTAGGGTTACGATCCTAAACAATATTAGTTTATGTTTCTGTTGACTATATACGTATACGTCCTCTACACATTCGTGTTATACATTGTGAAATAAATTATGAAATGTATGATTTTATATATGTATTTTATGATATGATAATTTAATTTGTAGAATGTAATATATTTCTAGAATGAGATATATATTTCTAAATAAATGTATTATTTAAAGTGGGTTAATCAAATTGCAATATATCGATGATTTATTTCCTACCTAATCTGATACTGCAGTCTTGCATTATGTATTATGATACACATATGTATGCCATATTTTAGATACATGTTATCAACAGTTTATGCATATTATATAATATATAAGGAATATATAACATATAAGAGTTTTAAGAGAATTTGAATAATAATTTTAATAAGATATCAAAAATCTATATTTGTCCTATATAGGAGAAATATAGATATTTTAGATATAATAATTATTATATTTTTTATATTAATATTATAATATAAATTAACCAACATTACTTAATTACTATAACACAATTGTTTGAAAGTAAAAATAAGGTTAGATCTATTATTTATGTACTGATGATGGCGAGCTGGTAGTGCCGAGCCAAGATATTCATTTTCTAAAAAAAAATGAGCCCGAGCCGAGTTGAGATTTAGGCAATTGAGACTGAGACTGTATCGATGCTTTCTATGCAACATTTACATCACTAGTATATAAGACTTATGTTAACTACTATACAGGTGAACACTAATGTCTTATTCCTATTACCTAAACTATTGTACACGTTAGTTATGTATGATCTATTAGTCGCAATTGCTTATACCTTATGGTACATGGAAGAGAACAAGGTATACATTATCTAACTTATTGCATAACTTAATGTGTACACATATGTGTTAATTGTGCTTTATTACGTAATATTTTCGCTAAGGACAGAATAGAAAACTACCTAACCTATTACATAACCTAATGTGTATATAAAGTATGAACTACTTGTACCTAAGGTTGAAGTAAATGATAACGGGGAACATCTCAAGTGTGAGGCACGCATCAAGAATCACTCTGCCAAACTGAGGAAGATGCTGAAGCGCCACGAACAGGCTGTCATCAATGTGCTATGTAAGTATGACACTGGGCTGTGTATGCAACTATCTAGGTACAGGTATACCATGTATAGATATCGGTAAGACTGAAATAAAGATTGAATTGTTCTATATAAGCATAATACAGAATCATGTTACTAGCA
Source organism: Osedax fenrisi (assembly GCA_964019155.1). Lineage (NCBI taxonomy): Eukaryota > Metazoa > Annelida > Polychaeta > Sabellida > Siboglinidae > Osedax > Osedax fenrisi. The sequence goes on from OZ025241.1 coordinate 33,211,194, forward strand.
TGTATAAGTGTACTTATAGTAGTATAATACTTATATATATTTATATATATACACAGTAGTATACTACTATAAGTATAGAACTCTTGTATACTATAGTATGTATATTGCATAGTAAATTGAATTAGAATTGCGCTAATATTATTAGCCATGTATTTGTCATCGCATTACAATGTAATCTATATGTTATTAAATATACACAGATAAGTAATAATTAATATTGATAGCAAGTATACGTACTACTAACATGTATACACTACATCAATTAATATATATATATATATATATATATATATTCTAGATGTTAAATTACCCTATATGTATGAACCACCCTGTATGGATTATGCTAGATATAATATTATTTTAGTGAATTTAATTTATTTCTTAATAAAATTATCTTAGTTTGACAATAATTGTATTTCATGGTACTATCAAGGACATTGTTATGGAGTATGTTCTATAGTAAGAATATAATATAAGTTATAGTGCAGGATTACTTCAGAGATTATGTCACAAGGGGCAATAGCATCGGTATATTCTATTTTATCCCTTCTTTTTTTAAACATAAATACTAAAAAATTACAAAAAATAAAATATTTACATATATATATATTTAAAGATATAGTATTTTATCAAATATATTATTGTATGTAGTTATTTATTATGGAATATACATATTCCATATATATATAATTTTATTATTGTAAAATATATTCCTATGTTGTTAATACATAATAATAATGTTAACAGCTGCCATATTGAATATGTGCACTATATTAATAATGTGTAAACTTCAAGATTATTAGCCCTATCTGTGATATATCTGAAAGTTTACTTTCATTGAAAAAAACTTTATAATAGTGAGATTATTCAATAATAATGTATATATTTAATGGTTTATAAAAAGGCCAAAAGTCATAGACTCATTATTATTCATTATTACCAATATAACAAGAAGATTAACGAATAGCGTAAATTATAGCTTATATATAAACATACACATACACATATATATATATATATATATATATATATATATATATATATTGGCTCTCGTTAAAACCATGAATGCCTTAACATGAGATCGGCTTCGAAGGGACATTAGAGCCATATATGGTTATAAGTGAAAACTTCATCTAAGTTACTAGATGGAATGAAAGGACTCCACCAAATAAAAATAACAATAACAATATATATATATATATATATATATATATATATATATATATATATATACACACACATACACATACAGTCATACACTTACACACATATATACACACACACAAACATACGTATGTATATATTGCGATCGATATAAAAAGGACGAACAGTTCTCTGGTAAACGCATTAGGTGGGTCGGTGTGTACTACTTGTACTGACAGTCGTGATATTCTTACACGAGGACTTGCACACTCTATTGTGTGTAAGCGAACATCACTCTCGTTATGCAATATATCGATGTTACATACATGATGTAATCTATGTGTATGTATGTTATGTACAATATATATATATATATATATATATATATAATATATTTCATGTATATATATATATGGACATATACATATTTGACAGTCAATATTATACTTTAAAAGAAAATTAAATTTTTAAATAATACAATTCATCGAATTTATGAATTAAATGAATGTCTTAAAACATTAAATTTATGTATTTTTGTATTATTTTTTTTACACGGGAAATTTATTATATACGTATACTATTATACTATTTTAACTCTGTAGTTTTAATTAAGGTTAATACTTTACTGTTATTTCCACTATACACAAATACACATATAGGTATGGTAGCCTAATGTAGGTGGTATAAAATGTACACAAAAAACCATATCTTAAGCTACCAACAACCTATACCAAACATTTCAATTTAGATATGGGTTTGAAGCCATTATTAGAAATTGAACAGCTAGTTATGGTTTTTCTACTTTTCTTATAGATTTTTAAATGCTTTTGGTAAAGTTTATAGTTATGGATTTTATCCATTTATTTAGTTATGGGTTTTTATTTAATTATTATATATATAATAATATAATGATTATATATATAATATAAATACGATTAATTATTAATATTATTTTATTTAATAAATAAAGCTTTATTATACCGTATACCGTATTAGTATAATTATAACGTATTTGGTTATGGGTAACGAACCCATATTCATTTTTATTTCCACAACCCATAACTTGTGTTTAGATGCAATGTTAATGACGAAGAATTCACAAAAAGCATAACCTTTATTTAAAAAATAGCGTAATGGGTATAATAACCATAATATTATATTTTTAATATTGTTATTATTATTTAAGGAACTGAGTAATGGGTTAAATAAATAGTATTGTTTACAATGTAGGTAGGATACATGTATGGATATGTATACAATGCATTGATATTACATACATACCCTATAGGGTTATAACTACATTGTGCATGTATGTATACACACATACATACACACGTACACATACACACACATAAACACTTACAAAAATATGACCATACTTAAATAACAATACTACAAAACTAGTGACTCATACTCTCATACTACCCATACTACAATACTATAACTCACTATTCTCAGGATCTGGAAAACTGAAAATAGTCAAACTAGACATAGTTAACCGCTCAATTAGAAATATATACCGACTACAGAAGACTGACTATACAACTAGCTTACTGACCTACGTAACAAACTTAACTGGCTAAACACAATACTTTATCAACTACAAAATACTTACATTACTATTACTTATAACTTACCTTATAATTTACGAAACAAAATAAACTTAAAACAAACACTATTATTTTACGTAATACACATTCCATTAAACTACACCAACCGATTACCCATATCAAATATGAAAGAAAAAAATGCAGCTCATCATCATCAATTAGATGGAATAAATTTCCCCATTCACTTATCAATACAAAACTCTCGATTTGTATATTCAAAAAGAAATTAAAAAAAGTTCTTATTGACCAAAATTGTTTCGAATCGTGATTATTATCGTGCGAATTATATACATTAGATATTTGTATCTATATGTGATATATATTGTTCGATAGGGTTACGATAAAAAAGGACGAGTTGAGTAGCAAAGGTTACATCTTAAATCTGAAATAAATGTATATAGGCACATTTTGTGATGTAATGCAGCTAAAAAAAACTAGCAAGACAAAACTAAACCAATTCAACCAAATAACCCACAAATACCAATACAATATATACATATATACTATTAAATAGTATTTCAAATGTAACCTCTAACCCTCAACTCGTCCTTGTTGATCATCTCCCGTTCGATACACATTATAGAATTATTATTATTAATGATGTGTTTAAATAAATACTTTCAACAACAAAAACAACAACACCAACATTAATAACAACACACACACATACAAACACACACATAATAAACTATAGTTTATAAATATATATATAGATACTAATTAAATGGATATATTTAAAGATTATATGTATTACTAGTTATTATCTCTTCTAATACATTATGTAGTATACATTATAATGTAATATAATAAGTAAACATGATTAATAAATATACTCTAGACATATATTATAAATCCATTTAATTAATATATTTATTAAATATAGGAGAATAGTATTCTCAGAATACCTCTATGTCATATGATAAATATGTATAATGTCAATACACTACTATATATATATATATATAATAGAGTTTGTAGATACACAGTTTTATCATTATCATTATAATTCGTCTATATAAAATAAGCAAAACGATGATGACACGATATATTATAGGAATATAAGAATATGTGTTTGTAGATTTATTTATCAATATTGCTAACATCGTAACTTCGTGATAATAATAATAACAATAATATATTTATGTAAGAGATGAGAGCTACTCGACCACCAGGTCTCCGGTTCGAGTTCCCAGTAGCGCCACCTAACTAATCATTATTCTTATTTGTTAAATTATTAAATTATAATATATAACAATAAAATATTTTATATAACAATTTTAGATATGAAATAATTTAAATTATATAAACAATTACAGTACTGTAACCACGTGGTTAAAATATTTCCATGTTATAGTATATCGTATAATACGTATAGATATCACATTCTCTATAGATACCACAAAAGATGTGTTACGTCATAAGTGATGAGTCATCGCTGAGCGAATTTAATTGTATTATTTATGTATTACTATATTATGTAAATGATAAATTAATATATATATATATATATATATATATATTATATATTATATATTATATACACATTATGACTAATAATGGGTACTGTATAGAATGAGTTTATCACTAATTATTCACTATAGTGCTATGTCAAATATGAACAGATAAGAACCGATATATTAACCACAACAAATAAATAAATAATAATAATTATCATCATCCTATTTGCTTATAAACATAAACGAAAAACTATATATGAATGAAAATATAAAATAAATCGTCAATTACAATACGAATAATAGTAATGTTTTGGTAGTTCCTGTTGTATCGGCCCCATCACGTGCTTAATGTTGAATATGATCAAGAGGCGGCGAAACCTTCTTTTTTTTAAATTTTAGTTTTATGTAGTAAAGGTAGTTTATTATCTAAATAAAGATATATAACATGTTATTTAAAAGTAAATATAAGTATAATAAATTTGAATTTTAAAACATCAGCTCGTCGAAAAAATGTATTTATTATTATTATTCAAAATATATAAATTAAACTTGTGAAAGCTCTACAAAAATTATTTTATTTTTTATTTTTTTTCAAATTTCCCATCAATTTTGTACATGTAACGCGACCATGGTATTTTTCGCCTCTTAAAAGATGATTCAATATAGTTATTTAAAAGTAACTGTTTGTATCCTTCTATACCAAACTATAATATAGGTATAACTTTGGGCATAATAAATGTGATTATACTGATATATTATTGATATATGATAACTATAATGATGTATTATATATTTTTACGTAATATTTATATAATAATCTATATATTTATATATATACACATTATTTGAACTCGTGAAACCATATATTCATATATATATATATATATTGTAAGTCAGCCTAATTTACATCACTACAGATGTACCTAACACTGTATACCGTATATATATATATATAACTAGGCAGAATATTGTGTAATTCACGTTCAAGGTATTATTATTATATAAAAATCACCGCTATAGCAAGTATAGTTGTAATATTATATAATTTGTTATTTAATTAAATTACTTTAATAAAATAGTAAGATATAAAATAAGTTTATAAATTGATGAAACGGTAATAATAAAACACATAGGAGTTAACTTTAATGTATATATATATATATATTGAGTAGGGATAGAGGATCCTATTTGAAAATATTGTTATTTAGATCCGAAACAGCAAATATAATATAAAAACACACACATCAAGGAACTTAGATGTAATTTTCATTCTAATCATATATGGCTTTAATATCCCGCTCTCCAGTTAATGTATTAATGGTTTTAACGAGAGGCTATCATTTATTTATACAAAATTATATAAGATCACTTATAAATATTATTTAAACACTAATGTAATGGTCTGGACGAGGCTTGAACTCGCGTCCTACTGCTTGTGTGTCTTACCCAATTACCACATAAGCAGTAGATATATTGTTTAATTACTCGACAATCTCTACATCTGTATGAGACTAAAGACTCTTGTATGTTATTGCCAAACACATGACATCGACATCACACACATTTCATTACATACTAACGACAATATACCATACATAGTGTAACAATGTATGGTGCACGTTTCCCACCCGTACTGACCCCCCTCTCTCCACCCCGTCCATCAGATGCTCCCCAGTTCTATTGCGCTACGGAGAGGGATGCGGTGCTAGGAGACCGTAACGTGAAGATCGATTGTATGATCAACGGTAACCCGTCAGTTAAACCCGCCAGTATCTTCTGGACCGTGATGACGTCATCCCAAGGTTAGAGTTACGTAATCACGTTACATCACAGGTCAGCCATTTATATACAAGTTAATACTTAAGTTAACGAAACTAATTCCATTACATATGAAATGATCAAATATATTCTTTGAGTTTATCAATTTTTTTAATATTTGTGAATTCATTTTATTTCATAAAACCTATATGTACAAATATTATTTTATCTATTAAATATTTATAATAAATTAAATAAATTAGAAATAATTACATTGGTATTCAATATATATATATATATATATATATTTATATTCATTTTTGTTAATATTTATATAAATATATTATTAAAATACAACCTAATTAATGTAATATTAGTTATTAAATTAATATTAAAATAAAAAATAATCTATTTTTAAATAAAATATAATCTTATTATATTCATCAATAATTATGTTGATGATATCGAATATTTGAAATAAAAACACACATATATGAATGTAAAATATATGTAGATAATTCATGTATATCGTATAGTATGTAATCGCTATATACAATAGTAACACACAAGAGCGGTGTATGTCCAGCATAAGATTGTATACATTATAATATGAATAATAAATGTTCGGATAGATTCTGATGTATTTACGATGGTCGGGAGAGGATAAACATACGTACGATGTACGTAGCCCTCAGTATTGTTTGGCATATGACCACCCCCTGTTCCGATGCCAATATATATGACCGTCAGAACAGGGGGGCTTATATGGTCTACAGAACTTAATTTCTAATAATATATCATATATATATATATGCCCGTGTGACGATTGTTTCATTAGCTCATACCTCATTACTGAAACCTAAATACTAATTTTACCACACATGGCTAGATGAAGACGAAAATGAGATTGAATCAGATCCGGAACCAGAACCCGTAGGTCAAGAGGTCGAAATTAAAACCAGATCCTACAATGTTTCGGAAGGGGACTCGCAATACAGTGTGGCTAATGATGTGAGTCATGACTATGCATAGTCGTGTCTACGTGTATGTGTGTGTGTGTTTGTATGTAGTAGTAGTATGATTTATTTATTCACTAATATTATATTTTAAATACATTGTTGGGAAGTGAGGTATAGGTAATTACTTAATGATAATAAGGATATGGCGATATCCTTAATAAAAATAAAAATAAATAGTTTGTAAATGTGTGTATTAAAGTGCAGCAGTTCAATACGTGTCAGTTATTGCAGTTCAATTGTATGTGTAGTTTGTTTCTAAAAGTGTTGACATTTGTCGATAATTATATTATTGGATCGCGATGAGATTACTAGTTTGGCGCTGGATTGAAAGGTTACTAGTTGATGATGTCAAGTTGTTTCTATCTTCAAATACAACCTATTCTTAGTATGTATAACATTTATAGTTTTGTAAATGGATATGTGTTTAAAGGCAAGCATGTTTAGTTTTTTCGATAGTATGCAGGTTTCGTTTATAATTTTGTTAAGTCTAATTTATTGTAGGTATAGCGGTAAATAGTGGGTTAGTATATACATTAATCAAGTTTTAGTTAAGCTGATGTTATTATCTTGAGAGATTTTTGGTTCAAAATTGCTTTATTTATTTTAACTTATATAGTTTATATTTACATTGTTTTATTGTTGATGACATTTAATTATTTAATGTTATTTGTGCCGTGTATTTTGGTTATCGAATTGCACACCCTTCGTTGTTATATCAGTTTTTATTTATATTTCAGTATTTGGTATTTGTATATATACTGATATATGAGTAGGGGATGAATAATGATGCGTTTGTTACGGAAGATAATACATTCAGTTTTCCGCTTATCAAATAATAAGCAGTTACTGTTGAAATATATTTATAGTTTAGTGGTTAATTTATTTATTTTAGTTATGGATTCTAGGATGTTAATTAAAATAGTTTATGTATATAATTGGATATATATATATCTGCATACATATGGTAGGTAATATTGTATGTATTTATTATAGATTAATATTTGTTGTGTATATATTGAAAAGTAGAAATGAAAGTTCAACTTCTATATTAGTACAGTTGTAGGTTTTGTTTTGTTTACTGGATTTGATAATGAAAGTTCTTTTTGTTAATTATTATCGTATTAGTGTTATTATTGTTACGTGTTCCGATGTATTGTCAAGTATTATAAGTATAATGTATACATTATAATGATTATTTTAGATATTGACAGATATATATTTGTTGTTAGGTTAAGTAATACAGTCTCAGTTTTGTTATTTTATTTATACGCACTATATATATATATATATATATATATATATATCAATAGTGTTAGTTGCCAGGTTATAACATATAGGGTTGCGAGTTTAATACGTAAGTACCTTATATCATGTGACACCCATAGGTTGAGATGAACGGAAGGGTTAAAACCATGCTGATTTTGAACGTCGTGAATCTGACCCACTACCGCAAGTACAAGGTCACCGCCAGTAACTCTATCGGTACTTCTTCTGTCTTCATCCACCTCGAACCAGGTTAATGACGTAACTCCGCAGCAGTAGCTATGACGTCACGTTACGTAACATAATGACGTAACACAGCGACACAGTGAAGTAGCTCGATATAGTGCACTATAACGATATAGTGGTATTGTGTGTTGTAGCAGTTGCCGACTAACTAACGGCTAAGCTATAGGTTATATAAGAGCACGTGTAATACACTCGTTATTAACAAATATATATATATATATATATATATATATATATATATATAAATACACATTCATAAAATAATGTACATATACAAATAACAATAGTATTATTAAATGTATACGTCATACACTGAACACTTCGGTATACGAATACGCGGGTGTGGCATGCATACGTGTGTGTGTACATATGCACGAAACCTCGCCTTATCAGTGACATCCGCTTCCGACATGTACCGTGATTACGGTATACCGGCTAATCAAAACACCTCAGTGGTCAACCGGCCCCTCCCCGCCCCCTCCCTGCCCCCTCCCTGCCCCCATAGTATCACTACTACAGTCCCCAGTATACTACTAGACATTAGGTCTGGCGGTGGTTTACGATCAGCTGTATGGAGCCTCTGGCTATACCGGGGCCACCCACGTCGTCGTGCTATAGGTTATCGATTATGTAGTCCGAAGTGGCCAGTACTGGTATACTAGCTATAGATGTATGCGTAGTAGTAGTAGTAGTAGTAGTAGTAGTAGTAGTAGTGGTGGTGGTAGCCGTGGCAACAGTAAAGAAAGCTATAAATAGCTACGGCGACGACAATGACGTCTATAGACACACTGCCATCTAGCGACAACCGCTACCACCAGAGTGCGCCACGGGTGATTGTCTGCGCTACTTGATTAGACACATTACGAATAAAAACAGCGCCCCCATGCGTGTAACGTGTTTACCGATGTAATATACGTATGTACATTTATGTATGTATATATATTCGTAGCAGATTATTCTATATACATATTCTATAATAAAATAAATATATATATATATATATATATATATATATATATATTTATATATAATTTTAAATTAATTTTTAATATAAAATAAAATTGGTTTCATAAAAATTCATTACAAATATATTTTATTATAATGATGAATGAATTTCAGACTGTATCTGAAACCATATGACGTCACAGCCACACTATTACATAATACATCGCACCATTACAGTGACCACGACAACAACGACCACGACTACGACCTCGCCGCCCACTCAAAAGAAGGCCGACGCCTACAACATAGTATCGGGTAACTCAGCCTCTCCACTAGGTGGCCCCTCATCATCGTGCTTGTCCTTCGTTATCGCCACCGTGGCTATTGTTCTAGGCGGACTATTGTTATCACAACCGTCGTCTTCGTAGATCTCGAAACGAACAAACAGAGATTCCGCGCGACCCATTGATGCACGTGTACCCTTGGGTGCATGTGCACTTGACGTTTACCTGCACTACTATGAATAACACGCATAATATGTTGTATATATATACTCCGATTATATTACCATATATATATATATATATGTTTATATACTTATATGATTATTATACTTTAAATTACTGATGGGCTCTACGCTTTAGTCAATGCTATATGTATTTGTTATGCATAACATGGCGTGCATGTATATAACTCTATAACTCTTTATACCTACCTTTAACTCTCTATACCTACCTATCTATCCATATACAAGCGTACTTAATAATAGATGATCTTCACCTATATTATTACATAATATTATATAATATACACACCTACACCCATGCATGGTTGAACTATTATCAATGTAATATAGGTGTAACGAGCGTGACACACTCAGCCACCAATAACTATTATCAATGTAATATTTGTATACTTTTTATAACAACATATTATTTATTTATGTGTGTAATCGAGCCGCTAATTTTATATATATATATTATTTATATTTCTTTTTCGTAAAGTGAAAGGAATTCCTCTTCGAATTGTTTATAATAGTTTATATCGTGTATTATTATTTTGTAAATAAAATTTAAAACTTAACTCATCAATATATATATTTATATATATATATATAATTTTTAATAACATTAGATACGAATTTAAATTCAGAGAAATCGTCGTGACGATAATGATGATGATTATGATGATGATGGTGATAATGTTTATGTTTATATGTCAACAAATAAAGTGAATATATACCATCGATATAAAGAGTGGATAAGAAATTGATGCACGCAATGCATGTAAAAGATAGATATGTGAATGGCACTTTTATCGATAAATTAACAAAATGGCAGTAGTTATAACAATTAAAAATATATTTGTATTGGATATTATTTATATTATATATGTCAAATATTAAAAAAGTAGGCTTTTCGCGAAATAGATTAAAGTGAATTCTATCTATATATATATATATATATCCATATATGGATTAATCCTAATAAATTTAGATTATAAATATCAATAAAATAGTATGATATCTTCAATTTAAATACACAAAATTACGAGTAATGTTGATAATAAAGTATTTTAAATATATAATTTTATTTTTAGTATAGATAGTACATTAAAATTGGTAGTAATTATCAATATATATGTATAAATAAATAATATTAATTTAAAATTTAATAGGATTTTAGTAGTATGCTGCGACTGCAGCGCCTCTCGCGAATTGCCATACATATATTCAATTGATTATCCACTTTCTTTATATCGATGATATAAACACATCTTGTAAGTTTAGATAATAGAAAATACACAACACTCATAATATATCTCTTACTTTATAATTATATAAGTAATTATAAATTAAATTTAACTTTTAATTTTGACACTAGAGTATATAGTCAATATATAGATTACACAAAACGGCTGTATATTATATACTATATATATATGTATATATATATATATATATATAATATATATATATATATATATATTATATATATATATGTTATTTACGAATGAATTATTTATTATCTTATAATCTTAGGACAATGAAATTGTATCGCATTTATTTCTAGATAATACGGCAATATAATGAATGTATATATTACGAATTGTAACAACATAGATTTCACATAAAATACTGTATTTACATATTCAAGTGTATGCTTTACAAGTCGTATACCAAAGATTTTCTAAAGGAAAGATATTGCACTTGTGTATATTTGTGTCACCTAATAATTCGATATTGAAAATTAAATACTAGCGGTATTATTCAGATAATAAGACATTTCTATATTTATTGTAATAGTAAATAATAATTATATACAATATACATGTATATTGTATTATAATATGTATTTACATGATTTTAAAATGATAATATAATTATATAACAATAGAATGCACTGATTAGTTATTTAATATAAACAAATAAAATAAATTATAAATATATTGTTATAATTCTAATATTAAAAAAAACTACATGTATTGTATTATATTGTAATGATTTTAAATGTATGTATATAATTAGAAAACAAGAAATTTAAATAAAAATATCACATGATTTAACATTTCATATACTATTTCGCCATCTAGTGTTAATATTGTTTTTTCATTTTAAATTTACATTTCGAGGTACTAGAGATAGATAGGGAGTGCAATATCTTTCCTTTGGAAAACCTTTGCGTATACTGAACGATGTAGGTACGCTTTAGGTACTTATATAGTGTACGTGTATTCTATAGTGTCCAGATTATAATCTGGACATATTGAATATATTGTCGATTTATGCATAAATAGAGCATATAGGAAATATGCAAATATATATGTGCAAATAACTATTATTTAATTGTATTATTATTATAAAGATATATCTTTATATATATATATATATATTATATATACTACATATTACTCACTGGTAAGATATTATAGTAATTTTTAAATTATATTCAATTATACTATAGATATCATTATATTTGTGATTTGTTTTTATTTTAAAACAATACAAAATAAGTTTAAAAAGATAATATATTTTCAAAGATCATAGAATTATCTTAAATTATCTTTATCATAATATTAAATTGTAGAAGGAGAACAGATATACATGAACATGTATATTGTATATATATATATGAAACTTGGAATTATATTTATCATCATACACTAAGTAAAGTTAAATTAAAATATATCATACGTTTTAGTATGCGATATATCGTCATATCATGAATAATTGCTGTGTAAGCCGCTGTACCCTAATCAATAACTACGGTTATAGAGTATACCCTACAGGGAGTACCCTATAGGTATACATTACATACAAATCATGTACATTCTTCTATCGTTAACATTTGTTATATTCAGCTTATACTAAGTTCAAATCATGGATGTACATTCTTCTATCGTTAACATTTGTTATATTCAGCTTATACTAAGTTCAAATCATGGATGCATTATAATACACACCACCAGCCTATGCCATCACTATATTTTCATCTCATTATTTATCGTTTTTCAGACAAACTTTTCGCTCTATCACTAAAGCTCAGCCCAACCCAACACAAAATACCACTAATGTGTCGTCAATTATAAATCCTATATATATATATATATGAAAATACGGTATACCGTATCACTATTCTTAAATCGTGTAGACCCTAAATTACCGCTATCATCTATTCATAAACTTCTTTATATACTAATTAAGAAGATTATTGTTATTATAAACTCATGTCATCATCCACCTCTCATTACCTGCACACCACTTAATGTGTTTATTCAATCCTACTACCGAAGTAGATTTAAAAATAGATGAGATGAAACGTGAGAATGAAAGTTTAGAATTAATTTAATACCACATTATTTAATATAATAACTAGGTTCTATATCAGTAGAGTCAAACATTACAGTAGATAAAATAAATGGTTTCGTGTAAATATGAATACATTATATTTGGATGAATTTTGGAGTAAGTCATTACAAATGAGTCATCTTCTATATCCTACATGTTATAACGTGTCCAGCATAGTTATGTTACTCTTTATTACTATAGTAATTTTACTGTAGTACCACATGAATCTGTTATATGACTCATTTTATTATCTATATATATATATATATGTGCATTATTCCTCTTTCTTTTGCTCTTGATATTCTTTCTCTCGGTACTCTATACTTGCTTTACTTTTCGTTAGTCGAGTTTTCTCAGTCGGCCAGATCTTGCAATACTATCCACCCTTCTATGTCCTTCATCAGTGTTCTTAATTCGTTTTCTTCTTCTTCACAATCGCAGTCGTTCTTTAAGATGTCTATTAATGTATTGGGTTATCTTCCTCTGTTTCGTATGACATTCGTCGGCTTCTATAAAGTAAGGTGTGCGCTATTTCGTCGGTGTGCCTTATGCAATGACCTGTTAGTCGCGACCTTCTTTGATTTATCATCTCAGATATCTTTGGCATTCCAATTATGTGTATTAGTTACCTTTTCTTTCCATGATATATTTGTAGTCATTCTAAGTAACCTAGTATAACAACCATACATTTACTTATGTATTGTGGAGTAGATTGTCCATCAAGGTACTACCCAACAAACAATTATTTAGAACTTTTGAGAACTTTTGAGAACTATAGTTATCAAAAGTTCCGAATAAATTATATTATTAATAATATGTATATTAATGTATAATTTAAAATAAGAAGTATTAGAAAACACAGCTTGTTTTCTATTATATACTATAATATACATACTATAATATACATACCAAAAACCTATTACTATTAATACTAATTTACCAATTCCCATCTAATAGTAATAGCCTCATAATAACAACATAATAGCAGCATAATATACTTTTAAAATTAATATCAGCATAATTATAGTATAATAGACTTTTAATGGCAACATAATAGCAGCATAATAGCACAATTTAAACATGTGAGGCTATTATATATGATATTATGTTGCTATTATGAGGCTATTACTGTTAGTTGGGTAGGTAGAGTAGAAAAGTAATGCAGTACTCCATTATGTCAATATATCATATAACAATCTGGGAGACTTTCTTAGAATTACTAATTAAATTCGGTTATTTAAAAGAAAATTAGAGGCAAATGAATCAGAGACAAAGAGAAGGATTATTTTAAGGCATTATTTATCATCGTGTAATATTTGGTTGATCAAATAATGGACATGAACTAGGAAATCATGTATACAATCGTTACTATATATAGAGTATACTCTTTTTATATATATAATCTTGTTACACTTATTCCATTTCTACATTATTTATTTTCTATTTTTTGTATTCTATTATAATGATATTTATTTTAAGATTTTATATTATTATTTATTGTTAATTTATATGTCATAAAGGTGTATTTAATAAATAATATAATATCAAAATAAAAAAGGATAATATTTTATTCAATATAATACAAATTATATTAACATTGATAAGTTACATGCTTAGAATACGTGATAGCTAATGTAAACATTGATACGGACCGTATCATACGATATATAAGTATTATACGTGAATATATTTATATAATAATCATAATTTCTAGTTGTATCTGTATCTGTATCTGTAAAATAATAGTAATTATAATATATTTTTATATATATATATATATATATATAATCGTACTTTTTTTTTTAATTTCCATTATATCGCCTTCAACCCAGATGCAATTAATGTATACGGCTACACACTTTCCTTGCTCCAATATATCTAAATACAATAACACATAATTAACCAAACCAGTATATTTATATGTGCACTAGGTATATACACCTATATATAACTAACAATTATATTAGCTAATATAATTATAACTAACCTAATTATATTTTAAATGTAGGGGAAAGTCCCCGATTACCGACCCCTAAATGATTATTTGTAATAACTTATTCAATATTAAATATATTTAATTGAAATTTTGTAATTAGGGTAATATTATGGCAATGAATAAAGTGGCTATTTTAAATTGTTTATATAATTATATTAACAAGAATAAACAAGGGGGTCGGTAATCGGATACATGTGCCTAATACCGACCCCCTTCCCCTATTACCGACCCCCTAAAATAATCGTATTATAAATAATTGTAGTATTATAATATCCAATAAAAAGAGTAGATATACATAACTATAATTAATTATAACATGACGTAATTTATTTTGTATTGAATTTATGTTTTAATAGTAATATTAAATTTAAATTTAAACTTTATAGTAATTATATTAAAATATTGTATATTATTATTTAATATTTATTTATTAATCAGTATGTATATAATCAACTGGAATTATGAATCCTAAATCTATATCAATGATACATAAACAACTTACGACATATTTTAAAGTAAAATACGAATCTATTTTGATTGGATATTATAAATCACATGGGGTCGGTATTAGGGTAATTTAGGGGGTCGGTAATAGGAAAATAATATGAGTTACTATAATTAAGATATATTGGTTAATAGTTATTCAAATTCAATTATTTTTATAATAGTTATAAACATTTTATTGTTCTACAATATTATGTATAAAATCAAGTTTTCTTTTAATTAATAAAGTATTTACAATGATTTAAAAAAAGTTATTATTCAAATATTAAAAAAAATAAAACAGAATATTACATTTTATCAAATAACAATTGTATGATTAAATATTTGTTAAAAAAAAATACGTTTTCATATTTATCATTAAATTACTAACAGTTCATATATATATTATTTTTTGATATCTCTTATAGTTACTGAGATACGAGAGGGGTTCGGTATTAGGAGGGGGTCGGTAATCGGGGACTTTCCCCTATCTATTATTATATATATATATATATATATATATATATATATATGTATGAAAGTGATTATGATCATTTTTTTAAATTTATAATTAAATGAATTAATTAATATAATTGATAATTTAATTAATTAATGAAATTAATTAGTAATAAATGTAATTAATATATAATATATGTATACTAATTTAATTTATAAGTAATAAAATGTAAATAATATATAATAACATATATATAAACTAATTGAATTATTTAATTAATATAAAATAAGTTATTAATGTTAATCATTGAAGCCTTGAGGCATCCAAGGTTAATAACAACATTTTATTTTAAAAATTAGCATATTATATTCCTAAATATGTATATATAAAATTATATTATCATTGATAATTGTAATTTATCAATCATCAAATATATTTTATTTAATTTAAAATATCTTATTATTAGTCTATATTAATCTAAATAATTATTTACTAACTGTTTTGAGAAGAAATTCTTGTTTTTATATATTGTAATATAATTAATTCAAATGTGAATGTATAATTATAAATTAAATATTTAAATATAAAAATATATGTACATATATTTGTTTACACTGTAGGTTTACACCTAATCTTAGATTTTAATTTTACAAAACTATAAATCTATAAAATCTATGACTTTAATGGGTGATATCACTAATTTTAGAATTATAGTATAATATTAATGGAACTAAAGTTCTCAAAAGTTCTAAAAAAGTTCCCATTATAATTATTGAGAACTGAAGTTCCCAAAAGTTCTCAAAAGTTCTCATTAGTTCTAAAAGTTCTAAAAAGTTCTGAATAAATTGTTTTTTGGATATAGTAACTTTCAAATATGTGTATATAATACTATTATATTTATAGAATAATCTATTGTACGTATTAATCTATATATATATATATATATATATATACTAAATAATCCGGTCTAAAGATAAACCAGTAAACACGATAGATTTAATTCTATCAATTATAATACTGTGGTATAAACCGAAGGGTATACATTATCATATGCAGATGAAAGATCACGAAGTATTAATTTTACGAATTTAGATTTATCTAAATATTTAATATATTTAATAGTTTAAGTAGCGTAGTTTCAGTACTATGGCATGGTCTATATTCATTTTGGTATTCAATAAAATATGATGGTACAGTAAGTAATATATAATTTATCTACTTACAATATTCTCTATTATCTTACTAGGTAAAGTTGGGAAACATGCGCAACGGAATGAATATAGTGGACGATTTGGTTTAGGTGACATGAGCGATCGAGGACAGAGACTACTATACTTCTCAGAGAAATATAAATTAGTTATAGCCAATACACTACACCGCACACAAACTCAATAATCACAATATGGCATTCACCCAATGGACCAGTACATAATTAAATATATTATATACTCCATAACCATAAACTCCATAAAGATTTAAATCAAGTATTATTCGAAGTTCAACGAGAACTTATCCGGGTGTGGTATCAACAGTGATCATGACCTCGTTTTATACAATTTAAGTATAGAGCTAGAGAGAAATATTTCTCTATCTCTATGAAGTTAATACTCAAATTGCGATCAAACAAACGCCACAAAATAAGACGACTACGTTTTTTAATGTTAATAAAATAATGGATCCTAAAATTTTCAAGTTATACTCAAGTAAACTAGATGATAAATTTAATGATCAAGATAAAAATGATTGCGATGTATATACAAAGTGTGAATAAATGATAATAAACACTGAATTACAAATAATATAAAAGTATCGAAGAAAAAAAAACCTTGGATCACTGATGACATACTCGATTTATGCGATGAGAGAAGATCACTAAAGTCCAAAAAGAAACAACAGCCAGAACTAGACAGCCATTATATTAAAATAAATTCTACCATTCGGAAGGCAATGCAAACGACAAGTGATAATTGGATATAAATGCAGTTCAAATCAATCGATGATCATCGTCGACGACATGAAATATGGAAGACATATTGAACGAGTATACAAAATACTGAGAACCCTCACAAAGATATCACCAAGAAGCACCTCAATCATTGAAGATAATAATTGAAAACAATTAGCTGATGAAACGAACATTCTAAATCGATAGACAGAATATTTTAATGATCTATATACTTATCTGATAAACCATGATACTAATGTACTGAGTAATACAGAAATTTTCAACGAGGATTCGGGTACTGAGTTATAAATACTCGATACTGAAGTTATAACTGGTTATAACCGTATATGGATGCAATCAATACGCTGAAGGAAGGTATATCACCTGGAATCGATAACATACCAAGTGAATTAAACGAACACGGAGGTAATTCTGTTGTAATGATTCTTACTGTTCCGTGCCAAAAATCATGGACTAGCAATACATGGCCAGCACAATATACTCAATCACTAGTGGTACTATGGTCCACAGTGCTTCTTTCTTTCCGAAATCTTGCTTGCCAATTAAGCAGGATTTCGGAAAAGGAAGAAGCACGGTGTAGCAGATATTTAACTGCATAAATCTCATTGATAAACATCTGAACAGCCAAAAGTATCTATTCCATAACTTCATAGATTTTAAGAAGGCATTTTATAGAGTATATCATGATGGACTATGATCCGCACTGCACAAGTTTGGATTCCAGAATGAAATATCTGTGTTGGTCAAAGTACTATATGACAACTCTACTTGTGCAGTCCTCATCAATAATACTCAAGGTCAACTTTTTAAAACTACAGTTGGGTCAATGTTGTCCACTGTCACCCACCGTTTCTTTAATGTCTTTCTTGAGGAAATCATGGCTGAAATACAGTACAATTGTTGCTATCACTCATCATTAAAATCAATCGGCGGAATGCCATTATGGAATTTTAAGTTTGCAGACGACATAGATCTATAAGCAGGTACAAATTACGAACTTCAATAACTGATAAATCTACTGGCTTATAGTGCCACTAGATAATGTATGGAGATTAGTTCAGAGAAGGGTAAGTAAATGGTGAATAGTAAAGATAATTCAATACATGATAACATCACACTTTATGGGAATAAACTAAAGGAAGTTACTAAGTTCTCTTACCTAGGCGCAACCTTCTCAAAAGATTGATCTTGTGAAACAGAAATGAAGATAAGATTAGCTCTTGCAACAAAAGTTACGATACGCCTTACAACATTTATGGAATAGCAAACATATCAACTATAAGTTAAAGTATAATATGTACCGTTCACTTGAATTATAAATACTAACATATGGTTGCGAGCCATGGACGATTAATTCATTTATGTATAAACAAATCCAAGCATTCGAAAACAAGTCCCACAGGAATCTGCTCGGGATAAAGTATCAGGAAAGAAAGACTAACGAATATGTAAAGTGCAAGATTATTTCAATAATGGGCAACTACGAACCTCTCCTACAAACGATTAAACGACGCAAGCTAAAATGGTATGGACACATATCCATACATGAATGCTTCTGCAAAACTGTAATGCAAGGCATGGGTGAAGGAGTATGTAAACGAGGACTCACGAAAAAGCAATGGCTAGATAACATTACAGAGTGGACAAAGATAAATATTAATTATATGTTAAATGTTGTACATGATCGAGACGGATGGAGGAATGTGTTTCAAAGTCAAGTATATACTTACATGTATATATTACATATGTTAATTCCTCCTAAGATTTCCGAGTCACAAGATTAAAAGTAAAATTTAAGTATATATAATGTATATTATAGTTAATTATTATAATTTAAATAGAACGAGTAAGTGATAATATAAGGCTTAATTAAATTAATGGTATTTAATTGTATTGGGTTGTACAATACAAATCAATGTTGGGTATAATGATACTACAAAGACTATAAATAGCAGAAATATAATATTTATAATATTTCATATAATTCATATATGAATTAAATAATTTTTAGATCTTGAAAGTTCGGGGGATATTATATATCATATCCCCATATTCCCCCTTTTTATGACGCCTCTATTATTAGGGACTTATACGACCTCTAGATATATTATTATAACTTAATGAATATTTGATAACAAATATAGTAATTATATATATACTTTTTAGAATGCTTTATTTTGTAATACTATAATGTTATATTTTATATCGACACATGTATATTATTGAGAAGGTTTTAAGTTGAAATTTTGTTTTCATAAATTTAGAAACGTAATAAAAAAATCAGTTTATTGGATATATCTGCAATATTTTGAATAATTATAATATAAAAAAAAAGATTTTTAGACTACTTATATAATTATGAATATTTTATTCATTACATTTTTATATAGGATTTATGGTTTCTGAGATACCGAGAGTGCCCGTATTCGGGCACTATCCGTATTCGGTTACTTTCCCCTATAGCAGATATATCTACTTATGATATTTACTCTGATAACTCTTCTCTACTAAGTGACCATTAATTTATTAATTTAAACCATTAATTTATCGCTACCAAATTAACCTTCAAATAATAATCCAAACTCCTCAACTAACATTCTTCATAAGAAACTAAAAGCAATCAATACATTTATTTTAATCACAACTATATATAACCTACTTAGCTTTTCACTTCCACAACTCTCAGAGATTCACGATATAATTACTATTGAAAAAACTATTCAAAACGTGCTCCCTATATTATCTAATTCAACTCATTTTTACAAACAATATTCCAACTACTCATGCTGTATTATTTAAATACATGATTGACGTATAACTATTAACTGGAATCATCTATTAATAACTTAAATATTCAATAATTTCCACTTCTTAAATATATCAACTGAAGGTGGAAATTTACTTAAAAATTACCAACATATATCACAACTAATACTACAGGTCAACACACGTTATAAATGTATATAGGTAACTGATATAATACTTAAATAAAACTAAATAAAGGATAGTAGGGCTATTCTTTAAGAAATAATCACAGCATTGAAAATGCTATGAATTCGCTAGCTAACGACTTACTCATAAAAACGACTTTCTCTGTATACAGACTAGACCTCTCTGTCTGTATACAATAATAAATCTACCCGTTATTATAGACAAGTTGTCTTAGAGCCTTTTCCGCATTCGATACGCTATACCTCAAGTTACAACTCACCAGTTTATCCGACATTATATAGATATGGTTTATTGTTAGATTGTTTTATTGTTGATGACTATTTAATGTTAAGTGTTTATCGAGTTTCACACCTAGAGTTGCAATATCAGTTTTTATTTTATTTCTGTATTTTATATTTTGTATGAGTGAGGGAAGGTTGAATTATGTGTTTATTATGGAGGATAATAAATTCAGTTTTCAGAATATTAAATTTTAATTAGTTGTTGAAATATATTATATTTCAGTAGTTAATTTATTTATTATAGGTATTTTTCTGGGGGATAATTTAAAGTAGTTGATATGTATAATCTGATGTCATCGGCATACATATGGTAGTTTATATTGTGTGTATTTAATATGGAGTTAATATTGGATATTTATATATTGAAAAGTAGAGGAACCAATACACTTCCTTGGGGGAAATCTATTTTAGGACAGTTTTAGATATTGTTCGGTATATTAGATATGACATTGAAAGTGTTTTGTTATTAATTATTGTTAATTATTATAATCATATTAGTGTTATTATTATTATATGGTGTATCCCAATGTATTGTAGTTTTGAGTAAAGTATTTTATAATTTATGAATTCAAATTAAGTATTACAGAATATTCTGTAATAATTAATTCGATATGAAAAAATATTATTTTCTACATCCGAAATGATACACTGATTCTAGTATTAATCATGCTATCTATAACCTTATATGATAAGTAACCAATTTATTAGAAACAAGTTACAAAAATAAAGTATATATATACTACTAGTGTAACTCTATTATAATATAGTATACTATAGTATACTCTATAGAGTCTAGTATATATAGTAATATGATACACCTGATAAACACATGCTTTAATAATTAAAATATAAGTAATTTATAAATTATCATTAGTAATAATCTACATAATTTTAGATATTATATATATTTATATGCATGATAATTAAAGAAATTAATAAACTATTTTAAACTATTTCCTAACTGTATTCTTGTATTTTCATTTATATATCATTTAATTTGTATATAAATATATATATATATATATATATATATATATATATATATAAATGATGCATTTCATACCTAATATCCCAGCACACATAGTATATCAATTGCTTAAGATTAATAGTGTGTCAATGAGAATAATGATACTCCGAGTTCATCATTTAAATATAGTTCAAATTAGAGGGCAAAACCATGTTACATCCATATATACGTCTTATAACATATAAACACGGTATATCGAACGTATACACTATGTGTTTGCCTAAATAGGTTAATATTATAATAACCTTTAGATAAGGATATATAGCTCTAATGTTTATGTATTATAATATAGATTACTGAATATATATTTCATATCAATTAATTCGTATAGGTTATTACTAATAACTTATTAGTAATAAGTTATAACTAATAGATTATTTATATATAAATAATATTAAAAAATATAATACATGATAGTTTTCGTTTTAATTAACTACAACATATACTCTAACAATACTCCTATAACATCCATCTAAACCGAATGTATAAACTACATGTTTTCAAATAGATATGTTTAAATATAACTAAATAGCAAATAAAACTTTGCAATGTATAATACAACTGTACCTGTTATGTACATGTTGTTTACTATAGTATACTATAGGACACTATAGTGTCCTACTTTAGTATAATATTACGTTATATTTCACTTATTGCTATGTATGTAATATTTATGAAATGTGTAAGAAGGATTAAATATGTATACATTGATAATATAGTATTATAATAATTAATAAAATTAATTTTATAAATTTATTATTAACTTTAATAAATTAATAAATAAATACCATATTTTATTTATAATTTTCTATATTTATAGAAATAATATATATAGGTACATTTTAATTAAATATATAAAATATTCATAATTGTAATTATTTAAATTAATATACGAATATCACAATAATTTCCTATGCTATAAGCAACATAACTAGGAATAGTTAATTGACATTTTGAAACTGTACAAATACGAATATAATATAATGAATAATATTTATAAATTTATAATTGGGTATACTCAAGGGCACAGTCCTTGGTATAATTAAACATATACAAGTTTAATGTAATATTATGTAATATTATACAATGCATAGATTCTAAATATATCATTTCACCATAAATGATATTTTATGCGGACACGTATAAATATGTATATACCAAAATAAAGTTTAAATACATATATAGAATATATATTCTATTTTGCTAATTTGAAATAGTGTATATGTCAGCCCATATATATATAAGGTATCGCGTATATATAAGGTATACCTTATAAATTATCGCGTACACTATAATTATGTATTTATAGTTACACGATGGTATCATTGAATAATACGTCGTATATTATAAATACATCTAATGATAACTATGATATTTAATAGATAGAAAATCACTGAAATCAACGAGTTTATTTCTTTTTCTTCTTTCCCTTCTTTTTACCCTTGGGGGCGCCGGCCCAGCCGAATCCCCTGATCTCGAGGGCCTCCACTGCCCCGTGGGCTATATAGTACAGGTTATACATGGCGGCGGGGTCCATCATGTCGACTTCCCGTGTGGGGCCCGAAGGGGTGGCAGATTTTGACTTCGCCGACTTCTTCTTTCCGCCCGACTTTTTTCCGCTCGACTTTTTACCGCTTTTCTTTTTTGCCTTCGACGGAAGTCCTGGCTTTAAACGGTTTATAAGTTATTTATATTTGTGTGTATTAAATTATAAATGATTTATATATAAGAGCAAATAAATGAAATATATAATATTGAAACGTTATGACTTGTTATTTATTGTACTTGATTACATAGGTATTCATTTCAAATTAATAGTACACAGGGCATTGCAAATAAATATTCCTATATATATATATTAATGTTACTTATAACTAAATTATATATATATGTATATATGTATATAAGTTCAATACTATTAACTTAAGCTTATAGGTAATTAATATACAAAAATATATATATATATATAGGGGCGTCGGAACGATATTTTGTATGGGGGGGGGCTATTTATTTATGTTATATTATATATCCTATTATTTATTACTAATATAATTACTAACTATATCTTATTAATATCGTATACCTCTTTAGTCTATGTTAACCCTTTAATATGCAATTAATAATATTTAATTTGTATAACAATGAGTAGGAATATATTAGAAAATAAATAATAAACATTACATAATTTATTATTATATAAATATAGATTTTTATTTATAAATATACCCATCTCAATTGTGTGAATTATTTTTTGATTGATATTTGCCAATACTAATGCATTTAATCTACTATCTAGCATAGTAGATCGTAACAACGTATTTATTATTCGTAGCTTACTAAATCCACGCTAACATGACACAGAACTTGAGGGGTAAACCAATAAAATGTGATCTAATCTCTTATGCCAGAAAATATTTTTTGAATTTTAGGAGATTGTTCCCTCATGTATATGTTTATCCTCATCAGATGGTATTGAACATATTGATTGATTTGGACATATGGAAATTCGATCTTTCAATCGTTAATTCTTCATACATTTTTTAATAACATCTGTTTAGTGTAGAAAATTAATAGGATTAATAAGATTAATCTAAAAAAACAAACCTTTTTTTCATGAATTATATTATTTGTAATAATGATTACTTTAATTTATAAGAATGTATAAATAATATTTTCTTAGTATAAAATGTGGTTATAATTTTCATTATTATGGAATCAAACAACTCAGTATAATTTATTCTGTAAATACTAATGATAAAGTATATTAACTTATTAACTGATAATATCTAATCACATGCTTATATTAACATAACATTAACAATTTTATATTATTTTATCTAGATGAGGTACCTTACATAGTCTTTTAAACTTTCATTACTATTCATCTCATACATATTTATAATAATTTATATTATATGTCTTATTATTATTCTCTGAATTAGATATACTTAGATATACTTAGAAAATTAAATTAGATATATTTAAAATAAAAATAAATTATATAATATTTTATTATTAATATTTATTATAAGCTATTTTGTATTTTATAAAATGTTTTATATAATATGTTTATAAAAGTATGTTATTAACCTTGAATCAATATAAAAACTTGTATATATAAAATATAAAATACTTTTGTTTCTATATCTTCAATGAATGTGTGCAAATTATTTCTATCATTATTCAATTTAATTAGAATCATCTTTACTATTATCTGATCCTTTATGTTTAGTTATTATTTTTATTATGATTAGGTATATATAATTATAATCATATATGCTTTCAAGTATATTTTTTATAAATGTTACCTTCAATAGTATGTGTTGGTATCATGAAAGCTTTCACCTTCATATCAAAGCTTTCAAATATAAAACTTTAAATATTCATAGAAAAAATATTTGACTTATTCATATTTTTTAATAATAAATTTACAATATATTTGTGGTCATTGGTAATATAATCTAATTCTTTATATTATTTCAGTGCATCGATTAAACCACTATATAGATCTAATGTTGTTTTAATACATGATTTTCGCAGTCCATCTTGTTGGGCATATTGTTTTCAATTTCTTTGCTTTGTTATTATTAGTATTATATACATGATTTTCGCAGTCCATCTTGTTGGGCATATTGGTTTAAATTTCTTTGCTTTGTTATTAGGTATAATGTACTATACCTAATTAGGTATAATCCTATTAGTATTATATACAATCAGGAATTTTATCGTTTGTTCATATAATAATCCCACATCATGAACCACTCTCAAGGCTTTTCTTATATTTATATTATTATCTAATGATTATGCTATTCAGTTTGTGCGATGAGCTCCACATTATGTATACAAAGTTAATGGCTGTCTAGTCATTAGTATAGTCTTTACACTATTATATTGACCAGACATATTAGCTGCACCTTCATATGACTGTCTTCTTAATTTAGAAATAGGCAAGTTAAGATGTTAAAGTTCAGATAATATTAAATTTGCTATATTTAAGTTGTATCCTCAGTCATATTGCATATTAATATGCATATTTCTTTAATTTATAGTTTTTATGCAAATATCGAACCATCAAAATGTCCTGCTCACTTCCGGATATATCTTGAATTCCTTCACATTGAATTGAGAAACTTACATTAATATCTTATAATCAAATATTGAATAATTTAGATTTATATAGTTGAATAATTTCATTCTAAATATCACCAGATAACAAGTATCTCTCAGAGATTATCTCATGAATATTATCATAGTTCATGGATGGGGGGGGGAGGCAAACAATACATAGCCCCCCCCCATATGTTTGGTAAAATTCTTTAGAAAAAATGTTTATTAACAAAGACAATATACTAGATTTAATATATATAACATTTATTAATACACATTTCATGGGGGGGGGCAAACAATACTTAGCCCCCCCATATGTTTGGTAAAATTCTTTAGAAATTTTTTTTATTAACAAAGACAATATACCTGATTTAATATATATAAAATTTATTAATACACATTTCATGGGGGGGGGCAAAACATACTTAGCCCCCCCCATATTTTTGAATGGGGGGGGTCCGATACCCCCCGCCCCCCCCTGTTCCGACGCCCCTATATATATATATATATATATATATATATATATATATATATATATATATATATATAATATTATTTACAAGTATTTCCATTCAATAATAATTTGTTTTCAATATTAGTTAGTTACCAGTGGTAACTTACCACTTAATATCCCGTATACGGGAAGTCGAATGAAACAATTGTGTATACACATATATATATATATATATATATAAACTCTAATAGAATTATATGTCACTATGCCTATACTATGTATACATCATTAGTAGACTGAAGAAACATATTTTATTATAATTTTTTTAACATTATTTGATTACACTTTAGATAATTGTTTCTACTCTTATTTTAAGTGTATAAATAAATTATTATTACAATTATTATTATTATTATTATTATTATTATTATTTTAAAAAATGTAATTATCTTATGGCACCACAAATGGATGCTCAAATACTCATCAATAAAATGTGTTCCCTGTAATGAACTTATGCTAATAATAGGTAAGGGCGATATTTATTATTTAAAGCAACAATAAAATGTTGATTTTTCTCTATATTTGTATAAATGTGTATTATTTATGATTAATGTGTAGGTAGATTAACGTACACATAGAATATGTATATGATGCCCAATGAAAGAGTGTGGCACATGTATTTCATTTTGTATGTATCTACGACATATATTGACATTTAAAAATACTTTATATATACTAGGGATATAAATGATGCCGAGCTTTTGATGCCGAGCCGCGACTATTGGTTTTTGATGCCGAGCTGAGATTTTCATTTTCGAAAAAAAAAATGAGCCCGAACCGAGACTCTAGCCAAGCGAGCCCGAGCCGAGTTGAGATTTTAGGTAACTGAGACTGAGAATGCATCATGTTTTAGATTTGAGCATCATTTACATTACTAATATATACTATCATATATGAATTGCAAATTTATAATTAGTATTATATTTTACATTAGAACGTTTTTTGTTCTATTTGAATTATATATGTGTATATGTAATACATGTAATATATTACTATACCAGTAATATATAACTATAATTACACCTATAATAGAAAGTTCATAATTTATAGTTGAAATATATATATATATATATTACGAAATATATAGTGATGCTGATACTCTCTACCAAATATGTATGTACATGATAGTATAGTGATAATATAGATTTTATACAATCTAAATAATAGCTACAATTTTAGCATCTATTATCAGATCATTATTTAAACGTCAGTCTCAGTTTCCATAGGATTGTTGTAGTTTAAGTTTCAGTTACCATTAACATTATTTTAGAATATATTCATATATGCTATACATGATATAATGGATCCGGTATATATATATATATATATCAGTAACCAAGATAATTATGTTATTCCTAAGTTGTAAGAAATAATGCGAAATATAAATAGTGAGCTAAAACATCTTTGTTATATATCGGCATACTTCATTAAATATTAACATTATGAATATATATAAGCAATTAATATAGAATAAACTATTAAATAAAGTAAACTCGAAATAGAGTAATGTTAATGTATGTTTATCAATGTGTAGCTGTGTGTATTTGTATAGGGGAAAGTACCCTAATACGGACAGTGCCCGAATACATACACTCTCGGTATCTCAGAAACCATAAATCCTACAACAACTTATTTAATGAATAAAACATTCATAATTATATAAATAGCCTAAAAGGGTATTTTTTTATTTTTGAATTATACAAAATATTGCTAATATATCCAATAAACTGATTTTTTTATTACGTTTTTAAATTTATGAAAAAAAATGTCAACTTAAAACCTTCTCAAGAATATAAAAATATATCATATATATATTATTAAAAAAATAAAGCATTATAAAAAGTATATATATAATTTCTATATTTGTTATTAATATTCATTAAGTTATAAGCATATATCTAGAGATCATATAAGTCATTGTAATCTGATTGTTTCATTAATAATATATAGTTTATCTAGTGTTATATTGGTTTCCGTATTATATCACATGGTGTCCGTATTCGGGCATGGGTGCCGAATACGGACACCCCGTTATATATTGTATAAAAAGATTAAATAACATTTTAAAATCGTAATAATTTTTATAATCATATAATATTAATATATTGTAATTTTTTATTAAAAATAATTAGTCATAAAATGTTAAGACCATTTATTATTAGATTACTTTCCCATACTAATACACATACGTTTTTATATCACGTATATGATATATACCATATATCGTCTAGTAATTTGTACGTATAATATGTAACATATATCAAATATGATATAACTGTTTAAAGAAGAAACCCCTCTTCCTATATATATATAGATACAACTAGTAGAATACAATATTTAAATTATATTTTTAGAGATAATAAGTAAAGTATACTTATAAGTGAGGGGATCCTATGTAAGTAAATAATATTTCCTCAGATCATAGGAAACATTACAATCTGAATAAATGTATAGAGAAAGTACATTATATATTATGGATACATTATACATTAAGGGGGTATCCCACTACAAGTATTTCCGGAAATAATATCCGGAAAGTCTTGTTAGAAAACGATTTTCTAGAAAGTTGTAGTGGGATACCCCCTTACTTTCCGGCAACTTTCCGGAAATATTCAGCCAATGATTTCCAGAAATACTTGCTTGAAAACAAAGATATTACTATATATATCATGATGATTGTTGTTTATTTTTAATTTTTTGTTTTTAATTTTTTTTTATAAATTCACATTTTTTAATATTAATTATTATGAATTAGTAAATATATATATATATATATATATATATATATATATATATATATATGTGTGTGTGTGTAGCAGACTAGCGTCAAAGATTTTCCAAAGGAAAGATATTGCACCTATCTTTATCTATCCCTATCTATCTCTAGTACCTCGAAATGTAAATTTAAAATGAAAAAACAATATTAACACTAGATGGCGAAATAGTATATGAAATGTTAAATCATGTGATATTTTTATTTAAATTTCTTGTTTTCTAATTATATATATATATTTAAAATCATTACAATATAATACAATACATGTAGTTTTTTTTAATATTAGATTTATAACAATATATTTATCATTTATTTTATTTGTTTATATTAAATATAACTAATCAGGGTATTCTATTGTTATATTATATTATTTGTATATGTTATTATGTTATATTATTATATTATCATTTTAAAATCATGTAAATACATATTATAATACAATATACATGTATATTGTATATAATTTATTATTTACTATTACAATAAATATAGAAATGTCTTATTATCTGAATAATACCGCTAGATGGCAATATCGAATTATTAGTTGACACAAATATACACAAGTGCAATATCTTTCCTTTGGAAAATCTTTGCTAGCGTCTTATATATGGTTATATAGTTGTTATTAAGTTTATATTATATATTTTTAATTTAGTTATTTTATTTATTTGTGTATTATGAAATAATTATAAATGTTAATTTCGTCTAGTGATTTTTGTGTTTTTAGTTAATGTTATTTAGTTTATTATATATTTTTAATTGGTTATATTTTTGTTTTCTTTATGTAATAATTAAAAGTAGAAATGTTGATTTTATATATTGATTTTTGTGTTTTTTATTTTAGTGTTTTTATTTAGTGTTACATAACCGTCGCGTGGAAATAATATAATCTGAATAATATTAGATTTAACAATATTATTTCATTTTTGATTAGACCTTGACACGTGGAGGTTTGTAAAATATTTAACATATTATTCCATATTGTAATGCTGTATATTCTTAAACAGTTTTAGTGTATGGTTTTTTTGCCTTGATGATTTATAAATAAAGAGTAAATACAACGTTCCTCTATCATTTTGAGTGGTGTTTTATTGTTACATTTAAATCGACCCTCATTATTACATATATAAACTTATTAGATTTTGATAATGCCAATATTAGTATATTCCCTTATCATTTTAATTTAATACGTTTTGTTCTACTTGTATTCATTTAAAAAATAATATGATAATAATTTGAATTAAAAAATTTAAAAAGATTTAAAAACAATAACGAAGTTGATTAGTGATTATTAATAGCCTATCATACGATTTAGAGCAATAATGGCGCCAGCTAATCTGTTAGTGCACTATATCATGATATACTTTCCAACAACATTATGAATCAATATAATATTCCCGGACAGTATTTCCGGCAAGTTACCGGAAATACTTGTAGTGGGATACCCCTTTATGGATAAAGTAGATATTATGGATAAAGTAGACATTATGGATAAATTAGACATTATGGATAAAGTAGAAATTATGGACAAAGTAGACATTATAGACACATATATAAAAATGATGATTATACAAGAACTAAAACTCGTTACCTATGTATAATTTATTGGCAAAATATATTATTTCGGCTCGGCATCAATAACTAAAAATATCGTATCGACATCGTTGACACCACTTCTCTACAGCTACTTAGATTGTAGATTAACTGTATTGTATGTATTACATGTAATGCAATTATTAATATAATAACACATTATATCAGTACTATTAATACACACTATAACTATTTCTATACTTATCGTGATATAGTAACAATACACGAACTACAATATGTATTATCGCTATACTAAACTGCTAGAGTGGTGTTCTAGCATTAGGTTCTGCAGTCTTAATATCGCGTAGTAATTATGCGTGGTCTACAATGGACCGACTACAAATCTATATTTAGAACAATGCATTAACGTCGGCGCTGTTACGTAAGCCAATAGAAGAATCAATACGGCTCGACAAAGGAGTTAGCGAGAGGGATTAGACTAATGATATGTGATAGGGCGTGGCTAA
>OZ025241.1:33248100-33253100 GCA_964019155.1 Osedax fenrisi
AAATGTTATTGTATATCCATAAATTTATTAAAATGAATTAATAAATGTTATTATATCCTTAAATGTATTGATGATACAATTTATTATATTATACAATTAATTGTTAAATACTAGATTTTTTAATATTCATTATATTATATTCATCAATTATGATTCATAATTTCTAATTTAAATCTAATACAATTTCATTATGTATCTAATACAGTATACATTTAAAACAGAATAAAAAATAAATATAAAATATATATATATATATATATAACCTATAGGTATATAATGCATTTTCAATTATAAATTAATTCTTAAAATCATTGGAAAAGGAAAAACCTCTTTATAAGAAAACCTCTCTATAAGAAAAAAATTACTGAAAAAAAATAGTTTCTTATAGAGAGGTTTTACTATATATATATATATATATATATATATATATATATGTAGTTGAGGATACATATATGTATTATATAATTGTTATGTGTTATTATAGATATTACTAAATTTTTATTATTAGTGGTATTGTTAGGTTATCCTACCTATACCTCACTTACGAACACATTATTTAAAATTGGATTTTAGTGAATATATAAATTATATTACTATATTAGTACTCTATAAAGTATATATATATATATATATATATATATATATATATAAGTATTAGTATAATCTATAGATATATATATATATATATAATCAATAATGAACAATTAAACATACATATATGAATATGATATCAACATATACATGTACTTCTTTCTACATAATAATCGTATGAGATGAATTATCAATGAAGTATCTAACTGTTGTAGTGAGTGACGTCACTCGTCATATGTATCATATACGTACGACTGTATAATTACTTATCACTAATAACTTAATATATACTATAGACTATAGTCTATAGTATAGTCTCCACATTACCGGATGTCACGCTATCACATAGTAGGTCCGGAAGTAGGTAACAACACAACTCCTCCCCCTAGAACCTTCCTCCCTCTATTCATGCCATCTTATTAATATTGATCAATTTACTATTCACAACAACATTTTAAATAGAATTTATACTGCAGTATTTGACCTTTTCACATTGTTATTAATTATTAACGTATGCGTTAATAAAGGATACAGAATTAACAATACGTTAATAATGGATACATAAT
The DNA here is from genome assembly GCA_964019155.1 of Osedax fenrisi. Classification (NCBI taxonomy): domain Eukaryota; kingdom Metazoa; phylum Annelida; class Polychaeta; order Sabellida; family Siboglinidae; genus Osedax; species Osedax fenrisi. The sequence continues at coordinate 33,249,258 of OZ025241.1, forward strand.
ACATCGTAAACAGATTAAATAAGCTACTGTATAAATTCTATTTAATATTTGTTGATAATAGTAATAGTAATATATATATATATATATGTGTGTGCGCGTGTGTATGTGTCATAAGTTGTATATACAGTACGTGAATAGTAGGACTATTATATTGATTAAAGATAATATTTAAGAAAAGATACTTATTTGATGTTGACGCATGCGTACCTTGAACATATGCGCACAATAACCATGTCCTTGATATAACCATGTCCTTGATATCATATGTTTAGACCACGAATAACTCGACATATAGTAAATAGGTATGCTAAATATACTACAATATGTGCTAATTATAATTAATCTATAGATTTGTTATTTTATGAAGTTATAGTTCATCTTTAAATTCGGGGAATACATATAGTATAGTAGGGGAGAGTACGTGAATACCGACATCCTAACAATAAATCACCATAACTTTATTATTTCCCTATTAAATATTTCCAAATTTTATTTATAAGTATTAAGTAGGTATATACTAGTGATATAAATGATGCTCAAATCTAAAGAATGATGCAGTCTCAGTCTCAGTTATCTAAAGTCTCAACTCGGCTCGGGCTCGTTTGACTAGAGTATCGGCTCGGCTCGGGCTCATTATTTTTTCCGAAAATGTAAGTCTCGGCTCGGCATCAATAATAAAAAGTCTCGGCTCGGCATCAAAAAGCTCGATATTATTTACACCACTAGATGAAATTTACATTATTATTCACTGAATCGTGAAGTTGGCGCAGATTATTTTTTTAAATTGATGTAAAAGTGAAATATATAAAAATTAGTATTAAAATGTAATTTCAAAAAAGCATCATTTCGACTAGGTAATGTTTTGTAAAAGTATTAACTCGGCTCGGGCTCGTTTGGCTAGAGTCTCGGCTCGGCCTGGGCTCGTTTTTTTTCCGAAAATGAAAATATCGGCTCGGCATCAAGAACCAATAGTCTCGGCTCGGCATCAAAAGCTCGGCATCATTTACATCCCTAGTATATACATATAATAGCTATTTTAAAATTTAATTTAGTTTGTTTAACTCTGAGATAACAGGGGTGTCGGTATTACAGGCACTGCCTCGAATACCGACACATTGGCACATAATATCGACACCTTAAATATATCGATATTTAGATATACCATATATTATTTAATATCCACTATCCAATCAGAATTAAATGCGCGTTACTTTTAGGTAACAAACGCAATTCATACGTTATTTTCCTATAATTAATTTTCAAAAATATTTTATATTTTATATTATATTATAAATATTAAGTTTTAAATTACATAATGCGAATATTGTACGTACATAGGAGTTTTATATAGTTTTTGAAAGACTATTTAATTCCAAGTAAAATCAATTCCAAGTATATGTGTATATTATTAGGTATATCTATTAATTTATGAATATTACCATAACGCATGCACATTATAAACAAATAACGCTGATTGGTATAAAGGGTGTCGATATTATGTGCAATTAGTATTATGAAAATGTATGTTGCTTAGGTAAACATCAATAACTTTGTAACAAATTATGAAAAATACAAAGTATTTTCGGCACATTGTAAAATATAATTAGAACTATACGATATATTTAACATTTTTTAAATATCTAAATTTTCAAATGATTGAAAATCGATATTGTACTTCAAAAATTTCATAAATATAGAGTTGTAACGAATAAATCAGTTTTTTGTTTATAATTAAAAACATATAAATATTAAAAAAAAAATTATACTTATACTTTTTGGTATTCAGAATTCAACTCGTTTCTGTGATTTTTTATATAACTTTACATATTTATTTTTAAACTTGACTTATTGATACATATTTTTTTATTCTTTACATCATCTATTTTAAACTTGACTTATTGATACATATTTTTTATTATTTACATCATTTATTTTAACTTGACTTATTGATACATATTTTTTATTCTTTACATTTTAATTATTTATATTTACATTTTTTACTCATGAGAATCTAACTTATCTAGAATATGATGATTGGGGAAGTTCTCAAAAACAAATTCATTTGTTTATTAACTTCTCCATTATTTCATGCTTTACAACATGAAATAATAAATCTGATTTATATGAATTATAATTATATTGATTAACATTTCACGCATTAATTATTTTTTGATTGGAATTATATTTTAGGAGATCTCCAGGGTGTCGATATTACGTGCATCTCGATATTAGATCACTCTCCCCTATATGGTAATATCATCGATATAAAGAAAGTTTATTTCTTTATATCGATGGGTAATATATCTTTATACCTGTATTTATACTCGTTGCATATAATATTTTAATTAACATTTTTTAATTTTATATATAAATAAATATATATATATATATATATATATATATATATATATATATATATATATATATATATGTATATAGGGGAATATGCTCTAATATCGACATGCAAGACGTTCATTGCACGTAATATCGACACTTAGGTATCTACTAAAATATAATTCCAATCAAAAATAATTAATGTATGAAATGTTAATCAATATAATTCTAATTCATATAAGTATATATTATTTTTTAATATTTATATTTTATTAATTATAAACAAAAAACTGATTTTTTTCGTTACAACTCAAACAACTAAATTTATGAAATTTTTGAAGTACAATATCGATTCTCAATAATTTAAAAATGTAGGTATTTTAAATATTTAAAATAAATCCTATATAACTAATTATATATTACAATGTGCCGCAAAGATTTTTGAAGTTTTATAATGTGTTACAAAGTTATAAACTTTTACCTAAACAACATACATTTTCACCATAATTGCACATAATATCGACACCACTGTTATCTCAGAGTTAAACAGACTAAATTAAATTTTAAAATAGCTATTATATGTATTATGTGTATAGGTATATCTACTTGATACAGATAATTAAAATTTGGAAATATTTAATTGAGAAATAATAAAGTTATGGTGATTTATAGTTAGGGTGTCGGAATTCGAATACTATTCCCTATATATAATGAATAAACCATTGTTAAACCGGTTGTTCAATATTGTGATTTCATTAAAATAATGAATTAAAATAAAATTCTGTATTTGATTAATTACATTAATTCGGATTAATAATTTCAGTGTAAAATATTCTTCACATGATAAATATATTATTAATAATTCTAAATAGATATATATATATATATATATATATATATATATATATATATATATATATATATATTATGTATGTGTACTAAATAATAGTATTATAATTTTATATATTGGTTTTGTTTGGTTTGATTTTATGTTAATACATTTAAATAAATTATAATATCTATATTAATTCATTATCCACTATTGCACTTTTGAACTTAATAATATAGCAATGAGCAATACAGCAATAACGACTAATTGCAATACAATACAATAAAATACAATACAATATAATTAATAGTATATATATATACATGTATTATTTAAATGTTTTTGTAAAGATTATAAAAAATATACCCCCTTAATACAATATTTGATATACTCCTGGACATATATATAACCAGAAGTATTAGTATACTAGGAGTATAGTATAGTATTAGCAAAGCCCTAGGGTTTCGGTATTAGTAAGAATATTACTCGTACTCGATGATTTCCATGACAACTCACTGTGTACATGTACTATGTATGTATGTGTATGTGTATGTGTATGTGTATGTATATTAGTAATAGGTACTATGTAGTGTGAATTAAGTGACTACCTTTTATATTAAATTTCAACTTCTTTGCTATTCTTAAATTAAATATCCATTCTTAGAAGAATGGATCCATAC
>OZ025241.1:33258100-33288100 GCA_964019155.1 Osedax fenrisi
CAACTATCTAATAAATCCAGATGAAAATATACTTGATTATGATCGAGGTGCATTCATATAATTTCTGATTTTAAAATCAGAAGTGAAACATATATATATGTTGTAAGAAGCATAGGCAATAAGAAGTCTAAATAAAGGAAAGTCAACAGGTAGGTTCCTTCCTTCCTTCCTTCCTTCCTTCCTATAGATAACATTCCAAGTGAGATAATTATAAACGGTGGTTCACAAATGGTGACAACAATGGTTTTATTTTACTAAGATCATGCTGATAATTATTTTAAATCGAGTCAATCCAATAGCATAAAATATCTTATTTGTGCAAGAAGAGCAAGCGGGTTTTAGAAATAAAATATCTTTTCTGTGCTTTGAAGCACAATCGAACAGATTGTGGTGCATATTAAACTGCATAATTATGGCTGAGAAACATATTAAACATAGAAGAAAATTATACCATAACTTTGTTGACTTCAAAAAGGCAATAGACGAGTTTGGCACGAAGGATTATGGAAATTAATGAGATACTTCAATATAGATGAACATATTATTTAAATATTCGAAAATATTTATAAAAAATAATTAGTGCCGTTTTCGTAAACAACAAAATGGGGACCTTCTTCAATAAATCGGTAAGAGTACGACAAGGATACATTTTATCACCAACACTATTTAACATCGAAGACCATTTCAGCCATTTCAGCACTATAGCCGTTGGAGGATATGAACTATGTAACCTAAGATTTGCAGACGACATCGAATTGATGGCGAAAATAGAGACCTGCAAATACAGACCTGCAATAAGTCATAAACTAACTCAGCAAGTGATCAGCGTAATATAGTATGGAGGTTAGCTACGATAAAGTTAAATATTTATCAGTGAATTTGAGAATAGTGAGACAGCTGAAGTGATAACGATAACCGTAAACTATGAATATCTTGAAGTAATTGATACAATAAATACTTGAATGCGACATTAACAAAAGATGGAAAAGTGAAACAAAGATTAACATAAGAATGGCTACAGCAACTTCTGAATTAGTTCGCTTAATTCACTTAAGCGCTATATTGAATAGTCGAAACATATCACTATATACTATACTACTACTGTACAAATCACTAATATTAATATAGACAATTATCTATACTACTTTATGGCTGCGAAACTTGGACACTAACAGAAATACTGAAAAGTAGAATTACTGCTTTTTTATAAATCCCATAGAAGAATCCTGGGTATAACCTACAAAGAAATAAACATAAAAGAATATGTGGAAATACCAAAATATACCAAAGAATTATTGAATGCATTGGTCAAGTTGAACATCTCCTATCAACAGAAAAGAAAAGAAATGTGTCATAATTTGACCACACGATTCGTCATGATAGTCTGAATAATGTTTCATTGTTGGTAAAAGAAGAAAAGACGATCCAGAAAAAACTGGCTGGCTAACATAGTGGAATGGGTGGGTCCGAAATTGATCTTACCTAACGATTAGAGGCTACACGGAATCGTGGAGGTGAGAAGAACTTGTGTTACAGCGATTCATATTCCCCCTACGATCAACCTGTCAAGAGACTAACTAAATAAGTAAGTAATTATGATAAATAAGTTATAGGTATATACTACTCTGCATTTATTATTATATAGGTAGTACTACTACCGTAGTAGATATATTGGAAAGAGCTATTTAAATCACTACAATCAGGTTTATTTTTCTTAAGTAATTGAGTAAATATTACATATTTATGTTCAATATACCTATAAGTACTATTCTAGAGTATACTCTGAGAACCTATAGGTTATAGTTTTATAGTATTATTGGTTTAATAATCACATTTTTAATTATTTGTATCAGTTGTCTATTAACACTATACTTTCCAACTCAACATATTAAACTATTATTTCCACAAATACCCAGCAATATTGTGTTAAAATATCTACGAGATATATTATAGATAGGTAAGCCATACATTATCCTATAGACACCATGTGCAAGAATAAAAGTCTAAATTTGGTAAACTTGTGATTAGAATAAATTCTATTTTAAGGATTTAGGTGCAAATAATCATGCATTATCATTATAGAGAATTCTCATAAATGTCATTTAAAATTGTATTTCGAGTAATGGAGTAATTAAATAGGTTTAATTTATATTTAATATAAATAGCTATTCATAGATATTTTAATCCTATTATTACTTAATTTATTCTTTAAGCATCTAGAATTTCAATAATATTCACAAAACATATATAATTTGACAATAAAATATTTAAAAATACCATCTATGTCTATCCTAATTATATATAAAAAGTAATGCTAGATTTATAGAAGATAGTATAATAAATACATAATACTTTTACTACATTTACTAATTAAAACAGTATACTGTAGTAATACTATCTATATACTTTACTGGTAGCACGAATCTTCATCTAAACTAGATTGGCAACTTTTCTGTAGATAGTTTCTTAAATATTATCAAATGTATTTTTAGAATTAGGTATGAACTCAATAGGAGACATCTAAGAGTAGGTTAATTTATAGTTAATCCTATAGTTAAGTTAACAGACACAAGCACGATAAGGGATATTTAACAGTGTATGTTGTCCATTAGTAACATTTAACACGATCCTTTACTTTGATATCTGTAGGATAGTCGTGTTTTAATAAAATACGCTACAATTACGATTACGATATAGGATATATGAAGTCGTGTTTTTATCGTTATACTAACGGGGTGGGTTGGGTTTTGGGTTGGGTTTGGGGTTAGCTATACAGTTCATAGACCCCGACGTTGTTATGGTTATGTTCTCCTCGCCTATAGAATAGGTCAGCTGTCGTGTCCTCGATGCACACACACGACCTGCCTATTGTTAGCAACACCAAATTGACAAGTCGCATTCGCTGTATTAGCGGGGGAATAGGATAGTCTATGATTAATGGTAAATCTGGAGATAGGATGCCTATCATTTGAAGAATTTAGTAAAACATATCATTATCCACGCATCATATTAATTAAATCAGGATAATATTGAGGAGTCGTCGAAATGTAGTCAATAAATGTTACCCTTTCAAATGTTAATTTCATAAACTAAATTTGCTGAGAATCTTGTAGATTAGCATCAACAGTTATTTTACTTCTAGTAGCATCCTATAGGAACTATAGTTCCTACATAATGCAAGTAAATTAATAATATATCTAAATTAAAATTAAGAAATGTGTTACCAATGATATGCATACAAGTTAAATACAAAATAATGGACTTAGAGGATCTATTTGATTAATACCTCTATAAGATACAGACTGTAACTTAGAATATACTTGCACTGTCTGTAATTAATTTCGATTCTATGAGAAGAGTTAATATTACCAAATGTAATAAGCATGACAAATATGTATAAACTTGGCTAATCCAATCGATTCTATTCATCATTATTACACACACACACACATATATATATATATATATATAGAGCCGATCATTATGTATACACAATTATATAAAATAACTTCTAAACATTGTTTAATACCTATTGTAATGGTCCGAACGGGGCTTGAAATTACGTCCTAATGCTTGTGTATTTGACGCCTTAGCCAACTGAGCCATACGCGTAGTTATATATATATAGGAAATATGGGTAATTTGGCCACTTTTAGATAATGTTGTATAACTTTATAAACATTACCAACCATTGAGGATAATGTGACCACCTTTGTGCGGGTAATGTGGCCAGGCTAGATACACTAGATGGCGTTATTGTATAATATAAAGTGCCTACAGTGTGGATACAGTGTATATCAAGTGTAGTCCAATGATATCACATCAAGTCATAGATGTAGAGTACCACTCTAGATCTATGCATCAAGTATAGAATCTTAAAATCCTAATCTTAAAAATCTGTAATCTTAAATAACACACGCAATACCTAAATGCTTTTTATAAAAACTTTAGTTTACTTTTATAAATTAATATAGTAATTAAAAGTAGGTTTATAAAAACCTATACCTTTAAAATTACTTATAATTTTATTAATATGGAAAAATCAATTTCATCAGTAAATGACTGCAGTCATACAGTCCGATGTATAGGATATAGGAGTATGTATAGGAGTATGTACAGTGTATGTCATAACATGTATGGTGATACAATACCTAGATAAAAGAGTAGTATATATATTGTTTTTTATAATTGTTTAATAGATAATTAAATATAAAACATTACATTTAAAAGTTTATACCACGATTATAATATGTATGGAAATATATTTGTATGGTTAGGATATATTTGATGTTGATTCAATCAACGTTTTCATCCATTTCAGGGTTTTCATATAGGTTTTTATATACATAATGATGCACGCAATATTATCAATATATAAAAATATTTAATTCAGATAATATCTTTAATATGATTGGCTTAAATCATCGTGAAGTGGCCACATTACCTGCTTCTAGGTATCACCAATGACATGTCCTTGGTATCACGCTATATATACCTACTATATATACATACTATATACCTACTATATATAACTACTATATATACCTACTATATAATAATGTATATTACTCGCTAAAATAAATTGATTATACACTTTGTTGAAATTAAATTGTTCTTTAATATCCAACTTTAATTTTCAACTTATATTATATATTAGTGATTTAATATATGATTCACTTATTTTTATTTAAATTTTTTAAAAAGTAAATCGATTTTTTAAATCTTGTACATAATTTTTTTTATTAATATATATACAAATTATTTTTACTTATTTGAACAATACTCAGCAATGCGCATATTTCGTGTATACATTATTTTTTTGATTATACGTATAGTTTATGAGATACGCCAACCGGCCACAATACCCTCCTAAACCCAAATCCAACCCATATTTCCCCTAATTACTATAATTAAAAATACTATATAATATATTATAAATAGGTACTATATTTTACTCCTGGTTGTATTACTTGGGATAGGGATACCTCTAATCAAATACTACACACTTTATAATAGTATCTACAATACTATATTAATATGTGCTGATAGCATATTAAATTAACAATAACTTGATGACATGTCTACTGCAGTAGTATTTTCAATATAACAAACAATAATAATAATATATTTACATATATAACTATTATAATTAAACAACCAATATTCCTGTCCTGTTTACTATATGAATAAATCGCTGGCAACAACTTGAAACGACCAAGGTCTTATTTTGAAGCCATTTGGATAACGAAGAAAGAAAGCGAAAAAGAATACTAAATGAAAAAAAGAACGGCATTAAATTACTCCAATAAACTATATCTATCCATATATCTCTCTCTCTATATATATATATATATATATATATATATATATATATATATATATATATATATATATATATAAAATAAAAGTGTTATAATAGGCCTATATCCACTACTATAAACTGAGCTCTCTAACAACCATCTGAATTATACAACAGGGGAAGGTATAGGCATTCTGATTTCACAATACAATACAATGGTAGTAGGATATATACCTATACATATATGCATATAACTCATTAATACCCGATTAATACAAAATACATCAACTCGGTAAATATAGAGGTAAAATATTCTACAAATACTCTATCGAAAACATATTCTATAGAAAATAATTATAATTATCGAAACACTTAATCGGATTTATTAGACAAACGCTTGTAGGTTAAATGTCATGTATTACATAATTATGTATATTTTTCAAAAGTAGGAAAACCTATACAATATCATAATATATAATGGATACAAATATGACCATAATTATAAAATTTATAATTTAAAAAAACTAATGAAATTCAATTTTACAAATAGATATCTTTAAAATATTCTAAATATAATTAAATAATTAAATCTAATTAAATATACCTCTGAACATTATCTATTTTGGAGTACAACAAGTTAGCATTTCAATACATGTATATACATAAAGTAAACTTCCTCTCATTTGTACTACATAATATATAGGTAGGTGTAATGTGTCTTAGTTTGTTTTGTACTTGATCAGGAGTATATATGCAATAATAATAATACAATGGTAACATATCAAAATATTGATTTTATGAAATTTGAATTCTTCAAATACCTTTAAATATATATTAAGTGTAATAAACAGTTTTATAGTAATATAGAATATTAGTAAAGCCCTTTGATATTAGTATGAACTTCATATGATGAAATATACATGTATACTATAGTGCAATAGTTTAGACTATTGAATATATCTATAACAAATATATTTTCAAGTATTCTATTTTTACGCTAACCCACTATTAGAGAATTTAAAATTTGCCCTTATTCTATATTCTATACAGAAATCCGATAGTTCAGAAAGTGTCAGGTTTTGTTACATAACTATATCTATATAATACAAATAAACTTTTATATCCCCATTGATTAATACATATTACAATAAATATGACATTAATTATTCTACCATATTATTAAAGATATATATATATATATATATATATATATATATATATACAGTCAACTCTCTGTAAGTCGGACTACGGATAAGTCGCATTTAGTTGGTTTGGTTGGATTTGTATCTAGTTCCATGTTAAATTAATCGTATAAGTCGGATACATTGGATTGGATAAGTCGGACACATATTATCAATTCAATTTTATGATTTGTATTCTGGATAAGTCAGACTTTTTATAAATTGTCAGAAATGTTTACTTTAAATAATGCATATTATAATTTTAGTAAGTAATATTATTGAATACAACTTTTATGTTATTGATTGTTGCATAATTCCACATTTCAGTAACCATTTAACTCGCGCTGCGCATTTTATGTCTTACTTGCATGATATTCTGAATCTCGGATAAGTCGGAAATCTCGCTAAGTCGGACACTTTTCCCGGTCCCTTTCGAGTCCGACTTATCGGGAGTTGACTGTATATATATATATATATATATATATAATATATATTATATATATATATATTACTACCAAGGGCATGTCCTTGTTATTACGCTTTATATGTGCTTAAATTAATATTTATTTGTTATATTAAATATATTATTTGTTGATTAAAATAATAAAAATATTATTGAATTATAATTAAGCATTCTTTTTAATAGAGTTTCAGTGTAATAGAGTTTCAATTAGAAATCAAAATTACTTACATTTCTGGCATATATTTAGTAAATATTATCATTATTTATGATATTGAGTTTTAATCATTGTAGAGGTGATAGATTTTAATTTTAAGAAATATTACATACAAAAAAAAAAAAAAATTAATATTTTTAATAATATTTATAATGCTATGATGCTATAATTATCTCAAGTCACCCTAAGTGATTGTAATTTGCACAATAATTAGGGTAAAAAAGTATACTTTATTGCAATGAGGTACAAAAAATTATTTATATATACAATTTATAAAATATGACATTTTTATATAAAATATTTATTAAAATAGATATATACTGTATATATATATATATATTCTAATTAATTTTTAGTAATATAAATATAACAAAATACATAAAATTATAAAACATTAAACAAATTTTTAGTTATTTGTTTCACTGAAAATCGCAACATAAAACTTTTATAAAAAGTACATATATCATATATAAAAATAAAATACATATATATATATATATATATATATACAAATGAGTATAAAAATAGTTAAATAGTAAAATATATCGTCTAGTTATAATTGCAAAGTATCAACTAATACAAAAATATGGCTAGAGAACGCGCGCTGTATACAACACGCGATCAGAACAGAGTAGTGGATATAGAAACGGACAACGAGTCGCCGGAATTCGGCGCCAGATTCTCCGTGTGAGTGTCGCATTCGCTTTCCTCTCGTAGCGTTCCGTTAGCGATATATCCTCCACCGCCGCCGTTAGCTATAGTTTCTCCTTCTGCTGTCCCCGCCGCTACTCCGTTTGCTATGGTGTCCGTATCGGCGGCCATCTTGGAAGTAACCGCGCGACGCCGGAGACTATTCGTAGCGGGGTCTTCGAAAGTCTCGAGGATATTGCGACTGTGATAGTCGACGCCGGGCGCCTGGTCCTCATCGATAGCCGTAGTAAAACTCGCTGCGACCTTGAGATCTGTACGTGAGAGGGGGCGAGGTCGGGTTTAAGAGGTGGTGAGGCGGGTACCTTATACCGTACTTAGTTATTTCGTACCAACAAAACGTCAAATCATACAATATATATATATATATATATATAAGTTAATTTGATTTTTGGTACGAAATGACTGGTATTCAATTAAGTCAGAGTCGGTATGTTTCACAATCGGAGATACGTGAAATTCATAAAAGCGTAGAGATAGATAGTCACTCGCAAGTATTAGCACTAAGACGGCAACTATTGACCGCAGCAGGACACAGATTATAGACTGTACGCTTATCACCTATAGAGTTGGTCACTAGATACTAGGAAGCTATGTGCTGGCAAAAAGGCGTGTGTGCATGAAATGTGTAAGCTTTCGAAATCTTACTAACCTTTTTAGTTTTAAACCTGTATTCATTAGATATTATCTTAAAGGATAGACAGATATATATATATATATATATATATATATTCGTAAACGATAGATAGAGAGATAAATTACTATATGATTTAAAACGTTGTACATGAATTTAAAGTATATCGATGACATGAGAATATTATATAAATAATAACGATATTGCTTAACTAATAATAATAATTTATATATATTGTATAAACATAAAACTTGTAGGAAATATCATTAATTTTAACTATCGTAATACTAGCGCGTTGGTGGAACATTTATGTTATGTTTATAATCATTACTACATTAATCAAATTGATATATATATACATGAAAATATTAAAATATCAATTATATTATATAATTTTAGAATTATTTGATAAATAACCTTTTAAAAATTTATAATTGTATTGTTATAAAATAGTTTGAAAAATTGTATATTTATAACATACAAAATAAAGTTATTTTTTATTTTTTATAAATATATATACATTATATAATTGATACAATAAATTCATATATGTTTATAATAACCGTCGCTGAGTTTATAATACACACTGCTGTCATCGATGGAAGGGAATTTGAATTGCTCATCAGATGTTGGTGAGTTAAGATAACTCGGAGGTATTGAACTGTAAATAATACTTTAATGTGCGTTGTTTCATAACATGTTTAGATTAAATGTTTAATAAATAGCATATTATATATTTTACCATAATATAATTTACAAATGATAAGCATTTTTAGAATTATAGAAGGAAAATACTTATTTTTTTTAAATTTGAAATTAAATAATTCGTTGTGAAAATAATTATTTAAATTAATAATGAAATGAAGACACCACTAAAGTATAAAATTCTATTATTATTGTAACTACCTTCCTCGCGATGTTGAATATGTGTTCTGTGAGTTCGCATTCGAATTAGAATGAGAATTGGAGTTAGATTTTGATCTCGATGCGTATGTAGATTTCTTATTCGTCGAATTATTTTCGCTCTAAGAATGTAAACCACAATAATTACTATTTATTTTAAGGAATATCAATGCATAATTAATAATTAATTATATTCGTATATAGTACTTTATGAGTAGATGTTTATTATTTGAAAAATTAAATATCATTAATATAATATTAATAAATTCCATAATATAAATTATAGTAAAATAATTATATAAGATAAACCAAACCATGAAATTAAATCAAATAAGCAATATTTATTAAATATAACACACCCCAAATTATATAATGATATCAATATGACATGTTAATTTTCACTATGAAATTGATTAAAATAGATCTATGGATAACTGTTAATGAATACTTTGTAAGTGTAATAAAGGAACTAAGTTATGTCAATAGTTTTATAAAGTTATTTATAAGAGTTTATTTTTAATTATAAATTAAATCATTTGGTATTGTCAATTACCATTATTGTTATTTATATCTCTTATATCTATTATATCTGTTTGTTAATTATATTTTATTATTTTTTAATTATATATATTTAAAGTTGATATAAATTACTTTTCTTCGTAAGTAAACATGTGTCATTGATATCATTACAGTTTAGGAGATTGTTACGATGATGATAGTGTAAAAACAGAAATAAAGATATACGATAAAAGAATATAAAGAGTTGAACACTTTCATAAAAGTTGATACCTTACGTTAACCCATATAGATGTTAAACTAAAGAATTGATAGAAAATCGGTATTCTAGAATTTGTAATCTTATCATTTATGTATCCAATGTCAAATATAAAATATGATTAAATTTAATCAAATAATATATGGATATATATATATATATATATATATATATATATATGTTATTTACATATTATACATGGTGTATAAACATAATTAGATCATAAAAGATACAATCACATTATTTTAATATGTTGGTGGTTTTTTTTTATTACTAAATTCATACTTTTAATAAGATTACAAATTGAAGATATTGAAGGCAGTTAGTGGGAGGAGGAAGAGAAAGAGGAAGAGGAGGAAGAGGAAGAGGAGGAAGAGGAGGAGGAGTGTAAGTGTACCTTCTTTATAAAGTATATGTTACTGTTACTGAACGATAACTTATCAAGAATCAGTTCTTTTAGCTACAAAATAAAGTTGTCATAGTTATTATTACTTAGCGGTGATGCGCGATGTGATATAGTATTCTAACTATGAGTCTTTGTCAAATTATGATTTTAGTTTTATATTAAATTTATTTTATCTTAATCAAAATTAAACAGTTGAAAATGTAGTTTCGTTGTAAAAAGAAATGCTGACCTCTGTTAAGCTATACGAAGTTGTACTACGGGCTAGTTTGTCCATTAAACTATCCTTTATCTAGTAGAGTGAATCGAGTGTGTATGGGGAATTAGTCGGTTAATAATGGTTATATACAATATTCAATGATAATGGTTAATTAAAATTAATTTGCGTAACAATTTAGCTGAATGATACGCGACTATGAATGATAGGTAGTTAGTGTGGTTAGTTCAAACTTAATACGTTAGCAATGGTTCTAGGGCAACCTTTCTGTTGCAGACGGCGTTCACTAAGAAGATCATCAAACCCTGTTAGTGAATAATACGCAGTGATTAACAATGAGTATAAACGTTATGCTTATATTAACTTAGGTCGCGACATATCTGGATATGTAATCGTTAATAAATATATATATGTATCAATATATATGTAATTATGTAATTTAATATATATATATAAATAAATTAAATAATAAAATGATATTTATGCCATTTACGAGATGTGTATAACCTGTAAAGAATTAGCGACCACAAAGATGTACTGGAACACGACGAGATGCTGGTTAACGTAGAAAACTCCGAATATCCACGACACGCCCAGTATGGGACAGATCACCATCAGGTTCCAGATCGTTGATCTGTATGTCGTTATTAAATATGTAGACTGATATTCGTATTCGCGATGAGATTAACATGCAAACATTGTTATGTCATATTTCTATAATATTATTAGAATATTAAGTTTACTATTGTGAGGAGGAAAACAATATTGATATTATAAACTAGAAAACGAAACGGAAAACAACAAAATTCTTCTAATAAATATTATTATAATTATCATTATTATTATACTGAATCAAAGGTTTATAATTATTATTTACCTTATTGAGCTATGCTTTTTTTTATCCATCGATTTATTTCCATTAGCTATACGATGCATAACGATAAATAGAATCACAAAGTTTATCTGAAAATATGTGAAGAATTGTTAATTTAATATAAATATGATAAATGATATGATAAATACTAGGACTATAAAAAAGTTGGATTGTAACAACTTCATTTACGAAATTACATAGTTATATATAAAATATATAAGTATACATATTGTTATTGAAATCATTATTGTCATTATTATTTTGGTGAATAAACATCCAGGAACTTATATGTCTGCTCTTGATATTCTAATATCCCTTTGAAGCCATTATCATGTTAAGGCATCAATGGTTTTAACGAGAGCCGATAATATATTTATATACAATTATATAAGAGCACTTCTAAATATTTTAAGAACTATTTAAATAGTATATACTGGGGCTTGAACCCACATATTACTACTTTAAAACTACCCTAAAACCATGTATGCCTTAACATGAGAGCGGCTTTGAATGGACATTAGAGCCCTATGATTATAAGTGAAAACTTCATGTAGGTTTCTGGATGGGATAAAAGTACTCTTCCAAAATAAAAATAAAATAACTATAATAATTTATGAATTATTTTCAAATATTATTAATGTACACAGTTGCATATCGGTGATGTAATTCGCCGATATTAAACATATTCTAAATGAATGAATAATATTTATTTTACTTCTATAGAATAAATAAATAGTTAATACAATTCGCATGGATATGATATAATATAGTTACATAATAAGTGACAAAGGAACCCTCTAACAGTGAGATGACATAGAGAAATGCTAGCACAACAACACAATACAAGAACTAATACACACTTTACACCACATAATAACACAATACAAGAACTAATACACACTTTACACCACACAACAACACAATACAAGAACTAATACACACTTTACACCACACAACAACACAATACAAGAACTAATACACACTTTACACCACACAACAACACAATACAAGAACTAATACACACTTTACACCACACAACAACACAATACAAGAACTAATACACACTTTACACCACATAATAACACAATACAAGAACTAATACACACTTTACACCACACAACAACACAATACAAGAACTAATACACACTTTACACCACCTAACCAGTATAATGACGATAACGGGCCCAATGAACCCGTAGATAAGACCAGAGTTGATGTCGAGCCAGCAGTTGTTCTCGTCTCCGTAGCCATCAGTGCCTACCGCCGCCACACAGATACCCACTATCACAGCAGGGACCACTAGAGAGAGGTGGACGAGAGGTTAGTGGAGGTTAGTAGAGGTGTAGTAGAGGTTAGTAGAAGTTAGTAGAGGTATAGTAGAGGGGTAGTAGAGGTTAGTAGAGGTTAGTAGAGGTTAGTAGAGGTGTAGTAGAGGTTAGTAGAGGTTAGTAGAGGGGTAGTAGAGGTGTAGTAGAGGTTAGTAGAGGTTAGTAGAGGGGTAGTAGAGGTTAGTAGAGGTTAGTAGAGGGGTAGTAGAGGTTAGTAGAGGTTAGTAGAGGTTAGTAGAGGTTAGTAGAGGTTAGTAGAGGTTAGTAGAGGTTAGTAGAGGGGTAGTAGAGGGTTAGTAGAGGGTTAGTAGAGGTTAGTAGAGGTTAGTATAGGTTAGTAGAGGTGTAGTAGAGGTTAGTAGAGGTTAGTAGAGGGGTAGTAGAGGTTAGTAGAGGGGTAGTAGAGGGTTAGTAGAGGGTTAGTAGAGGTTAGTAGAGGTGTAGTAGAGGTTAGTAGAGGTTAGTAGAGGGGTAGTAGAGGTTAGTAAAGGTTAGTAGAGGTTAGTAGAGGTTAGTAGAGGTTAGTAGAGGTTAGTAGAGGGGTAGTAGAGGGTTAGTAGAGGGTTAGTAGAGGCTAGTAGAGGTTAGTAGATGTTAGTAGAGGTTAGTAGAGGGGTAGTAGAGGGTTAGTAGAGGGTTAGTAGAGGTTAGTAGAGGTTAGTAGAGGTTAGTAGAGGGTTAGTAGAGGGGTAGTAGAGGGTTAGTAGAGAGTTAGTAGAGGTTAGTAGAGGTGTAGTAGAGGGGTAGTAGAGGGGTAGTAGAGGGTAAAGTTAAGACACATCACATCACAATGCTACGGTATTATAGCTAGATGATTCACGTTATTCATTTTGAACATTTACTAGATATCGGACGTATAATTTGAAGGAAATTATAATAATTTAAAGACATAATTTGAAGCAGCCAATATCAGGCTATACAAAATGGAGTGAAATCAGACATAATTAATTGGTATGAATGCGGCTTTAGCTACCGGGCAGGGTGAACGCTACTTTTACTACTAGATGGCGTTGAATGTAGATTTAGCCAACAGATGGCGTTGAACAAACCCCAGCTTCCGAGTATCAGCATAGCCGTTTCTTTCTTGCGTCGCACGTGGAACAGGAATATGATGTAGAGCATCAGTTGTATACCTGTAGAAGTGACCCGAGTTAGAACACGGTATAATGGTAGGGTAGGGTAGGGTACGATGGTAGGGTAGGGAAGAGTATGGTAGGGTAAGGTAGGGTAGGTTAGGGTAGGGTAAGGTAGGGTAGGGTAAGGTAGGATAGGGTAAGGTAGGGTAGGGTAAGGTAGGATAGGGTAAGGTAGGGTAGGGTAAGGTAGGGTAGGGTAAGGTAGGGTAGGGTACGATGGTAGGGTAGGGTAGGGGTGTAGGGTAGGGTAGGGTAGGGTAGAGTAGGGTAAGGTAGGGTAGGTTAGGGTAAGGTAGGGTAGGGTAAGGTAGGCTAGGGTAGGGTAGGCTAGGGTAAGGTAGGTTAAGGTAGGGTAGGATAGGGTAGGGTAGGGTAGGGTAAGGTAGGGTACGTAGGTAGGGTAGGGTAGGGTAGGGTAGGTTACGTAGGTAGGCTAGGGTAGGGTAGGGTAAGGTAGGGTAAGGTAGGGTAGGGTAGGGTAGGGTAGGGTAGGGTAGGGTAGGGTAGGGTAGGGTAGGGTAGGGTAGGGGTGTAGGTAGGGTAAGTTAGGGTAGCGTAGGGTAGGGTATGGTAGAGTAGGGTAGGTTAGGGTACGATGGTATGGTAAGGTAGGGTAGGGTAGGGTAGGGTAGGGTAACCTTCGGCTAGCATGGAAAAGAACACCACCAGGTAGAAGTAGTGTAGACTGATCGCGATGTACGTGCAGACGGTCTACGGGAGGGGGTGACGATGGTTATTATTGTACGTATTGAACACGTGTTATTAAGAAGACGTGTAACACATGATATTCAATGCATATAGGGGCGCTGCAACAAGGGGGGACAGGGGGGATATGTCCCCCCACTTTAACATCTAGGGGGACGTCCTATATATTGGTCCCCCCCCCACTTTTACCACCACATTTATTTTGATTGGTTGGTCCCCTCCGACATACAAAATCGTTCCAGCGCCACTAAACATGTATTATCGTATGCCAGTTTAATGACATATATTAAATACTAATTATTATATTACGCTTTGAACGCATATTTTACGGTATACCACATACACTATACGTTAACCGCGAGACTAACCTGATTATCAGTGCGCGACACGCCGATCAGAAAGATGAGGTTCGCGATTATCAGAGAGACGCAGATACTGATCAGAACGACGTTGTGGTGAGATTTCACTTGCCTACGATACACGGATATTAGGATAGATATAGATTTGAAATTTTTACTCTCTCGCTAATATTAGGTCATACATATTATAATAAAGACATTTTTGAATTTCATCACAACATATTTAATATTGATAAAACGATAAGCATTTTATTGAAGAAATATTTACATTTCTAAATATGAAATATTCGTGATATAAGTGTTTATATATATTATTATATTAATAAGGTAAAACATTACGTAACAATTTCAAATTAATTAATGTTATATGATTATCTAATGGGCGTAAATGTTAAATTAGCCTCTCCGTCGAGGTGTAGTGATGGATGCTAACTTCCAAGTGATGGCAAACAGAACGATGGTCAACACGAGCCCGAGGATGGACAGCGAACATCCGATGATAGTTATGATGTCCAGGATTTTATTCTCTTCCTGCAGTTATATAAATGCGTATTACATAATGATATATATATATCATGAATTTTATAGATATCAAATTTAGACGAAATTTTTTTTAAAAATAGAACCTTTATAAATTATTTTCCTGAATTAAGCGATTAATCAGAATAAGGTTATAATCATATGACAAAAGTTTTATATACATATATATACGAAACCGTAGCGATTGGACTCATTAGTATGGCGAAATTAGTCATGTGATCACATTCGCACAACGTCTTATTAGCGTCAGTGGTGATCACCCTGCATCCCTTGGTAGACCACCCCCCGCCGTGTCTATTTCAGAATAATTCATCGTTTAATTGAAGTTATTACATTGCTGCGCATATAAGATTAAATTTACTCAATCGTGAATTATTTTACATAGTAATATATAATAATATATATATCTCACTAACTTCGATAGTTTAAAATCCCAGAAGGAACAGTCCATTGTTCCATTGCTCTGTTATGATATGCGCATAATTAAATTATATAAAAAGTACGTAAAATAATAACTAACAAATTTGTTCTCAAATGATAGATGAATAGGTTTTTTAAATTCTTTCAATACTAATTTCGATGCATATTGATTCGAAGTGTGTTCGATATTTAATGAGATGACCTTCGAATTCACCTTCCATTTCGACCTAGTATAATATTAGAATATTGAGAATATAAGCGACATGTTATTGTTAAGCATACAAACTCGTTTGTTTTTAATATTCTACCGATATTCTGGAAGTATGTTGCTATCACTGCTATAGTCATATTTGTGTCTGTAAAGAAATAGATCATTTGTATGTAAGACTTACAATCATATAGTGATATACTTTTTAAACCTTTTGCTAAAACTAATGCAGGAAAATATTATTTATTTTAATATTATAATCATTTTATATATAATAAATTAAATTATAATGTATACAATATTATATAATAATTATGAGACTTGAGACTAATATAATGACCTCCTTGCTGTTTTATAGATGAAAGTGTATTCTTTGGAATTATAATGTTGTCCGATGATTTTATCCAATCAGATTTAGGATCGGAAAGAGGAAATTGTAAATCTTGAGTTACTTCATTCAAACTCTTCACTTCAATGACTACAGAATATTGAGGAATTATTAATAATAAATATTATCTCTAAATATAAAATGCAATATATGAAGCGTAGAAAGAAAGAAATACATAGCACATATTTTTTACAATATTCATAATTACGTATATATTATCATATATTATAATATATTATATGTAACTAAAGTATACTTTATATAACTAATATATATATTATAATATAAATCATATACTATAAATATTAATCTATAAGTGACCTATTTTATCTTTAACGATAGACTCAGAGTGGTCTACCTCCACCTCCATAGCGAACCACTTGCCGACCGACTCAGCGCTGGCCATGAGTTCAGCTGCTCTATCTGCTACCTCTTCGTCGCTAGTATCCTGTGTGAACGAGGGTTTCGGCGGCGTAATACTTATATGTAGTTATGTATACGTGTATACAAATAGCGGATACAAATGCGCCCCTCCATTATAACGTTATAAGTAACAGTATATATATATATTATATTTTTTTTTTGTATTTTTATTTATGGTTTATTAAGTTCTTGATAAACACAAAAGAAAAACAAGAACTGACTGGAGTCGAACCAGGGACATCTCGCTTACTAGCTTTTGACTGTTCCACTAGGCCACAATAATTAAATACAACTATAATCGCGCACCAACCTGTTTCAGTGACATCCAAGAGTTCATGTTGTCGTCGTTCAGCAGATTATCGATGACGTTAGCGATATCCTAGTGAGTAGCGCGAGTGATAGAATACAGAACGAGAATGTTCTAGATTAGGGTACCTGTGTAACTTTGTGCGGCACAGTTTTCTTATTATCCAGGGAATCTAAATATGTGCTGAATTTACCCAGAAGTGAAACCACTTTGTTGATGTCACCGACGGAGATTTTCTGAAGAATAAGTTTATTTAGTTAATATATTTCCATTGCAAGAAAATAGATCAAAACTCGAAAATATATAGGTCCCATTTGAAGCTATTTGAAATATAAAGAAAGAAAATTGTAAACCAATCTTAATAAGAAAAATAATAACATTTATATTAAATAAATTATATCTATCGATTTACAGATAGAGATATAAATATTCATTGTAAATCGTTTATTTCAATAAACTCTGAAACCTCATTGTCTGTCACTTGCACTAATTCATTAGATATGACTGCAGGCGATCCCATGTTATCCATCATCTTATCGATCTGAATAGTTTATAAATCATAAATTATATTATAATATATATTATTATATTAATCATTCAAGTATTAATGCTGATCTGATTCCGACATTTTGACAAATAACAAATATTTTATAAAATACAAAATATAAATATAAAATACAATTTAACATTTGTTAACGCTACTTATCAATACAATTAGTACAGTGCCAGCCTATATTAACCTGAGAATCGATGACGACTAGTGACTTCGAGAAGCATCCGTTCAGGTTTACGTTCAGCCAGACACCGGCGGCGTCGCATTTTCTCGAAGCATTGCCGAGTTTTCCGAACTTGCATTTTTTCCGGACGGTAAACGTTGCCGGAGTTGTCGGCCATTGAATCCTGTCGGCTATTTCACTGGTGCAAATCTTAGATACGCCTATACGTTGATGTAAGTTTGTCCATTTATAATGCAGTTAATTATTCTAGTAATTTATGTATAAGAAGATGCAAAGTATAAAATAATTTATTATAACGTGATTTTTTATATACCTTTTTTAAAAATAATTACTTTTCTTTCTTCCCTGTTACTAGATTTCTGAATTAGAATCTCGTTGTATAAGATTACTTCTCGGACCACACAGCTTATGTACGAATAATTATATTTTCCATTTATGATGAACTCATCAGAAGATCTCATTGTGACATAAGTATTTGATTCTGTATTGGAAAATATGTGATTAAAAGTAAAAAAAGATTTAACATATAAAGTGTGTATTAACGATTAAAATATTATAAATTAATGCAAAATACTTTTTAAAATGATAATTTTAATTTTAATTTATTTTAACATAGACTTACGAAGAGTTTCATTTTTTTCATTCGACCAAATAAAAGTTTTATTTACCACGATCAGCAGCCCATTAGGTAAGTTATTTTCCCTGACATCGATGCAAGTAATTATTTTTTTCACATTTTCTGGAATCTTAGAGTGTAATATAAGGAATAAGATAGTGTGCTATTTATTATCTAATATACTAATATACTATAACTATGATGTTAATATTCTCATATTTTGATAACAATAATTACATTTTATTCTAATAATATTAATAATATTTATTATTAATAAATAAGTAGTTATAAATAGTAGTTGATAACAATAGTGAGTATAAATATTTATAAGTTAATAATTATTATTCTATTGATAATAGAATTTTAATTATATAATATATATTATTTATATATGTAATCTAAATGTATGTATTATTTTAGTTAAAATGTTATCTAATGAATACAATTATATTATAGCAATATAAAAATGAACATAATTTTACAAAATGAATAACTAAACTTAAATACTATAACATAATTGCTACCAAAAAGTACTTTATCCATTTAATTTGATTGACTGTTGTTAATACTAGTTTATTCATAGAACATTACACATCATTAATGTTATGATTCGATAATTAATATACATTAAATGAGAAATATATTTCTAATATTAAGATTATAAAATTAAATTTTAATTTACATTTTAAATACGAATTATCTTTCACATTTAATACAAAATATCATTCGCTATTAATATAAATAAATAATGAATATCAGCGTCGTCTAACCATCACTGTTAGGGGTTTAATTTGAACCCTCGGAGAAGGATACACCCTCAAGAAATAACTCTTGCGGATAGGATTAGAGCCCCGCTCCTCAAAAGTACAGCTAAGTTTGCCTGTCGAAGTGAAAAGTCTTATTAGATTATACGGTACGAGACTACCTGTAAAGTGCAATGAGGCGCGAATTGATATACGATGTGATACGTGTAAGGTGAACGCATATACGTGTAGTTCACATAGGGCATTTAAAGTTGAACATTTTAAACAGGCAGACAATATAATATATTATTTTGAAGTCCTTTATGATGAAAAAGTATATCACTATAAGCTGGAAAACTAACGAAAAAAAAATAATTTTTTAGTTTAAACTACAATTCTTCTAATAAATATGATAATTATTATTATTATTATTATTATTATTATTAGTATTATTAGTGCTGGGTCGCTCGCAGTATGTATGACATGTACAAGTCTACGACTTTTAGAGGAGTCCATTTGATTCGTTAATCGTATCGTATTCAATATATATATATATATATATATATATATATGTGTGTGCGATTTCAATAAATAAATATGAGTATTATATGTAATCGTATTCCGTGCGTATACGGTATAGATAAATAATAGCGCTAATCGATAAGCGCAATACATGCACACACATATATATATATATATATAACTGTTTGAATACATGATATTACTATCATATTAATACACTAGTGTGAGAGTTCTCGTACAGTATATATCGCCGTAAGCGCATCTACCCACAAAACGAGGGCACTAGAAAGAGTGTCACGCGACGGAAACCTTGGTCGGATAACTTCACGTCGCGGATGGTCAGGATGTCTATGATAGCGGAGGTAGACGATTGGTCAGCTTGAGAGAAACGCTCTCCCATCGGTATTCGGGCTCCGTCCAACGACCTACGTGTCAGCGATTCGCGTTACGTTGAAGGGAAGGGTGGTGATTTCATTGAAATGGGGAAGATTAAAATGGACCGAGAAGGTTATGTTAGAATGTCGGAGATTATAATGAGGGAAGGATACTAGTATGGTGAATGAGTTTAGGATGCAAACGAGTGCTTGTAATGAGGAACATAGATTAGGTTTTATAAAAGAAGTTAGGACTTATAAGTGAAGCAATAATGAAGAATAGAATTTAGGATTTAAAAATGAAGGATAAAGAATGGTATTAGAATTGAGAAAGAAAGTTATGATGGAGATATTAAGTAAGCATGGATAATTGAGTTTAGATGGATAATGGATAATCTTAGGATAGAGAATGAATAGTATATTACTTTTATATATATATATATATATATATATATATATATATATATGAGATATATATATAGCCATATGATAACTATTGAGTAGGATAGCATGGGTTTGATTCTATGTAGTTATTATTTATCTTATGTTCTATACAAAATTATGAAGTTAAAAAAAATATGCTTATAAGATGTACTCTCTTTGTACCTGAAAGTTATTTAAAAAATGTAAAAGTTTAATAATATCTGGGACCTCCATCCATTTAATCGATTTATATTCTTTATATATATTATTCACGTATATATATATTATTAGGTTTATGAATTATTGAAATAATGTGCGCCTCGTAGATAACCATGTGAAGTTGTATTCGTTGACAGCTGAAGGAGAGGTATCTACGCTGCAGCGCGCGGTATTATATTCCCCTTCTACTGAAATGCCAATCACTAAGTTAATAGCTTTATTCTTGGGGGTAGTGATTTCAGTCGAGGAGGATATCGTAGTAGCTGTACTAGTAGCTGTAGTAGTAGCAACAGTAGTAGTAGCAGTGGTAGCATCTGTAGTCATGGTAGTATTAGTAGCATCTGTAGTCATGGTAATATTTGTTGTATCGGTAGTCATAGTAGTGTTTATTGTATCGGTGGTAATAGTAGTATTTGTTGCATATGTAGTCATGGTAGTATTTGTTGAATCTGTAGTCATGGTAATATTAGTAGCATCTGTAGTCATGGTAGTATTTATATCATCTGTAGTCATGGTAGTATTTGTTGCATCGGTGGTAATAGTGGTGGTAATAGTGGTGGTAATATCGCTTATGGTGGACCCAGTGTTAACAGTAGAGGTGGAGGTCGTTGTTTCGCCAGTGGTTGCAGAGGTTTCATTATCTGTAAGGGTAACGTTGGTCAAAGCTTTAGGATGTATTGTATCGTATGTACACATATATATATATTTATGTAAAAAACATTTTTTTTTGCCGATGTGATGAATGATTATATATTTCAATATTTAAAATAATATTTAAAATCTTTATAATCACAATATTCATACTTTTTATATAAATTTATATATATATATATATATATATATTATTATATTTGTATATATCGTTATTGTTATTGTAATTGTTTTTTTAATTTGGTCATTTTCCCATAAAGGAACATATATGAAGTTTTCACTTATAACCATATGGCTCTAATGCCCCGAATGAGATTTTTGAGATTTCATTTTAAGTCAACCATGGTTTTAACGAGAGCCGATAATTTATTTATACATAATTATATAAGATCACTTCTAAATATTATTATTGGTTCGATCCTGTGTCCTACTGCCATATATATATATATATAATTATTATGTTGAGTATAATTATATTATTAATAAATTTATATATATATATATATATATATAATAAGTCATTATTTAAGTCATAAATTAAATAAATTATATAATTGAAATGTTTAATCGTTTAAATACGAACTAAATAATAATTTAACAACGCAAATAATTCGGTTAATATATAAATAAGGAAGCTCGGTACGCTGACCTTTGTGCGGTACAGAGGTCGTAATGGAGGGTATCGTCGGAGGAGTCGGCTCTTCAATGAATTCAGCGATCTCGCTTAATCTCGTGACGTTATTGTAGAGAGCACACCTCAACGTTCCTACAGAGCGACGGGACGGGGGGGTTATCATACGATAAAGGGCGTATCCAGTGTTGGATACAGTGAGGTGGGTGGCCTTAGATGTGGTGCAGCGACACCGATACTATTCGGTGCCAATGTGTTAGCGCTTGAAATCAGCGAATACGATTAAATGTTACGTAAAGCGCGAATGCTATTTATATAGTGCGTAGAGAGCTATAGCACTATAGTGCGTAGAGAGCTATAGCACTATAGTGCGTAGAGAGCTAGTGCGAGTGCGACACTTAATAGTTGTCAACATTGCTAGTACATGTTATATTGTTACCCATAATGTATATGTTAATGCGTATTTTAATGTGTATGTTAATATTAATATCTAATAACTTTACACAAACAACTAGAGTACAAGTATATAGTTGATTTAGTAAACGGGTACATTAAGGGCTATAATAAACGGGTATGGTAAGCAGGTTTAGTAAGCAGGTATAGTGATGGGGGTAAACAGATAGGCTTATAGATCTACCACGTAAATCTGACAAGTATACTAAGAGTAATCAATGAGCTGAACAAGAGTCCACCGATATTGGCAAACTCACAAAGCCTAATGTACAGATTATAATAATTCGAACATTTGTTCATCAATAATCGCTTAAATTGAATAATTTTTTCCGCACTTCTCATATCACCTAAACTTAACCTAAACACGCAGTTTCCGAGAACAATTTAACCAAACGATCGCTGTGAACATAGGCGTGGTAGCTAGCGTGTAGTCGCGCCGGTAACCGGTGAGGGGTTTATTCTCATCCGCGTAGTAGAACTCACTGACGAATGACTTTCTCCAATCGTAAGGAAGGTCAGTCGATGAATTCGTTTGAATACCATCTATGTACCTATTCAATCATCATATATATATATATATATATATATACTTAAATATTATATACATACATATATACATATATATATATATATATATATATATATATATATATATATATATATACATATATATATATATATATATATATATATATATACATATATATATATTATAATGTAGTGATTAGTTCTTTATAACAACTTCCCCAATAATTATACTAATTCTGACTCCATTTAACGATTAATTTTCTACTATTTCTAATTGGGTAATATTTAATGATAATAATGATGGTATTGTGTTGGTGGTGTAGTTATAAATATATATATATATATATATATATGTATATATGTATATTAATATATTACTTATAATATATGAAATGCAAAATAGGTTATGTACAATAATACAAATATGTTAATAATATATTATTACAAACAAGATTATGATCCAAATATTTTACTATTGACATTTAACTTCTCAATAAAGAATTAAATACCTAATTCTACATAGTATAAAGTGTATACATAGTATTCATGTATACAATGTATACTATGTTTACTATTTATACATATAATCATGAAAAATCTAACCAGGCCACATAATAATTAATGGGTTCAAAAGCCAAATGAAATGAACACTTATATTCAAGTCTTGGTTGTATCGTCTTCATCGTAACATTTGGATCTAAAGCGAGCAATAATGTTGAAATTTGTATACGTTCATATACGTTTATATATAATAATAATAATAATAATAATAATAATAAGTGTAAGAGTATTAGCCAGGATGAGTGAAACAATTCAGCACATCAATGCAATTACCTTTCGAGATTATGGGTAAAAATGAAATAAATAACTTCATTAATTTATTATACAAAATTCACATTTATATATATGTATATATATATATATATATATATACATATATATATATGGATAAAAAATATGATATAATATTAATTAACCAATAAGAAACTGGTGCTTAATTAATTATATTATTATTTACAAATATAAAATAATTTTGTTTAAATCTCTCTCATACCCATCAATAAAACTGTCAACGAATAAATGCGCATCAACTATTACGATCAAATGGAAATTAAAACAGGATATTATGGTAAAATGGTCTCCCATCACCAATGCCATGAGTAACAAATACACCTGGAATCACTGCAGGTATATGAACAGTAATGACATTTGTACACTTATTGCACAATAATTCTCTTTCCCGATGTACACCTATATATATATATATATATATATATATGTACTAATATATACTAATAAATAATGATATACTTCTAAACCTATAATCTAGATTATGTTTATATTTATAAATATATTGAATAGCTATTCATCGTAGTTAACTTCATAGCTACGTCACTACACATACATCACTACACTGGCTCTACTGTTCCTCCATCGACTAACTTGGATAGAACTGGACGACTATCGTATGATTCGCGTTCAATTCGACGACCTCGGGTCGAGCGGGGGAACCGAATTGGCGACGAATAGTCGTGCTCAGCACGTCCTGTAACACGCATTCGACCGCCACCGTATGTTTAGCTTCGATCTTCTCCGTTAACTTGAACTTCAGTTCCTTGCTGTCGAGGCCGCCTTCTACTATAGAAAGGGGCGTGGTTTAACGTGCAATGTATGCTTACTTAAATATATATTATGTGTGGGAGGGGGGGTGGGTTGCATGTATTCATCGTTATAAAGAAAGTGGATATGCAATAGAGTGTAGTGTATAGTGCTTGCGATAGAAGCAGGCACTGAAGTCGCATCCTATTACTATACATGTTGAATTATTATTTATATTTATATTGATAATTATTATTAAGTTTAATATACTATAATAAAAAAAATAGTTATAATATAAAATAACAATATTCCTCGTAATTTTTCAGAATTAGGTATTTAAATGTATTTGATTTGAAGATAACATACTGATCTATTGACATATATAATCTAAAATAATATATATATATATCTATATATATATATATATATATATATATATATATATATATAAGGAGAAGTCACCTCAATCTATATTAATGAAAACCACTATTTTTCGCCGATGACAATTTATTTATCGAGAAAAGTGTCATTCGTGTATCTATATTTCACATTCATGCATGCTTCAATTGCTAATCCACTTTCTTTATATAAATGAGTTTATACATAAACTTACGATATATCGATTGTATTCCATAGTTGAATACATATATTATTGGACGTGGTTATTGCAAGTATACGCCTAGTTGAATAAGTGGAATCTCTCACCATAGTATGAGGTTGTCGTATCATTAATAGTCCAGTCTACGTGAAGAGAAGAATTAATGCCGGAGATTTCTTGACCTTCGTGTTCATTCATGCATACTAAATGTGTGTTCTCCGCGTAGTAATACTGCAATTGTTGCGGGTATTATTATAAGCAATATAACGGAAGTTATAATATATATAAATTAATATATATATATATATAAATAAATGTCTTCCGATGGCGATTTAATGATAATCTTATTTTGCGATTTATTAATCATATTAAATATTATATCGCAAGGCATATATAATATTAATTGTTAAAATTGTATAATAATTGTTTCATAATTAATTATAATGATAATTTAACTATTATGTATTCTCAAATCACATTAATTTTATTTCAATAACCATAGAATTTTAAGAATTTATTATAAATATATTTGCTTTATATTATATATTATTTATTTCTAATTTAAGTATGATTGATTTTTGATACATTATTAAAACAACATTACATGTCCTTACTTAATATTTATATTAAATGTATTCTTTAAATAATATTCATTACGTGTTCTCTCCATAATATCTCCATATATTAGTTCAACCTTAGCTATATCTCTGACATAATTCAAAAACATATTAGCATATCAACTTATCATTGTTACCGAAATACTCCTATCATTAACTCCCGTAACTCTAGTAAAACTTCCTTCGATATTTTAGAAATCCCGGCCTACCCAATAGAATTCCCTCCCTCCTGCCATCCGATCTATTAGATCCCTCAAACAATTCATAAATCTTACAACTTCTTTCCTCTCATCTTGTGATCGCTAAATCATACAACTTACTATGTGCATTATTAGAATATTGATTAATATAGCATGCTTTAGTAATCAAGTATAAGTAATCTAAATATAAATACATCAGTTCTAGACTTGCCTAATAATTAGTACTTTAATATAGTAATCTAATTATTAATCATTGTTAACTTTATACTGTATGTATTAAAGATAAATGAATTATTTATATTCCTACTTTATACTGTATGTATTACAGAGTGTAGGTATTATTATCAATTAAAATGAATAAACTATAATACACACACACACACATACATATATATATATATAGATAATTATAAATAAATATAATATCATTAATAACTCTATGTAATACAATATAAACCTATTATCAAGTAATTACGAAGTGGTTATACGATTAATAATTAAGTGTAAATAAACCTGGGGGTTATCAGGTGATATTTTAACTACTGGACGGGAATAGATCTTCAGTTCGAAAGCCAACGTATTATTGAATTCATTGTCATTCACATCCTCCGTATTCTGACACTGGTACAACCCTAACGATATATTATAACGACAATTATCGATTACATTTATTAATATATTAATTCGCAATCGTAAAATAAATTTCTTTATATTTATACTTAGTTATTGACGAATATTAAGGTTAATAGTCGTACCAATATTAATATAAACACCACGACCATGCATAGAGCTTTAACGAATATAAACCACGATAAGAGCGGTTGTAATCTAGGTTGTAAAGAGCAAGCGAACCTTCGTGACGGAAGGACAGGCTTTCCGTTATGAACAGCGTCGAGATATAAGTGTTCGACGAGGTTTGTTCGGAGGTGATCGTGCTTTTGTTATACATATCTCCGTTTTTGTACCTGTGTTAGGAATGTGCCGAGTCAGCGTTTACATTACTATCGTATCTCTCATGCATCACTCTCGCATCTCTCACGCATCACTCTAGCATCACTCACGCATCACGCTCGCATCTCTTAATAATAATTGTGACTATTATAACTGTTCTAACAAAGTAACTGGAAACAATGAACTACTTTGTAGTTTACTATAAGTAACATTCGACTATGGTAACTATTTAACAGTTTATCTCGCGTGCGCGCTCGCAACATCTAATTATGGGTAACAACACTTAATCTAATTCAGACTTAAGTAGTTAATATATATATATATATATATCTTTTATGAACTACTAGCTAGTTTTCGTCGAATGTAGATACGTATCATTTAAAAACTATTGAATAAACTTATTAGACTATACAATACACACAAATAAACGGAATTTAATCATAAGATATTCATTTATCTCGACAGATTACAAAATAATGTATTGCACTTTATATATTGTTCCAAAGTTTATCATCGATGACAAGACTGTATTCGAATGGAATACTACCATATGATTGTAATCATATGATTGTAATCAACTGCCAATTATAATGTGGTATCACATTCTATGTTTCATACTCCTAAATGTATTAATTTAAGTGATTTATTTTCCCGTTTCAAATATTGATGGCGTAGATGCCAGCAGTTTCTATTCATACGTATTGTTAGTTTGTCAAAACTCATATTACAATATACAACACGATACCAGCGAGCCTTCACGATACCATGAATCGTAGTGTAACATAATATCTGTAAGCAGACTATGCCCAGTCCTTACCAAGATGAAACAATAATACACTACATATCTATTCATATAAGATAGGCCCACAACACAAACCATATAATGATAGGAGCATGCTCTATAGATGCGTTATAGATATATTCGCAGGTGATGAAGTACAGTGCGCTTCCCTCGATACCAGGAAATGTAAGAATGTTTCTATCCACTATCGCTGTATGATGTAGTATCCGTATTATTATCGTTATTGTAGTAATCTAGTGAATCTGCGGTATTTACTCGTAATATTAGAAAATTAACGAATTGGTACTCGTCTAGACGTACTATTGTGGGCTTAGTCATAATGAATCATGATATCACTTAGTAGTTAGGATTATTGCATATTCATCTTAGTTATCTCCTATATATACAGTGTTCCTTATTAACCTGGTCCAGGAATAACCGCCGAAATCGTAGTATGTTCAACTGTAATGGATTCATTAGTAAATATATATATATATATATATATATATATATATTTATTTATTAGATATACACAAGTATAATTATAATTATTATTAATTTATAAATTAAATACATATACGATAGATTCGAGCAAGTTAAGCTAAGATCATTAATCATAAGAAATCAGTAGATTTAACGTCGATTTAGAAATGGTTCGAAGTTAATTTTCTAGTTACTTGAATATACTTTATTACATATATAGTGAATAAGAAATAAATAAATATATATATATTTATACATATATATATTTATATATATATATATATTTATATATATATATATTTATATATATATATATATATTTATATATATATATATTTATATATATATATATATATATATAAGTGCCAAGATGAATGATATTTCTCACAACTTGCGGAATATATCATATGACTCACATCAAAAGAATAAAATAACAAAATTATTAGCATAGTTTTCATAGATAGTCTGAAATCTATGTATGTCTATGAAAAAAAACTTCTTTAAATATCTGTGCATATACTTGTATTGATGGTGTATTTATATAATCAGAAATATATATGATAGATTATAGTAAGAATGAAAAGCTATGCAATTAATAATATATAAAAATAAAAATATATATATATATTTTCGTAATATATATATATATTTGTTCGTAATATATATATATATTTTGATAAAATATATATATTAATAAATATATTTAAAAACTAATATATAATATAAATACTTTGAATGAATATAAATAGTTTATTATTACAAATTAATATAAATAATTATTTATTAAAATAACTAATTATAATTAGTAAAATATTTTAAAAAGTCTATACTAATTTTAACTTAATTATACATTTAAGTATTCAATATTAAAAATAAATATTAAAATAAAGCTTTAAAATAATATATATATCAAATATAATCATTAAAAAAGTGAATAATATACTTAAAAAAATACCATTGAGTAAAATGTAAACCTTATTATCTCTAACATTTAATCATTATTATTATAAATGTTTTAAGGGTAACTAAATATATACTTTAATAAATAATTCATTTATTTAAATGTTGTCCAGTTTGAATTTTTAATAATTTATATAGATTGTATAGTTAATTTAACACATATATACACAAATAATAATATATATATTTTATATGTAATATGATAACTTCAACAATAACCTGGTTGTGTAGTAATCAATGTAGATGTAGATATCTCAGTCGTAGTTGATTCTTTATAAATTTGTTAACAAATGAGTGTTTAAAATATATATATATATATATATATATAAATTAACTTTTAAAAACTATTGGGTAATTAAATTTCTTTAATTTAAATCAGAATTATAAGTGATCTAATATTACAAACTAAATATCTGACTTAACGCTGCT
>OZ025241.1:33293100-33508100 GCA_964019155.1 Osedax fenrisi
TGGGTGAACAAAGGCGCAATGACCTCTGCTACAGCACTAGCACTCCTCGCTTTAACTTACTTCTGTACGTGAGCGAGAGTCGGTACTCCTTATAATTCGGAAGGTTTGAGATGTCTACTTCGCACGAGATATTGAAATATTGACCTCTAACCGGATTCTTAGGCGACGTAGAAATGGACAGTCTAACTCGAACTGTTAAATCAATGTAGTTGTAAGTTATTATTGAGATCGAATAATTAAATCACAACATATATATATATATATATATATTATATTCTCAATATTTAATTTAATATCGTTAAATATTTTTTTATAGTGGACTCATTTTAAATGAACATTTCGGGTGGGTACGACGTATGTTCTATATATAGATTTTTACATAGGAAAAATAGGAAAAATAGTGGTCTACTAAAAGTGAATTAACTTTTTTTTAATTTATTTATTAAATACAATATTTTAATTAATAATAAATATTATATAGATCTATAATAATTGCATTTTTTATAGAATATGAATGAAGATATTTTATATACATTATAAATAATAAATATTATTATTTTAAAAATAATCGATAAAATTATGAATATTTTAAATTTAACTAATTATTAAATCGAATAAAAATGCAAATATTGCATAATTATATATATTATAAATTGTCTAAAAATGGGTTAATAGTTTTTAAATGAGTTAAATTGGTAAAAATAATTTTCTGAGTAAATTTAATCCAAATATTTACAATATAACCAAAGATTTTCCGAAGGAAAGATATAACACTTACGCGAAATCGTGTAATTCGAATTTGTATACAAAATACCCTGGTGCCACCTATAGCGGGTTACTTTTAGGAACTATGCGTTGTTTATAATGTAAATTCGTATTTAACTATACACTTTTAAAATGTTAAATAATATGCTTTAAATTAATATTTATATGATGACAACTAAGTGTTCATTACTAATATATAACAAACAAATATGATATGTATGTTTTAAATGCTATAAGTATATATTTAGTGAGTAAAAACTAATTTATATTGCATGTAATTTAATAGAGCAATGAAAACATTGTTGTATGCAAACAGAGCCGAACCTAAATCTATTTCAGTGAATTCGATACTACTGCTAGCAGCGGTTGGGGCTATTACTAAATTACGTTGCATGCATAGGGAGTGTTATATCTTTGCTTCGCAAAATCTTTGATATAACTATGAAAAATTTATGAAATATATATACAGAAAATAACTTATTACATTATGTAATTATAAATAAATAGCCACCTATGAATATTTTTTATTTAAATGTATATATAATATTCTTTATTATAGTTTTAAAATTCTAAAAATGATATTATATTCATTAAATTATGACGATTATTATATTTAATTAATTTTTTTTTAAATAATTATTATAATTTTTTTTAATGATATACTTTTAAAAATTCTAATTTTTATAATTATATTTTACGTATACAAATTATTTATATATAATGTTAAAGATAATATTTGGTATTTCAAAAATATTTTCAAATGAATAATATTCAACATTATTTTTCTCAATTTTAGACGTCGATACTACTCTTAAACGTTAAAATTAATGTAAATATTTTCAATTTAATTAAATAAATAAATTATTAATATATTTATTAAATAAGATATGATTAAATAATAAAATATTGATAGGTATACAAAGATTAAATCATATTAATATAATATTTAATTTAAAGTATAAATATAACTGATTCCCTATATAAAACGCAATACTTTACACTTTAAACCGAACCTTTATCGCAAATATCGCCGAAATAATTATCAGTACATAGGCAAGTAATCTCATTATTTCTGTTAACTTTGCAAGTCGCTCCGTGTTGGCACACTTTGCAGTCATCTTCGGAGACTAGGTAGATAGCGTCAGTGAATTTATAATGTGAAAACGTGGGCTCGCGAAAATAAGCCGTTTAAGCCGTTTAAACAGAGTAGCTAGTCGTTCGCAAGCAACAAGATTCCTAACTACGCGGAAACCAATAGAACGAGATGCATGCGGAGACGGGTCGGTCGCATGCGAAACCGATGCGAGCTAACCTGCGGAAGTCGGCGTCGTAATCGAGTCGTCTATTCTACTTACAGTCCGGTCTTTACCACCCACGAGGTTAAAGGTCGATGTAGCTTCGTCGGTGAGAGATTCTGTGGAAATCTCTTCTTTTTGAACTTGCGTCGAAGTCTCTACTTCCAGTGTGGATATAACAGAGGTTGGTAACGTAGAATCGAGTGTCGTCGAATCTAATTCTGTGGTGGTAGCAAATGAAGTAGGAGTATTAGTTGTCGTATCTAATTCAGTGGAAGAAAGCGGCGTACTAGGTGAAGGCGTTGATTCCGATTCAGTGGAAGAAATCAGCGTACTAGGTGAAGGCGTTGTATCCGATCCAGTGGTGCCTACGATATCTCGATGTATCGCTGATGTCGGACTGGGGAACGTCGTAGCGTCTATTTCCGCAGATGTAGTCATTACTTCGGGTGCGCTAGTACTTGGAGAGGTTTCGGTGAATTCGGGTATTATTTTAGTTGCTTTAGTCTCTACATCAATTACTCTAGTAACTACTTTAGATACTCTAGTAAATACATCAGATACTCTAGTCACTATATCAGATACAGTCCCATCTGAAGTAGTAATATCATCTTTCTTATCAGTCGATATTGATGTAGAGGTATGCGTTACTTCTGTCACCGTTGCATTAGTATTACTGCCGGCAGTAAGTAGGTCAACAGTAAGTAGGTCAGCAGTGGTTTCCGTACGAGGCGAGGTCATTTCGTTCATTTCAGTGATATTCTTCACGGAATTAGATACAGAAGAGACGGAGGTAGTGTTACTAATAGTTTTGGGCGTAGCGCTAGGCTTAATGTGGATGGTGGAGACGGGTCTTGTTGAGACGGGTCTGGTGGTACCAGTGGGGCGGGTAGTGGTGAGTTTTGCGAGGGTGGTTGGGGTAAATCTAGCGGGGGTGATGCGGATTGTCTGCAGGGGGTATGTTGTAGTTCTGGGCTCTGAAAATAGCGGAAAGCATTACTACTACTACATGCAATGTATATATGTTATATATATATATCATATATATATATATATATATATATATATATATGACTATATAATGAATATGTTCAACCCTTATTTTATTAAAATACAAACATATCTGATATTATGCAAATAACTGAATTAATATAAAATAGATATTTTATTAATCACAAATTATTATTTATAACAATTATTTTATTAAATAATATGTTTAACTAAAGTCATATTATATTATTTATAGGATTTCCATAAATATATATAATAGGAATTTTTATTAATGTGTATAAATTAATAGTTAAATTATATAATAATATATATTACTCAATTTTAAAAATTAAATAGAATACATTAATTATATTTTATTTAGATATATTTATCGAAATTACATTTTATTTAAATCAAGTAATCAATTTTATGTTTACATTTATATTTAAACATAAAATATTTGTATCAAATATACAATATATATATATATACCATAGTAAAACTATTATCAGTATTTTAATTGTACTCGCACGCAATATTCTCAACTTAGTTACAAGATAAGGTATACGCATGATACAAGGCTAAGGACATGACAAGAGAAACACATGTAAAGCGACTAGGACGTAACGAGTGTGTGCAGACATGATTGACATACTTACTGGGAGGGGGCGTGGTCACGTAGGTGCTGCAGTTGAAACAATTAGCATTAGTTATGCACGCCTTGGATTCGTAGTCGAACTTCAGCTATAAATAGCGCATCGCGAGTTATTAATCAGGTTATTAGCGATACAGTGCTATATTGTATAACGTAGACATTCTAAATATACTACATCATTCATAACTGTGCGTCGTAATGGATCATTCTATCGCTGTTAATAAACGTCCTTTAATTAAGGCATCTTCTATGAGATCGCTTTTCTATTTATCATTAATGAGCTGACTTAAATAAAATTTATACTAATATCATAGATATTGACTGCTTTGGCTAAGGCGTAATATACAAACAATTCAATCTATCTACTGAACAAT
This sequence comes from Osedax fenrisi, assembly GCA_964019155.1. NCBI lineage: Eukaryota > Metazoa > Annelida > Polychaeta > Sabellida > Siboglinidae > Osedax > Osedax fenrisi. Next base: position 33,297,180 of record OZ025241.1, read on the forward strand.
AAAATAGGTCATAAAATAATATTTAGAAGTGATCTTAAACAATTATGTATAAAAAATTATCTGATATCAATAAAAAATGGATTCCTTATTATTATTAAGGGAGCCGCTTCGAATAGACATTAGAGCCATATGATTATAAGTGAAAACTTCAACTAAGTTCCTGGATAGGCTGAAGGAACTCCACCGAAATAAAACTATTTTAATTGAATTAGTTAGATCTGATTGGCTGCCACTAACGTCGGTATCGGCATCCACGACCCCGATGACCCCATCCTGACAGAAGCGACGCACGAAGCCCTGTTGCGTCGAAGTCCACAGACACTCATAGTAGTAGTGGCAGTCAGTGGAGTCTGGCAGTAATAGCCGACTATCCAGGAGACTGCATTCCTTGACCTCGTCGCAGAGTTCAAGGTTACGCGGTAGACCAGTAGTTAACATCGGCACCTAACGAAGGTCGTATGGTATTAATTGTTAGCGCTCGTGGAACATGTTCTGGTAATAGGAGTTTCGGTGATATCAGCTTATATCGGTATATATATATATATATAAAAATTTTATATTAATATTTTACTAATATTAAATTTATATTTATAGAGAATGGTATATGTTAGTAATGCACTGATTAAACATTAGTTAGACATTTATATTAATATTGGTAACATAAAATTGTATTGTCATGGTAAATACCCGCAATCTATATATATATATAAGATAGCAGGAATATAAAGGATGTAAATATGTCCAAGAGGGAATATTTCATCTCTAGTGTAGAGTTGAAATAAAGTGTAAATATTCGCTTAGAAAAACTTACGTCATTAAAGTAAACAATAAACAATACACAGTAAAGCATGTATAATGATTAAAAAGACATTGTAGAGTTCAAGCTTAGATATCAAGGTTAACGAGTGTGTAATGTACTTCCCTTTATGAGGAAATGTATATTATCATAAGCTAGAAAATAAAACAGAAACAAATAAAATTCTTATAATAAATATTATTATTATTATTATGATTATGATTATTAATATTTATAGAATGATTCACAAGAGCGTTGATTAACCGTGGTAGTTTCGTTCTCGACCGCATTATCCACAGACACTAACATAGTCGGCACTTCGTCATCGCACGTAAAACAGGTTACCTAATAACAAGGGGTCAAGGGTTAAGAATGGAGAGGCTAATGGAGGTGAGCCGGGAATGCCAGAATCATCCGCCGTGGTGAATATTATCTAAGCGCGAACAAGCAATATATAGTGACGCACTGCCCAACACTGATATAGACGAGATGTATTTATTATTATTATTATTATGATTTATTTTATTGACTACAAAAACACGCGATGATTATGGGCGTCGTCCGTAATAAAATAAAAAACAAAAATAAATAGAAAACGAAGGAATGAATAAAAACCTATATGTGAATTATGGATAGCATGGCACTATATAGTGCGACTGCTATTTCACTTTAAAGTGCGAGTGGTGAAATAAAGGCACCTGCACTCTTCACAAATTAAGTATAGTAAAAGTAGCTTTGGTCAACGATGGAACGCACTTCCAGATGGTTCACGATCTATATCATCGATATAGCGAAGACAGGAATTAAAATCACCTATTCTCCTTATAATATTGTTAAAACTCCCGATAAATATGTTATTATTTAAGGAGTCTCTAAACCACGCTGTTAAATAAATAAAGTAATAACTCCACTACGCTACCAGTTTGTTATTCGCTGTCCGAGAGCGAGTAGAGTGACTAACATCGCTGGGGGGGGTACATCGTAGTCGCTGTTGTTGTTGTTGTATAATAACCTTGTTTCTCCTGCGACAAGATCTGGTTACGTCGTCGAAGAAAGTACCCGGAGAACATTTCATCGACTCGGGGCCGGTCACAGCGCACACGTAATACCTACGAAGTAGTTGTAAGTGGTTGTTAGTATCATAGTAATGGTAATGGTAATGGTAATGATAATGGTAATGGTAATGGTAATGGTAATGGTAATGGTAATGGTAATGGTAATGATAATGGTAATGGTAATGGTAATGATGATAATAATATTAATGATAATTATAATGATACTGATAATGGTAAAGATAATGTATAATGTATAATGTATAATGTATTTGGATAATGATAATAATGATAATAATGATAATAATAATGTATAACTGATTGTAATGATTTATTATTAATGATAATGATATGCAATATAAATCAGAAAATTGAATAACGGATGAATATATATTATATAATAGATATTGACATTCGCTTCAATGTTAGTATTACTTTCAATGTGTACTCAATAATATAGTCTATATATTTTAAACAAATATTTGATGATACATCTCTTTTAGGATACAGTATTATTTACTTATTAATTAGCGTAAATAAATAAAGTGATACTACACTCGGATATATACAAATACAATACTTCTATGGAGTAACTTCGGAAACAAGTATGCGACCCAGCGACAATGTAGAAAATATTGCGGCAAAGTAAATAAAATATATTTACTTATAGTTAGAATTTAGTTAAAAATGTAATTTCTATTTTATATCGATAAAGTTAATTTCACCTATTAGAATGACTTTACGAAGAGTAACAAAGTGGTAATGGTGTAGTCTACTTCACTAACACTTCAGGTTTAACCCCGACACTAACCCTTTACAATCTAAACTATTGGGTAGATGTTTACCCTCTGGTTCTCCTGAACATCTGTCCTTATCTCTTTGTTCACATGCTTTATCTGTTAATCCACCTGGTTGTTTGTGTGTGTTTCTAGTTAAGTATGTCTAGATATCTTTATTAATGTGATTATATATTTTTAAATAATCTATATATATATATATATATATATATATATTTATAATAATAGAGATTTAATTTAATTTAATTAATACTTAATTATAATAATAATAATTTATATTATATAATATGATGAATAATATAAAATATCTTCTTTTATATGTAATGATATAATTAATTTTTCTATAATTTATTACGAAACTATAATTTATTAAATAGTTATTATAGAAATTGAAATAAATAGATAATCAATGGTAATAAATTACCTGATGTATATTACTTGTAATATGAGTTGCAACACACCAGGTGGCATTAGATATTATTAAAGGGAATAAGTGAATTTATCATTAAAATAGACTCAATTGCACTCTATTGAAATTGTTATTTATATATAAAGAAATATCAAATTATTTAGGATTATATAGCATAGTTTTAGTTTTACATGTTATACACAATATAGAATTATTTAAAATAAATTTTCTATTGAATACAAAATATTGATAAAGTGTATAATATTAATAAATAATTAAATAATAGTGTTTAATATATTATATATACAAATTTATAAATATATATGCCAACGTAATTTACATAATATAGAGTGATATTCATAAATTTAGCTGTGGAATGTCGCCTAATTACTCCTAATTACCACTAATTATGTATACCATTATATAAAGCTAGTCGTGTTAATGTAACTACTGTATTATGATACTAACTGATGTGAGTGGTCAGAAGTAGTAGAGGTATCAATAAGAGCATGACCTGTTCAAGTAGTATACTATTAGCATAGAGTGTAGGATATAACATAATGTATTCATATCATAATGTATCAAAGTGTAATTTATGGTAGTATATCATATATATCTATATATATATATATATATATATATATTGAAAATATACCATGGTAAGTAATAGAGATAACAAAATAGAGAAATAGAAAACATTATAATATATATATATATATATATATATATAGTAATGATATAATGGTTTGGCCTATAATATAAATGTAAATAATTCACAACACATCATTCTGTATATACATAGACATTTTATGCAATACCTCCTCACTATTCTAATTACACCTCATATCATTGTTTACTTAGGGTATATGGTATTAATGGATCATATTGAAGTCAATAAGCAGGTAGTACAGGCAGAACTTCATGCATTCTTTGTAAATGTTTAGTAATAGCCCAAGGGCGTTGTTGTTAGTAAGAATAAGTAGTTATTAAGTATACAGATAGTGTATACCTATATTTCTCATGGCTTCTTGAAATATCAGTTCATATTTGTAATATAAATCACCACCACCACCAACACTATACACAACATATGTCGATGATAATATTATCATTAACACCATTATCACCATCACCATCATCATCATCATCATCATCATCATCATCATCATCATCATCATCATCATCATCATCAACATCATCAACATATCAACATCATTATCATGATCATTATAATCATAATCATTGTCATTACATTATTTATTGAAATAGTAATTTATAATATCTTTACCTATGTAATACAATCTGTATCAATGAGAATTATAATTGAATCACTTACCTATGAGTGTACACTGTACAGATATTTATATATAGAAAATGTTTAATATATTATGATTCATAATTATGAATACATAATATATGAATCACAATCGATGGTGAAATATAAGAATAGAGGTCTTCATATATAATTATCATTAATATATTTATCTTTATTAATTTAGTGCCAACTACTACATACATTGGTGATCTTTTGAGATATATTGTCATGTATTTTGGTGTGTACAAACATTACAAACACTACTGTACAAACACTAACCTACACATACACCATCAAAAATCATATATATATATATATATGAATTTAATTGTGGGTTTCAAGTTAAAACTTTTAACCATAGATTTATAGTTTACCTATAGGTAAAATACACATCTATGATTGTAAGTTAAAAATGTTAACCCATTATTGAAATCTTAACAACCAGTAAGATTATTTCTACAATTTATATAATTATAGTATTTATAAAGTTACAGAGTTTCTATAATTTAGCATAGTATAGTATAGAATATATTGTATACTATACTGTATAGTATAATATATACTATATTGTATAGTATAATATATGTAGTATAGTTAAATATCCTATCCTCAGTATACCAATGAGTAAACTACACATAACTACAGTTATAGGCCTACTCTAGTATATAGTTACAATATCAGTGATTTAAATACAACTCCATAACTTGCATGCCTAACAAATCTAATAATGTGTATAATATATGTATAGTGATTATAACCACTATACTCAATGGGTAGCAAATAATATTAATTTATATTTAAAACTAATTAAGTTAGGCATATGTTTAGTTTATTTATAAAAAGTATATTTACAATTTAGTCATACATATTAGTATTAGTGTAATATGTCATACATATAGTGTACAATGTACATTGTACATTGTACATTGTACATGTGATATACATATTCATGTATTACATACAATAACTAATCATATTATTTATATTATTTGTAAATATTATGATTATAATGTATTACCAAAACCCCTGAAAAGGCTTTGGTAATATATTATAATATAGTTATATATATTATAAAGTCTAGTGTATATAAACAACATGAATATACAGATGAAATAGAACATACTAGAGGGAGACTGCTTACCTGAATATCATTAAAATCGGAATGAGATGTGGTGCATCGCTTATTCTCCCGCTAGAGGAGACACTGGTGCTTCTGGTGTCTTTGCAAGATGTCACCTCCTATTAGCCGATTTATCATTATTATTATGTGAACGAGATCTATTTGATCGTATTGTTAATATATATATATATATATATATTGGTTTTACCTACATATAAATCTGGTATTTATAGAATATCTATCTATTATGTCACGAGATCAAGCTATAGTTATTCACGGTCACGTGGGTTGTAATCACGTGTTACAGTCACGTGGATTACGGCATGAGTGCACACGTTACTCCCACGTGGTGTGTTGTCACGTGTCATCAATTGTCATGAAAAGTTCACCACGATATGTGTGTGTATGTGTGTGTGCGGGTGTGTATGTGCGACGCACAATGTCCGTGCTATAGCCACGCATCACATATGTATATAGCTATAGGGGTCCCCCTGGTGGATAGTATTCACACTTACACGTATGTACACTGGCACTCATAGTAGACAGTGTCAGTGTATGTAATAATCAACATTAACCTTCCTATGGATCGTAAATATATACATATATATTTGTTTTGTATTATCGGTGGGGGGTCCTTCGTAGTTATTTAGTACATGTAATACATGTAATACACGTCGTGTATCTACACAAGTATACGATTTGTTAGCAGTTCAGTTATAACCGTTATTTGTATACGTGATTATTATTTATTATTCAATAAATATATTTGATCATTAGTAACATTATATATACCGTTTATTGACTTATAAAACGATAACCTGTCATGTGAGTCTCATTACGTAAGTTTATAGTTATATTAGATACAGGGTAATAGATAATAATAACTGTGAATATATAATGCATATTAGTAGGGTGTTATAGGGTGTGGGCCATTATTAGGGTGTTTCTACATGCATGTGTATTAGTGTATAGATAAGTTAAGATGAATACAAATAATAAATTAGTGGTAACATCAATAGGTGAATAAAGACAATCACTTCTTAAATAGATTTGGTATTTCTGATGTTCGTAGGAATGTCTGAAGGCGTTATTGTTCGTACTATAGTAGAGTACTGCTTATGACCCTAGTGTACACTGTACAGGGGTGTGTACACTGTATAGGGTCAGATAACCTTGACCCCGTATTCGCTATAAACATGTTCTCCATATATGGGCATCATCAACACACAAAGGTCATCCATGTGTTATGTACAAAGATAACTTATCATATGTATCGTACTTATCAGCTATCACTAAGGGAACTTATATATTATATTCAGGGATTCTTTAACATATATATATATAGTATTTGTGTGTATATGAGAATATATGGGAATTTATAATAATGAAAAATTAATTAATAACAACATATGTTGTTATAAATACAATAAATCAAATAACAAGGCATTATACCAGGGAGATTATGAAAAGCAAATCATAGAAAAGTAGTTATATTATAATATTATAATATACTAAATTATATATGATGTTATATGTGATATAATTAGTATCCGTATATATAACTAAAATATACTTATCGCATGTGTGTATACCTTGATATATATATAGTATACTTAAATAAGTTCATACATATAAATCAATAATCAAATAACAAATAAACACACAGGGTGAATTGAGCATTATAAGATATTCAGTATTTCTTAATATAATAAGAAAACAATGAATAACATATATATATATATATATATATATATATATAACTTATTGTAAATTGTACAGTTATATTACATAATAGAATGTCCTTGCTAATGGCATGTCCTAGATAATAGTAGAATGTAGAATATATGAATAAGGATACAAATATAAGGCATTTATATATAAATTATATATAATGGTCTATTACATGGTTTTTACACAGGTAAAATAATAATATTATATATATATATATATATATATATATAATTAGATATCAGATATTTCTGAATCGCCATATACTTTGTTCTGACTGCATTATTGATTGTTTCTTCGCGTGGGAATATGATAATGCGTTATCAAATATAATAGATATAACCCATTAGGGTATATATATATATTATAATACTATATAATACTATATAATTAATATGTATATATAAATAGTTATCTTATAAATTATAAATAGTTTTGTAATATAAGTGGGTAGCCATATATATTTTGTAATTTTAAAGTTAATTACAATAGCATTTAATATTGTGATATTATAATATCAACTATATATAGTATAATATTGAATAATATCATTAGAATAACAATAATTAATGACACAGGCCCCACTACGTCTATAATTAGTTAACACACACACACAATATTGCATGATATTGGTTAATTAACAATGGCAGAGTATTTGTACAGGTGCAATGCATACTCATACAAATAAACAAACCATAGATATAAAGTAAGTGACTTTCTTTACACCTATGACACACATACATACACATACACACACACACATATATACACAAACATAAACGCACAGTGTGCGTCGCACACCATCCCTATGAAGAAAGTTTTCTCGATATATCGGTGACATACATACACTATCGATATAAAGAAAGTATAGTATATATAGTATAGTATAGTTATATATAGTATAGTTATATCGATGGCACATGCACACACACATACACGAATACACGCACGCACAAATACAAATACACACATATTCATATAGTTACCAATGTTATTATGAACATAAATGTAGGGTGACTCACCGATATAATCGATATAGGACTGCGTGAGTCACAAAGACACGGAGACGGTATGAGTCATACACTAGATCAGTGTGAAGCTATTGTATCTAACACAAACATCGTATTCTTTACCAGCCATAACGGAGGTCTATTGTGATCATCGCGTTTGATTCTAGTGTTCTATTGTATTGTTAAAGTAAGCCTAGTGTATTAGCGTGCTGTATTAAGATCATCATTATTAGTATGTAAACACACGCGCTTAAATACAATACCCCCCACAGTGTGGGACCAACACTCGAACATAGGACATAGCACCTAAATACACAAACAAACACACATGTGTATATGCATATATAAATATACACAAATATATCATATATATATATATATAAATGATAACAAAAACTTGATAGAATATACTATTATATATATTATTATATTTCTTAAGATGTCAATTAATTTTAAATGACATTTTATTTGATGATTTTTTATAATAGATTTTATAATGTATGGAATGTCACTTATATATTATAGTGACATATAATAATATTGTTTATCATATATTCTACTTACATAAATACTATATATAATATAATATATTTATTATACTATAAATATTTAGTATAGTATACTATATATATATAGTATAATAGTATGTATAGGGGAATTTCTCCGATTACCGACCCCTAAATGATTATTTGTAATAACTTATTCAATATTAAATATATTTATTTGAAATTTTGTAAACAGGGTAATATTATGGTAATGAATAATGTGGCTATTTTAAATTTTTGATATAATTATATTTACAAGAATAAACAGGGGGGTCGGTAATCGGATACCTATTCCTAATACCGACCCCCTTCCCCTATTACCGACCCCCTAAAATAATCGTGGTATACATATTTTAGTATTATAATATCCAATCAACATAGTAGATATTCATAAATATAATTAATTATAACATGTACGCAATTATTTTTTATTGAATTTATGTTTTAATAGTAATATTAAATTTAAATTTAAACTTTATAGTAAGTATATTAAAATAGTGTATATTATTATTTAATATTTATTTATTAATCAGTATGTATATAATCGAATGGAATCATGAATCCTTAATCTATATCAATGATACACAATCAACTTATGACATATTTTAAAGTAAAATAATGATCTATTTTGATTGGATATTATAAATCACATGGGGGTCGGTATTAGGGTAATTTAGGGGTCGGTATTAGGAAAATAATATGGGTTGTTAAAATTAAGATATTTTGATTAATTAGTTATTCAAATTGAATTATTTGTATAGTAGTTATAAACATTTGATTGATCTACAATATTATGTGCAGTATTAAGTTTTCATTTAATTTAATAAAGTATTTACAATGATTTAAAAAAAGTATTATTCAAATATTTAAAAAGTAAAAACAGAATATTACATTTTATCAAATAACAATTGTAGGATTAAATATTTGTTAAAACAAAATACTTATTCATATTTATCATTAAATTACTAACAGTTCGTGTATATATTATTTTTTGATATCTCTTATAGTTACTGAGATACGAGAAGGGGTCAGTATTAGGAGGGGGTCGGTAATCGGGGAATTTCCCCTACTACATATTATAAAATAGTATAGTAAACACGATAAATAATAAACTAATTAATAAACTAATATAAATTAAATATATATATACTTAAAAGTATATGCATTAGTGGTTATCTACTTCAGCCAAACGTAAGCAATACTATCTGGTATGTAATACCCCTGCATCATGTTGTTAACAAGTGTCACTATTAGGTAATACGTCTACAATACGCGTCGTTTATATAGGTGTCACTACATATATATGTCACTCTACACAGTTGTTATGTCATACATTGTACGGCTTCGATTGTGCTGTGGATTAATGAACTTGTATTTCTAGACGGTTAATTATAGCTATAGCCATATATGGTTTAATAGTATATAGTGAACTACTTAACTGACACGTGTCAGTTTATGTAAAGTAGGCGGTAACATTATAAGGATATATCACGTGCTATATCACGAGGAATGATAATCGGTCGGAAGTGAGCGATAATAACATTGTGATAAAGTTATAACTGTATATCATAACTGTATAACGCTATAACCATATATGGCGACGTTCGCATAAACAAAATTATTAAAATAAATAATTTTGATATGTGTTAGAATCTAAGTGCAATTCTTTAAAGTTTATTTTAAAGGGTATTATTTGATGATCTCGAGTTGATTCCATATTTGAATTCCTTTGAGCGTTTGATGTATGTACACATATGTATACATCATATAGAAAGTGTCGATGTTATTGTATGTGTGTATGTAGTATACACTGTATACCATGACGTATTTATATATCGTATACACACCTATACATTCGACACCTACATACATCAAAGGCCTAATTGAATTCAAATATGGAATATATATATATATATATATATGCGTGTGTATGCGCGTATGGATATGTATGTATGTATGTTTACCTACGTATGTACATAACACACACACACATACACACACACACCTATGATCGTGTATCTTATATCTGGGTGACCGCATGAGTGAGTCATACTGTATGACACGTGACTTGTGAACGCTATGACGTCACGACGCCGTATATTAGTCATAGAGAGCTAGAGAGAAATGTCTCTCTAGCTCTATGATATTAGTGCATTGAGTCAATAAATCTCGCGCAATACAATATCAATATGTGTGTGTGTGTGTGTGAGTATGTGTGTGTGTGTGTGAGTATGTGTGTGTGTGTGTGTGTGTGTGTGTGTGTGTGTGTGTGTTGTGCAAAGATGTTGTATATTACCCATAGTGTGTGTGGTACGTGGATACCTATAGGTTACGCCTCTCACATGTATGTCTTATATGTGTTGGTGCGTTTATATGTGTTTATATATGAATGCGAATATAGTGTGTAGTAAATAATGTACTATCAAAACCTCATATATATATATACACACACTATGGTGTATATATACTCTATATATAATATATATATATATATATATATATATATATATATATATATATATATACTAAGTAGGTACAGTGTACCTATGTAGATACAGTGTTGGTAATATACATTGATTATATACTATATTCTCTACATGAAGTATTTATCAAGGACAGTAGAAAATAATTAGTAATTAGTAATTACTACTGTAAAAGATATTCCGAAGTAAAATCACTGCGACTGTTTAGGTATATGTATTATACCATGGCCTCCTTTAGCTCCTGAAGCTAAAGAGGCCATGGTTCTACATTATACATATAAAGTAATATTGCAAGGTACTACCAAAGATTTTCCGAAGGAAAGATATAACACTTACGCGAAATCGTGTAATTCGAATTTGTATACAAAATACCCTGGTGCCACCTATAGCGGGTTACTTTTAGGAACTATGCGTTGTTTATAATGTAAATTCGTATTTAACTATACACTTTTAAAATGTTAAATAATATGCTTTAAATTAATATTTATATGATGAAAACTAAGTGTTCATTACTAATATATAACAAACAAATATGATATGTATGTTTTAAATGCTATAAGTATATATTTAATGAGTAAAAGCTAATTTATATTGCATGTAATTTAATAGAGCAATGAAAACATTGTTGTATGCAAACAGAGCCGAACCTAAATCTATTTCAGTGATTTCGATACTACTGCTAGCAGCGGTTCGGGCTATAACTAAATTACGTTGCATGCATAGGGAGTGTTATATCTTTGCTTCGCAAAATCTTTGGTACTACTATAGTCATATACTTATACGTCCGGGCTTTGGTATTACCTTGCCATATTACTTTATATACACAAATACATATATATATATTTGTTCTATAGATTATCTTGAAATCTAAAAAGCTAGCAGCCTATGCAAATAACCTAAGGCGATAGTTGTTAATGTAGAGGTGTGTACACTATATATTATTCAGAGTACAATGTATACAATGTATGCATATATATGGTATATATGGTATATATACCATAGTGTACATTGTACACTGTAGTACAGTGTACATTGTATATAATGGAGTTATTATTATTTAAAGCTAATCTAGATGAATGTGACTTAAGATAACACTAGCCTATAAAGTGCATTGTTACCCCCAACCACTAACCCTCAACCACTACCCTCAACCACTAACCCTCAACCATTATAGTCACTTGATTATACTCGCGAGTATAACAACTATTTCAAACATGCCATACTTACCCGTTGTGTCGTACATTGAACATTCTTAAGAAAGTCGGTACACTAATATATATATATATATATATATATATATATAGTAGTATATATATTACCTAAAGGTTGTATTTACCTACCCGATGAATGTAAAACTACACATAGTATATATGTATTATACATTATAATGTATAACCTATATGTTTACTACATGTAGTTATTGCCGTGTACCAAGTATATACACCTGTATAAGAGGTGCCTGTGTAACATTGTGCATCTCTCTATAGGCTATAGTCACCCATCTACGCGCTGTATCAACTGACTGTCAACCTGACCAACTGTCCATCTGGGCAACTGTCCATCTGGGCAAATGTCCACCTGACCAACTGTCCATCTGGTCAAATGTCCTGATATACAAACCACACCCTTACTCGTTGTATATATACATTGAGTAAGCGTATGGTTTCATTATATCAGGACAGTTTCTCAGGTGGACATATTAGTAAAATAAGTAATTAGGGTAGTCTGTGCATATATAGTAGAGCTGGACTATAAATAGTGTATATATATATATATATATATATATATATATATATATATATATATATATTTAATGAAGTGTATATTATAAACTTATATTATATAATGATATAATGATATAATTAGGGGTGCGGAGGTAGTAGTTTTATTACATAATAAACGCTAACATATCAACGGCGGGTATTGAAGTCAGGTCCACTCTAGATTATAGTCTATAGTAGGTACTACAGCACATGCATGTAGTGTGTGTATTTAAAATATTCCTACATTAATTGTTACGACTGTTATAGCATAGGTAAGCAACATACACACACATGCACACGCGTACACACACACGCGTACACATACGTACAAACGCACGCGTAATTACAAGTAATTTAGCGTATTAAGTTACTGATAAACTACACGATAAGTATCTCTAGTGATACACACTACTTGTTATCACCATTGAATACAGTTCATACTACAACCTCTATTATCACTAATTATCTGGGGAGGAGTATCGTATAACATAACATTATATTACCAGGGAATATACTATATACAGCTATATACAGCTATATACAGCTATATACAGTATGTTCTAGTAATAGTAACACACATAATCTATAGTAAACATTAGTCATCACAATATTTCTGTATGTGTAAATATCATCAATATAAAGAAAGTCTTTCATCTTTCTTTATATCGATGGTAAACATTAGTGATTTAATGTTATATATTTCCTATATATATACATGTGTATGTCTATTTGTTGCTTTCTTTATATTGATGTGTATGTGTTCTTAATTGACTATTTATTTATTAATATTAAATATTGTGTTATACATGTTAATAGACTGGAATAGATTTATGTGAATTTTTATAATTATATGTGAACAAATTTAAATTATAAACTTTTAAAATTGTTAATATATTGTACCTATTTAGTGCCGATTATAGTTTTGTATTCCTATAAATTATGTATTATACACTGAATTATTGTTTAATATGTATTTAATGCAGTGTATAAACATATATGTTATATGCTTTATATTAAGTCAATAGGTATAAGCAATGACTTGTTATACAACTAAAGATAAACTCTAGACTATTGCATAACTCATAATCCACTTCCATACTCCAACCTTCATATATGAAATCTATTAAACATAAAATACAAAATTAATCATTTATTTTATATAATTTTATCTATATATCTATATATATATATAGTGAACATTGACAAAGGGATTGAAGCCAATATTGAAGAATAGGGCATAAGAAATAATGGTACATGTGTTTTAATAGAGTATAGTATATATATATATATATATATATATATATATATATATATATATATATATATATATATATATATATGTATAATTAAATAAATATACAAGCAGTAGTTACTAATAAGGAAGAGAAATAGTTACACGATTCACCAGCACTTCTGATATAGCTTAAATTTGATAGAAGGATGGCATTTTTAGAGTTTCAAATGCAATTAAAATGTTAAGAATAATCAAGATTAAACTCTGCATATTGTCATTTTTATATAGGATATCACAACAGTTTGTTAAGGGCAGTTTAAGTATATTCATGGAGAAAATAAATGTTTCTAAATATATATATATATATATATATATACACTTTCAATGATGTAAATAAAATATATTTGTCTAATTTGAAACTGTTTGAGTTACAAAAATAAAGAAAATTATATAAATAACATGTTCAAATCATATATATATATATATTTATATATGGGATATTTTATCATGGTAGTACTAATAAGGAAGAGAAATAGTTACACGATTCACCAGCACTTCTGATATAGCTTAAATTTGATAGAAGGATGGCATTTTTAGAGTTTCAAATGCAATTAAAATGTTAAGAATAATCAAGATTAAACTCTGCATATTGTCATTTTTATATAGGATATCACAACAGTTTGTTAAGGGCAGTTTAAGTATATTCATGGAGAAAATAAATGTTTCTAAATATATATATATATATATATATATATATATACACTTTCAATGATGTAAATAAAATATATTTGTCTAATTTGAAACTGTTTGAGTTACAAAAATAAAGAAAATTATATAAATAACATGTTCAAATCATATATATATATATATTTATATATGGGATATTTTATCATGGTAGAAATATGAAAAGCTGTTTGGCAAACATACCTCCAAGGAATTTTATAGGGTGCTAGTTTTTATTATGATTTATAAATAATTACTTATTATAAATATTATTTAATAATATTATTTTAATAAGGATATATAGTATAAGTAATATGAACAATAATAGAAGAATATTAGAAATATGGAATATTGGGGTAACAATATCTTTAACAATAGAGGGAAGAAGTGATATAGGAAGATGAATGTTGACTACAAAATAAGTATTTATATATATATAATAAGTGGTTTGGTAATCTATAAAATTAATATATATATCATAAGTTTGTATATTATAACTATACAGTTACAACTAGTAAGGTTTATACAAGTTGTAAATATAGTCATATGACTGTTGAAGTGGAAGTTTTTACAAGTGTCTTATAATCCATCTTTCTTTATTATATATTAGATAGTATAATAGTAAGCAATCTAATAGTATAATGTATCTATATAAATACCTATATAAATAGTTATTATATATACATTGATTAGTTTTAAATACAACCTAATAACAACATTTAAAATAGATTATTAGTTTTATTACAAATAATAACTTTACCAAGATACCAATGTTATAAAGTGCATCTCACAGGGTTCAATGAACCTGAAAGAGAGAGAGTGATACTTTAGTTATTAATATTATTTACAATGCACACCTATACCACAATATAGGTGTTTCACAAACCTGCAGGTTTACAACTACTGCAGATGTAAGACAATGCAATGAACCCATTGTTACCATACAATACTATTGTTTACTATGAATGATTGTCATAATAGGATTGTCATTAACACCTATAGGTGAACACATGCATACAGTGTCTATCTGACATACATGTATTAGTATTAGGACCAGTATTCTAGTACTATGATTCAATCAATTACATTATTGGGTCTATGTAAAGGCATGTAACATTTGATGCATCTTCATTAATGCTTATATTATATATATATATCAGAGTTGGAAAAAATCATGATTTTTTTAAAAAAATCAAAAAAATCAAAATCACATTGATTTTTTTGATTTATTTGATTTTTTTGATTTTTTTGATTTTTTTGATTTTTTTGATAGAATAAATAAATAAATTTATCAATACAAATTTTATATTATTTAATCAGTTTTATTTATTAGATTTATTAATAATAGTAATCCAAACTATTAATTACATTTTATCAAATTATAAAAAAGTTGATTTATAATCAAAAAAATCAAAAAAATCATGATTTTTTTGATTTTTTTGATAGAATAAATAAATAAATTTATCAATACAAATTTTATATTATTTAATCAGTTTTATTTATTAGATTTGTTAATAATAGTAATCCAAACTATTAATTACATTTTATCAAATTATAAAAAAGTTGATTTATAATCAAAAAAAATCAAAAAAATCATTGATTTAATCAAATGATTTAAATCAATTGATTTAAATCAAACAACTCTGATATATATATATATATATATATATATATATATATATATATATATATATATATATATAATTACTATATAAAGCCACATACATGTATACATGTGTTTGTAATATACATGTGTGATATTTGATGTTTTTATATATTAATAGAAGTATTTAAATATATTTGTTCAGTAGTAATTGGGCATTGGAGGTGAGATAATAGCATAGTATATTATGTAACAGCAGTAATGATTATGCAATACTTCCTGGTGTTAATGTGTGATAATAGCAGTAATTATAGTAATAATGAATAATGTACCTCTAGAGTCTAGAGGTAGTAGTAGTAATGGTAGTAATAGGTGGTTATAGTGTGTATATATGATTATTATTGAAAATAACTGATATAATATAAATGTAGAAACATGTAATGCATAGAATGATATATATAATAAATATTAAAATAAAACATATTTAATTATAGTGATGAGAGTTATTGGTAACTTATACATATATACATTCTTTGAGGTAAATAATCGTTTAAATTAAATTTATTTTTAATAATATTAAACCATATTTATGTTAATTTCTATTATTAGATTAACATTTTGTACATTAACATACATGATACAAATATATATATATATATATTTATAAATATTAAAAAATAAATTATAAAGAAAATATATATATATATATTTAGAAATATTAAAAAATAAATTATAAATAAAATGTATTATATATATATATGAAATATCATTACTAAAATTAAAATTAAAATTAAAATTAAAATAAGTAACTCATATACAAAAAAGAACCTATATATAAATTTAATTCTGATCTTTTTATTGTGGTACATTCATATATAACAATGTATGTGACATCTCTAGTATATGATGTGACAATGTAGAACATGTGTGTGCATTAATAAAAGGTTCAAAGTATTGATTTATATATATATATATATAATATAAATATTTTTATGATGAAACTTGAATACATAGTATATTATTACAAATATCAATTATGTAAAATGCGTCACGCCCATTATTAGTAATGCATCAAATATTTAATTGTGTGTGTGTTTGTATGTGTGTGTGTGTCTGTGTGTGTGTATAAATACTCATTTATAATTTCTTTATACTGCCATTACATGTTATATAAAAAGGAAAGCCAACACTTTCTATTTATACTAATTGTAGTTACTAATCTACTCATGCATATTAGTGATATATATAAGGTAGATATATAAGGTAGATATATAAGGTAGATATATAAGGTAGATATATAAGGTAGATATATAAGGTAGATATATAAGGTAGACATATAAGGTAGACATATAAGATAGATATATAAGGTAGATATATAAGGTAGATATATAAGGTAGATATATAAGGTAGATATATAAGGTAAATATATAAGGTAGATATATAAGGTAGATATATAAGGTAGATATATAAGGTAAATATATAAGGTAGATATATAAGGTAGATATATAAGGTAAATATATAAGGTAGATATATAAGGTAGATATATAATGTAGATATATAAGGTAGATATATAAGGTAGATATATAAGGTAGATATATAAGGTAGATATATAAGGTAGATATATAAGGTAGATATATAAGGTAGATATATAAGGTAGATATATAAGGTAGATATATAAGGTAGATATATAAGGTAGATATATAAGGTAGATATATAAGGTAGATATATAAGGTAGATATATAAGGTAGATATATAAGGTAGATATATAAGGTAAATATATAAGGTAGATATATAAGGTAGATATATAAGGTAGATATATAAGGTAGATATATAAGGTAGATATATAAGGTAGATATATAAGGTAGATATATAAGGTAGATATATAAGGTAGATATATAAGGTAGATATATAAGGTAGATATATAAGGTAGATATATAAGGTAGATATATAAGGTAGATATATAAGGTAGATATATAAGGTAGATATATAAGGTAGATATATAAGGTAGATATATAAGGTAGATATATAAGGTAGTTATATAAGGTAGATATATAAGGTAGATATATAAGGTAGATATATAAGGTCTATGTAAACAGTATGATAATGCTAAGTTAAGACAATCCCTGAGTATACTGCATGAGGTCTATAGGGTATAGGCTGTACTGTATAGGCAAATACATGTTGTTGATTAATTGTGATCTCAATATATCTCTAGTATTCAACATAGTTATGATCTAATGCCAATATACAATATATAAAACATGTATATAATTTTCTAATATTAAATAATATGTACATAAATATTGTTTGTTTTGTAATCTAGTATCTTTATTATTATGTAACTAATTTAAGAATGATATTTAATAATGAAATAATAATAATATAAAATCTATATATATTATTATTATTATTATCAGATTTAGGGAATGCCAGTTTAATTATAGAAGCAGTGTTGCTTATATAGATAAATATCCATTATATAAAATTTTTGATATTTTTATAAACATAAAATGTTAAAATATTATTAAATTTTTGAATAGTATTGATAATTATTCGACTGAATTCAATTCAATTTCAATTAAATTCAATCTAAATAGAATATATATATATATATATATACAGTCAACTTTCGGTAAGTCGGACTACGGATAAGTCGGAATTCTCGCTAAGTCGATCACATATAGTTGGTTTGGTTGGATTTGTATCTAGTTCCATGTTAAATTAATCGGATAAGTCGGATAAGTTTGTTGGATGAGTGGGACTTTTCTATAAGTCGGACACATATTATAGTCATTTTTATGATTTTTATACTGGATAAGTCAGACTTTTTATAAATTGTCAGAAATGTTTACTTTAAATAATGTATATTATAATTTTAGTAAGTAATATTAATGAATACAACATTTTATATTGTTGATTGTTGCATAATTCCATATTTCGGTAACCATTTAACTCGCGCTGCGCATTTCATGTCTTATTTACATGATATTATTAATCTCGGATAAGTCGGACACTTTTCCCGGTCCCTTGTGAGTCCGACTTATCGGGAGTTGACTGTATATATATATATATATATTTCCTGAATATTAAATATAATATATGGAAGGATATTTAGAAGCTATAAATTAGTTTATATTAAGCATATCCTTATATACAAAAAATATCATATATCAATGATAATAATAATAATAATAATAAGGATGTATTACAAGAATATTAATAACGAATATATATATATACAAATGGTAAGCAGAGTAAACAAAGTAGAAAACAAAGCTAGAGCAACAGATGAAGTAGACCACTTTACTTATTATTAATGATGATATTTGATCAGTAGAACTATAAATATTTATAATAAATAAAATATACATAAGATATAATAATCTTTACGAAATGCTATCTTGAATAATATAAATGAAGGGTTCCAGTTATTAAGTATTAAGTAGAATAAAACTTCTCATCTATAGATTTATATTATATATGAAATGTATGTTTAAAAATGTAAAAAATTATAAAAATATTTAATACATACATGCATTAATATATTATATATCCTAATATAATTCTTATATTAAAGTTGTAATAAAATATTTATTATATAAAAATAAAAAATCATACTAATTATAATTAAATACATAAATTAAAATAGATATCTTAATAACTTCACATATGTACAATTATTGGATCATGTGTACAATTGTACTATGGATATCCTTCATATAACTACTAAGGGTGAAGGGCGTTTCCAGGATCTTATCAGTGGGGTCATCATAAATATAATATTAAATTTACTTATTAAATTGATTTGATTTGATATATATATTTAATATTATAACGTAACAAAAATAGTTATGATAATGAGGAGGGGCGTTGTACCACTAGGACCCACCTGGAACCACCTCTAGGACCCACCTGGAACCACCTCTAGGACCCACCTGGAACCACCTCTAGGCCCCATCTGGAACCACCTCTAGGCCCCATCTGGAACCACCTCTAGGCCCCACCTGGAACTACCTCTAGGACCCACCTGGAACAACCCCTAGGACCCACCTGGAACCACCTCTAGGACCCACCTGGAACTACCTCTAGGACCCACCTGGAACCACCTCTAGGACCCACCTGGAACCACCCCTAGGACCCACCTGGAACCACCTCTAGGACCCACCTGGAACCACCCCTAGGACCACCTGGAACCACCCCTAGGACCCATCTGGAACCACCTCTAGGACACACCTGGAACCACCCCTAGGACCCACCTGGACCCACCTCTAGGACCCACCTGGAACCACCCCTAGGACCACCTGGAACCAACCCTAGGACCCATCTGGAACCATCTCTAGGACCCACCTGGAACCACCCCTAGGACCCACCTGGAAATACCTCTAGTACCCACCTGGAACCACCCCTAGTACCCACCTGGAACCACCTCTAGGACCCACCTGGACCCACCTCTAGGACCCACCTGGACCCACCTCTAGGACCCACCTGGAACAACCCCAGGACCCACCTGGACCCACCTCTAGGACCCACCTGGAACCACCCCTAGGACCCACCTGGAACCAACCCTAGGACCCACCTGGAACCACCTCTAGGACCCACCTGGAACCACCCCTAGGACCACCTGGAACCACCCCTAGGACCACCTGGAACCACCTCTAGGACCCACCTGGAACCACCCCTAGGACCACCTGGAACCACCCCAAGGCCCCACCTGGAACCACCTCTAGGACCCACCTGGAACCACCTCTAGGACCCACCTGGAACCACCCCTAGGACCACCTGGAACCACCTCTAGGACCCACCTGGAACCACCTCTAGGACCCACCTGGAACCACCCCTAGGACCACCTAGAACCACCCCTAGGACCACCTGGAACCACCCCAAGGCCCCACCTGGAACCACCTCTAGGACCCACCTGGAACCACCTCTAGGACCCACCTGGAACCACCTCTAGGACCCACCTGGAACCACCTCTAGGACCCACTTGGAACCACCTCTAGGACCCACCTGGAACCATCCCTAGGACCCACCTGGAACCACCTCTAGGACCCACCTGGAACCACCCCTAGGACCACCTGGAACCACCCCTAGGACCACCTGGAACCACCCCAAGGCCCCACCTGGAACCACCTCTAGGACCCACCTGGAACCACCTCTAGGACCCACCTGGAACCACCTCTAGGACCCACCTGGAACCACCTCTAGGACCCACCTGGAACCACCCCTAGGACCACCTGGAACCAACCCTAGGACCCATCTGGAACCACCCCTAGTACCCACCTGGAACCACCCCTAGGACCCACCTGGAACCACCCCTAGGACCCACCTGGAACCACCTCTAGGACCCACCTGGAACCACCCCTAGGACCACCTGGAACCACCCCTAGGACCCACCTGGAACCAACCCCGGAATGTCAATGTTTAATATCCTTCATATATTGTGCTAGAGGATATTTATTTGGAACTTACTTAGTATTAAGTTAACTTAACTTAACTACTAACTTAATACTATTAACCATAATAGATTAATCAATAATGATGATATTTATATGTAAAAGTATTTCAGTAATGAATTAGAAGAACTTCATATGAGAAATGTTAATTTAAATATTTATATTCTTACAAAACTTTGCAAGGATGTCAATAGAAAATGTAATCGCATAATCCCACTTATTGATTGTCAAATAACTATTTATTGTTTGACTAATCATATAACCGAACTCAAGCATAATATAGTATTACTAATTATTTATTTAAAACCATCTGTAAAGATAGAAAATACAAGATTTTAAAAACCAGATTTTGTATAGTATTTCAAAATAAATTAACATTAAAATAATAATAAAGTAATATATAGTTAGTAGTTAGTTTAGAGTATAAAGTTATTAAACAATTCACAAAGAAAAATAGATATTACTTATCTTAAGTTATATAATATATTTGATGTAATTTGCATTTTCATATGATGTTGATATTATATCATGAGTTATTATAAATAAATAACAAATAACTAGCAGATGAAAGTTATTTATAAATATATCTACCTATCATAAGGTATTTATATTAATTACTAGTCTTAAATAATAAAGGTAGAGTAAATAAATATTTATTTATTAAGATGAATTAAGTTATCTAGATGTATTTATTTATTATAAAGAGAATAGGAAGTATAAAGTTGAGATATTGTCTGTTATATAGAAGAACACATTGAAGATGAACTTTACTTCATTAACAATGAATCATTAGTCATTAATAAACAATCAATAATAGGTAAAAAAATAATGAAAATCAAATTGTCAACATTTACAGTGAACCATCTTATTGGATCATAATTCATTTTCTCTATCAACATGTTATCAAATAACTCTATGCGAGTGAATCTAATATTACACTCTTATCTATCATAACCATGTACACGATACAAAGATAGTAAATTTTCTATCTATAGGTCTACTATCTATGACTCTATAGGTAGATTACGAAGGGTAGGGTATGATTTATAAATTGTCTATAAACAAGCTATAGATTGACACATATCAAACTTCACATTTACAGCACCAGTTATTTACTATAAAAAGTTAGTTAACATTATGTAATATTATATAATAATGTACTTGAGAATATCATGTTATATGGGTTAGTGTATAGAATATATTAGTTACTGTAATACAATAGGACACAATTAGCTTGTTAGGTAATAAATGATAGATACTTTGCTATGAGTCACCTTGATATATTATTTCGTATGAGTCACTCGGATAGATTAATAACCAATACATCATACTCGGGCATGTTTGTGATGTTTAATAATGAAATATATACTAGATAGATAATATATAATAGGTCGGATATACCTGCTATATAATAATAGTGTACCTATTATATGTATATAACAAGGCTATATAATGTACATTATATATATATAGTATACTGGTACACAACATAAATACCTGCCTATATATACCTAGTAGTTTAATGATATGATCAGTATCTATATATAATATGTGCATATCAATTCTATGAAACAATATCACTACTTATTGATTATTCTGTATAATGAACTAATGCTATTCATGGGAAACTATTTCGTTCTAGTCTATACACTGTCTATATATAGATAGTGTGCGGCTAGATATATAACAATACTATATTATAATACACATATAATTATACCACCGGTAAGGGGTATACCACCCTCCTATTGTGTTTACTATAGTAGTCTACTATAGTAGTTGTATACCTATTGTCCCTACCTCTAGGTAGGGACGTAGTCGACATATATATTAATGATCGGATTATTATTGATGAGTCATAATAACAAGCACTATTATGTATGCACACATATATAGTGTACACTGTAAAGTATACATTGTATACATAAGTAAGTGTCGTGTTACGTAATGGTACTATGTATACGTTATAACTAGTAGTTATAACTAGTACTACTATAGTATACCCAGCTATCAGTAAGATCCTCACAATAGCAACATAATAGCGTAACTAATAACCTCAACTGTTTACATTGTGCTATTATGTTTCCATTAAAAGTCTATTATGTTGCTATTATAATAGCATGTATATTATTACTAATAATTACCTAATAATTTATTATAATAATATAATATACTTTTAATGGCAACACAATAGCAGCATAATAGCACAATGTATACATGTGAGTATATTATGTATGATATTATGTTGCTATTATGAGGCTGTTACTGTTAGCTGGGTATACTATAGTAGTACCAAATACCTGTGTTGCTAGTATACTATAGTACACGCGTGTATAGCTATATAATGTAATGATTCCCCATGATAACAGCCCTATATCAACGAGAACAATTAGTTATTTAATATTTAATATTAATATTGACAAATTGTAACTCTACAAATTTGTACATATTTACCAGATAGTAAAGCACATGTAATTATAATGATACTATATACTATATAGTATATACAAAGATTTTGCGAAGCATTTTTCCATAGAAAAATGTTTGGTATATATATATATATATATATATATTCATTTAATATATTTATTATTTAATATATTTAATATATAACAAATATATCATAATTTATAATTCATAATATTAGAATAGTTTATATAGTTTAAATAGTTTATATATATATATATATATATATATATATATATATATATATATTCATATATATATATATATATAGTATTCTATATAGTATACGTAGTTAAATAGCGGAGGGAGAGAGCGGGATTATGACGTCATAGTGATGAGTCATCACATAGTACAATGGTCTATTTATACTGGTGATTAGTAAGCCGTACTAATGTATAGTGAATAGACCTGTATGTCACGACATCGTATAGTATGAGTCATTGTGCAGTATATCAGATATACACAGTACACATACACTGTATATAGGCGGTATACAACGTTGTCTAATACACGGAATATACTATGTATATACATATAAATTACAAGTATAGTATATTATACGATATAGAATAAACACATTATATGACGTATATATGCATATAATATACTATATATATATATATATATATATATATATATATATATATATAATATATATAATATGCGTATATATATTATATATTATAATATAATTATCAAAAATGTATACACAAATATTATATTTATAGATATATAGAAATGTTATTAATATAAATAAGTATTAACCTATTATTTATTATTACCTAATTTTATATAATATATATATATATATAAGTAAATATATATTACATATAACAAATGGTATAGGCAATATTATACAATGTTATATATATATATATATATATATATATATATATATATATACCTATATATATATATATATATACATCAATGAGGGGAGTAATGTGAATATTTGACATCGGTACGACTACAAAGGAAACCGTGTATATTAGTAACGTTCTATAACGCCACCACTAGAGGGCGTTGTACATAGGCGGTATCACACACATAGGTGAGAACCGCACCACATCACACCGCAAACGCGCAACGAACATTACCTGCTCGAATTGAGATATATCCTTAATGTAATCCAATGAATGAACGGCGATGGAGACTATGGTCGAGTCTACGTATCGTATATGTGGGTTGGCTTAGTGTATGTAGCTTAGTTAGGCGGTTTTAAACGAAATAACATGCGATATAGAGGTGGAGGAGGAGGAGGCGGTGTTTCGAAGAGTAAGAGTACACGAACAATAGACTAACGAGCCAAGTAAATAGTACGCTATTTTTTAGTAGTGAAAATCTGAGCGTCACGCTTCGCCGAACAGCGATGTAGTCGTCGTTGCGTGCGCCGTGCGCAGGTTTCTTGTGTTTCGTCGAGTATGTGTGTGGGCAGCGATGATGCGGTGTACAGTGAATGCAGTGTGGTGATAAACTATACGAGGGTTTCGGTAATATATTGTACATAGATTTATTTATATTTCAAATAGATTTATATATATATTAGTATATGTATCTTTTTACATTTATATGCCTAAAGGCTATATATATATATATATATATATATATATATATATATATATCTAATACATTATATTACTGAATATGGTTAATTGTTTATTAATATGTTACGTATATGTACCTATAGTTAGATTACCTGCAGATAACTATTGTTATATATTCATATAGGTAAACCTACCTAATACATGATTAAATATTTATATATGGTTATAATATAAAATCTATATATACATATATACATATATATATATATATATATATATATATATATATATATATATATATATATATATATATATATTTATATATATATATATATAGTTTAATATATTTATCACAGTGACCATAATAATATTATTGGTAATTATACTTACCTATAGGTAATAGAGATAGGTAAACATTATATAATATGTAATATATTAGTATAATATTTGTAAATATAATACACAAATTTGAAAAAATTGTTACATATTGAAAATAATTAAAATGTATAGGTTATTAAGTCAGTAATAAATCATTGCATCAAAAAGGGTTAGGTGTATATTACTTAATTCATTAATATTATTTTACTTTGTTGGTTAAATTATTTAATTATTAATTAAACCAATTTGATAATTTACTATACACTTTGATTACATAATATATTTGTAACGATTTTAGTAATAAACACTGCAGGCTATGCATAGCCATGTTACATGTTAAACATGTTACATAAATAATATGTTATAAGATGCCTATACTCTCTATAAATATGTTCAATTAACATAATCTATGAATCAATAAATCCTATTATAATTGTATAAGAATTGAACATAATTCATGATTCATATTTTTTAATAATATATATATATATTTAATGCATGTACCTACGAATGTATTATATTGTTGATATAACTTTATATAATTATAATTTTTGATTAGATATATAATTTAAGATGTCTAGTGAAAAATGTAATGTTAATAACTTCTTTGTTAATAAATTATGTTTTGAATACATATAAATTGAATTTACAATTATTTTAATAATTTATTTTTGTAATGTTAAAAAATTGTATTATTTAACATTATCTAAATTAGCTATAGCTATGTGTTAATTAACAATAACAACTTCTAATAAACATTGGATACAATCTCGAAGGGATATTTGTAGGTTCCTGAATAAACTTAGATTTTAAATTTTATAATTTCTATAATTAATACAAAGTTATTAAAATAAATAGGTACAGTCAACTCTCGGTAAGTCGGACTACGGATAAGGTGGACTTCTCGATAAGTCGGACACATTTAGTTGGTTTAGTTGGATTTGTATCTAGTTCCATGTTAAATTTATCGGATAATCGGATAAGTTTGATTGGATAAGTCGGACTTTTCTATAATTCGGACACATATTATTTTCATTTTTATGATTTTTATACTGGATAAGTCGGAATTTTTATAAATTGTCAGAAATATTTACTTTAAATAATTTATATTATAATATTAGTAATTAATTACTATATTAATATTATTGAATATATTCAATATGTATACAACATGTTATGTTATTGATTGTTGCATAATTTAACATTTCGGTAACCCTTTAACTCACGCTGCGCATCTCATGTCGTATTTGCATGATATTCTGAATCTCGGATAAGTCGGACATCTCGCTAAGTCAGACACTTTTCCCAGTCCCTTGCGTGTCCGACTTATCGGGATTTGACTGTATTACAATATTTCATTATTATAAGATACCCTATAATATATATATTAAGTCCCTATAGGGCCTTACTATGCTAATTATTAATTAATAAATAATATTAATACGAATATAATTTAATTTTTAAATTTATCAGTATATCTATGTGATACTTTAATTGAATACACGTATAAGTAAATATTTTATATTAATTATTCCATCATTTAGATTATTACCTATCTATTATTTTATTTGTGGGGTGTAATGGGGTTATGTTATCGAACTCCCTAGA
Organism: Osedax fenrisi; assembly: GCA_964019155.1. NCBI lineage: Eukaryota > Metazoa > Annelida > Polychaeta > Sabellida > Siboglinidae > Osedax > Osedax fenrisi. Next base: position 33,325,207 of record OZ025241.1, read on the forward strand.
AACTGCCTCGAAGCAGGCTAAGTCATGGAGAGGGCTTGGAGAGGAGATAGGCGACACTACTCTTAAGTAAGCCTATAGGAATATATGTAGTATTCAGTATACTGAATTGATATGAATCAAGCAAATATTTATATCAAATATTTATATCAAGCACAAATTTGTGTTAGCTTTTTCTTAAGAACATGCCAGATCGGATGTGGCCCAGAATAACAACGTCCGCGTTATCCATCGATAATATCAAGACCTCCTATAACCTTTTGGTTATAGGTAGGGGCGCTGGAACGATTTTGTATGTAGGGGGGACCAACCAATCGAAATCAATGTTGTGATACAAATTAGGGCGACCAATACATAGGAGGTCCCCCTAGATTTTAAAGTTGGGTGGGGGGCATATCCCCCCTGTTGCAGCGCCCCTAGTTATATGTTATAAGGTTATAGGAGGTCTTAATAATCTCCAGGATTGAAGTGATCACAGCTAACAGTAATATCCTCATAATAGCATAACAGCATATTTAATAGCCTAACATTTGTACATTGTGCTATTATGCTGATATTATGTTGCCATTAAATGTCTATTATACTGCTATTAAAATGTCATGCTATTAAGTTTATTATGAATCCTAATAACTTTTTAATAATGAATATTTTGTATGACCACATTTGGATTATATGATAGATTAATATAATATTAACATAATAAAACAACAAAATTGGTTACAAATTAAATATTAAAAAAGATATTAATGTTTGAGCTTAGGTGGTCAACGATCGGTTATTCTCCCCTATCTTTCCATCTAACCGCTGATAGACTTAGGATATTCTGTATATAGTTAGCGTAAAGATAAACACCAACAATGTGTATACAAAGCTATATCTTTTATAGTTAATTAACTTTAACTTAAACTTTTCAATTCTTAAAAAGGAGATTGTGAATTTAGTAATTAATGTTTAACACATATCAAGTACATAATATATAAGGATTGCAGCAACACCAATGAATATATTCACATATATATATGTCAATCACACAAGTATATGCGCCGACAGCTTACTATGAGGATGACATAGGACCTACTTGGAGAATGTTATGAGCAAATAGAAGATACAACTGCAAGAATACCTAAAAAGGACTTTATGATAATTCAAGAAGACTGGAATGAAAAAGTTGGCAGCAACAGTCATGCAATATGGTCCAAGGCAACAGGAAGATATGGACTGGGAAATACTAACCAAAGAGGAAATGGCAATCTAATCATATAGTATTATAACCAAAGATTTTGCGAAGCAACCTTCGGAAAATCTTTGTTATAACTTAGATACATTTATATAAATAGTATAAATTAAACTGTAAAAAATATGTATAATGTATACTTATGTAAATTATTTATATAAATAAATTTTAAAATTACGTTAACATTTATAATCATATATATATATTTATTTGTTTCTTAAAATAGTACATTTTCATATATTTATTGGTATATATATCCACCAATCAAATAACTAATAAATTTTAAGAAAATTCAAATTGATAATATATAACAATTACATGAAAAGGTAATGTATCAATATATATAGTATCTAATGTAAAATTATAAAATTATTATAAATATGAATAATTAAATAGTATATAATTTGTATCTATATTTGGTTATACAATTAGTACACGGTACTTTATTTTAAGATATAAGTAAATAAATTATCGCTCACATATTAAATACTAATTATTCAAATTATTAAATAATTTAATAACTATCTTTCAAAGATTATTTGTAGTACTTATTATTAATTTATTTTATTATTAGATATCTTCATCATACCGACATAAAGTACATTTATTAAAAAATAAAACATGTAATATAAAGACGGTTTTTGTATTTAAATTATTATTATAAATAAATTATTAATATAAATTTCAAATTTACTAATTTTAAATTAAATTTATTAAATAAATACATATATATGATATAATAACTATTTAAATTAGTTTTAAATTCGATATTTAAAATATAATCTTATAATAAGTCCACCTTAGAATTATTTTAAGAATATTAATAGGAAAATTACAATTTTAAGTTAAATAGTTTAAATTATATAAAAAAATCATTATTTAAATCATTATTTAAAACATATAATAATTATAATAATTAGTATAATAATATTAGTAACAAATAATAACTAATAATAACTAATATTATTAGTTATTATTATTTTATACGTTTTACAATACCCCTGTAGGATCATGTGAACAAGTCGCCGATCGCGTACCTTGTTCATTTCGATAAGGTACGCGATTTTAATAAGATATATGGTATATTAATTTTAGTATATATTATATATTATATACTATATAGTATATACTTATAGATATTCTCATTGAATTTAATTAAATAATATTTATTATTATTATAATTATTATTATTATTATTATTATTATTATTATTATTTGTATTCACATTTTATAGTTTATACGCTATCCTTTTTTTTGTAAATTTTTAAATATATATATTTAAAAAAAATGTATATATATAATATTTTTTCATCAATATTATGAGATTAAAATAAATATTATTTAATTAAATGCCTATACTTTTAAATAACTCATAAAAAATACACACATAATTATGGTAACAAGTACAAAACCCTATGGAGAAACAACATCTTTATTATATTCTTGGTTCTATACATTTATTGTTTATAAAATAAAATATTAGATTCAATAATAAAATATAATATTATAATATATTCTATAATTTTTGTATTTTAATTGAAGATAGATTTATATATATATGTGATTTTGTTTGAAACAGGACAAATTGTATAGTAATACGCATTTGATTGACGTTTGGGGGTGTCATGCACATAAATTAACAAATTTTATATTTCACCTGACTAATTAGCAATTTATAACTAGGTGGAAAAATATTCCTTTGATGTAAGTGTATGGTATATGTTATATATTATACTAAAGTATATGGTGAATCTATGCAATCGGTGTATATATTTCATATTCACACTGTATATACTAGTTATATATGGCATGATATGACAACATGATTAGTATTTCATAAACTAGGTTTTTCGCTAATTAATTGTGAGATTTATACAGTTCTTTGATTTCTTGACAATCAAATGCGTATTTCATTAAAAATTGGTGACGTTTCAGAATATGATCCGTATATATATATTTATATGTGTGGATAAGATAGATTTAGATATATAAATATATAAATTATAATTAAGCATAATACAAATATATATTATATTTTTGTTCTGTGGTGATTTATTATTTTTATATTAATCGTTATATTTAAATATTAAATACCTATGCACATGCATTACACATACTAGTCGTCCCTTATGTTCAACAGATAACTAAGGACATGCATTACACATACTATAGGTCCCTTATGTTCAACAGATAACTAAGGACATGCATTACACATACTAGTCGTCCCTTATGTTCAACAGATAACTAAGGACATGCATTACACATACTAGTCGTCCCTTATGTTCAACAGATAACTAAGGACATGCATTACACATACTAGTCGTCCCTTATGTTCAACAGATAACTAAGGACATGCATTACACATACTAGTCGTCCCTTATGTTCAACAGATAACTAAGGACATGCATTACACATACTAGTCGTCCCTTATGTTCAACAGATAACTAAGGACATGCATTACACATACTAGTCGTCCCTTATGTTCAACAGATAACTAAGGACATGCATTACACATACTAGTCGTCCCTTATGTTCAACAGATAACTAAGGACATGCATTACACATACTAGTCGTCCCTTATGTTCAACAGATAACTAAGGACATACATTACACATACTAGTCGTCCCTTATGTTCAACAGATAACTAAGGACATGCATTACACATACTAGTCGTCCCTTATGTTCAACAGATAACTAAGGACATGCATTACACATACTAGTCGTCCCTTATGTTCAACAGATAACTAAGGACATGCATTACACATACTAGTCGTCCCTTATGTTCAACAGATAACTAAGGACATGCATTACACATACTAGTCGTCCCTTATGTTCAACAGATAACTAAGGACATGCATTACACATACTAGTCGTCCCTTATGTTCAACAGATAACTAAGGACATGCATTACACATACTAGTCGTCCCTTATGTTCAACAGATAACTAAGGACATGCATTACACATACTAGTCGTCCCTTATGTTCAACAGATAACTAAGGACATGCATTACACATACTAGTCGTCCCTTATGTTCAACAGATAACTAAGGACATGCATTACACATACTAGTCGTCCCTTATGTTCAACAGATAACTAAGGACATGCATTACACATACTAGTCGTCCCTTATGTTCAACAGATAACTAAGGACATGCATTACACATACTAGTCGTCCCTTATGTTCAACAGATAACTAAGGACATGCATTACACATACTAGTCGTCCCTTATGTTCAACAGATAACTAAGGACATGCATTACACATACTAGTCGTCCCTTATGTTCAACAGATAACTAAGGACATGCATTACACATACTAGTCGTCCCTTATGTTCAACAGATAACTAAGGACATGCATTACACATACTAGTCGTCCCTTATGTTCAACAGATAACTAAGGACATGCATTACACATACTAGTCGTCCCTTATGTTCAACAGATAACTAAGGACATGCATTACACATACTAGTCGTCCCTTATGTTCAACAGATAACTAAGGACATGCATTACACATACTAGTCGTCCCTTATGTTCAACAGATAACTAAGGACATGCATTACACATACTAGTCGTCCCTTATGTTCAACAGATAACTAAGGACATGCATTACACATACTAGTCGTCCCTTATGTTCAACAGATAACTAAGGACATGCATTACACATACTAGTCGTCCCTTATGTTCAACAGATAACTAAGGACATGCATTACACATACTAGTCGTCCCTTATGTTCAACAGATAACTAAGGACATGCATTACACATACTAGTCGTCCCTTATGTTCAACAGATAACTAAGGACATGCATTACACATACTAGTCGTCCCTTATGTTCAACAGATAACTAAGGACATGCATTACACATACTAGTCGTCCCTTATGTTCAACAGATAACTAAGGACATGCATTACACATACTAGTCGTCCCTTATGTTCAACAGATAACTAAGGACATGCATTACACATACTAGTCGTCCCTTATGTTCAACAGATAACTAAGGACATGCATTACACATACTAGTCGTCCCTTATGTTCAACAGATAACTAAGGACATGCATTACACATACTAGTCGTCCCTTATGTTCAACAGATAACTAAGGACATGCATTACACATACTAGTCGTCCCTTATGTTCAACAGATAACTAAGGACATGCATTACACATACTAGTCGTCCCTTATGTTCAACAGATAACTAAGGACATGCATTACACATACTAGTCGTCCCTTATGTTCAACAGATAACTAAGGACATGCATTACACATACTAGTCGTCCCTTATGTTCAACAGATAACTAAGGACATGCATTACACATACTAGTCGTCCCTTATGTTCAACAGATAACTAAGGACATGCATTACACATACTAGTCGTCCCTTATGTTCAACAGATAACTAAGGACATGCATTACACATACTAGTCGTCCCTTATGTTCAACAGATAACTAAGGACATGCATTACACATACTAGTCGTCCCTTATGTTCAACAGATAACTAAGGACATGCATTACACATACTAGTCGTCCCTTATGTTCAACAGATAACTAAGGACATGCATTACACATACTAGTCGTCCCTTATGTTCAACAGATAACTAAGGACATGCATTACACATACTAGTCGTCCCTTATGTTCAACAGATAACTAAGGACATACATTACACATACTAGTCGTCCCTTATGTTCAACAGATAACTAAGGACATGCATTACACATACTAGTCGTCCCTTATGTTCAACAGATAACTAAGGACATGCATTACACATACTAGTCGTCCCTTATGTTCAACAGATAACTAAGGACATACATTACACATACTAGTCGTCCCTTATGTTCAACAGATAACTAAGGACATGCATTACACATACTAGTCGTCCCTTATGTTCAACAGATAACTAAGGACATGCATTACACATACTAGTCGTCCCTTATGTTCAACAGATAACTAAGGACATGCATTACACATACTAGTCGTCCCTTATGTTCAACAGATAACTAAGGACATGCATTACACATACTATACGTCCCTTATGTTCAACAGATAACTAAGGACATGCATTACACATACTAGTCGTCCCTTATGTTCAACAGATAACTAAGGACATGCATTACACATACTAGTCGTCCCTTATGTTCAACAGATAACTAAGGACATGCATTACACATACTAGTCGTCCCTTATGTTCAACAGATAACTAAGGACATGCATTACACATACTATACGTCCCTTATGTTCAACAGATAACTAAGGACATGGAGCCGAGGGAGTTTGTGAACTTCCGTAATGCCTGCACCAGTCTCGTTAGCAGTACTACGATTGCGGAGAGGAAGGTTACACGACTGTCTTCCACTTGTGTGTGTAGGTGTATATGTATGAGTATGTGTATGCTTATTTGTGCGTCTATGAGTGTGTGTATGTGCGTATGTATGTGTTTGTGTATGTATGTGTGTGTGTATGTGTGTCTGTGTGTGTATGTGTATGAATATTTGTATGTGGGTATTTGTGTTTGTAACTTGCCTTTGTATTTTACTTGTATATGCATTATTTATATTATATAAATTCTTTTATTATCAATACGATTTAGAATATTAATATATTTACATAATGATTTACAGAGATGCATAGAGAGTATTTACAATTTGAGAGAAAATGCAGTCGTTATAAACCAATTAAATCTGAATTCTCGCAAGAAATCCAAATTCTCATGGACTAAATTATTCAAAGTTACTTTTAATTTTATATGTACATATATTAGAAATTATTCTATATTTTTTATATATATATTTATAATTATTGTTTTCTTTTCTTTTCTATTTGTAATAATTTTACAGTAACTGTAAAACGTTTTAATTCCTTTCATTTTTTTAATTTCGTATTATTCTTTGTTCTATTGCGATAACTTATGTTATCGTTAGCAAATATTTATACGTTATGCTTTCGATTATACATTTGCTAAGTGATAAATGATCAACCAATGACTAATACCGATGCTTTCACTAGATCTCGTGCTATTACTTCACGTACAAAGTGGACCACCTCCTAGACAAAGACACCATCACTAATCGTGAGAAGTATAGGACGGACGTAGCTCGTAAGAACACCTGTCGCGACATGATCCACTTCCTGCACGTCACTCTCAAAGACATCAATAGAAGTTAGCTACAGCTACCTAGTATAGCTACCAGACCCGGCGTCGCTCGCTCACTTAATTTTGTTATTTAATTAACTATTTATAACTCCGCTAATTTCATATTTGACACAATTTTGAGTTTATGTTATATATATTGTTTTCTGTTTTATATATCTTCACTGAGCTAGAATTTTATTTAGCTTCAGCCTAGTCACATGGTACACTTTAGTTAACTAAGATTAATTATTCTTAACAATTTTCTATATTTTTAAATATTTAAAACAAATAATATTAACAATAATTATATGCTAACATTATTGATGTTCATAATAATAAATTATTTGTTAAAAAGGTGGAATAAATTAAGTACATTTTGTCTTAAAAATATCACATGATTGCTTAGTTACGCATTATTAACTTACCAATTAGCCGTATTGTTATTGTATCATATTATTTATTAAAATCATTATTTTATTGAAATTGAAATAATTAATTTATATAGAAATAGTGAGAATCTCACTGTGAGATTTACCCATTAACTAAATACTCGTGCACAATTTTAAATAAATAGCATATCTGCTCTATTCTTCATGATATGATACATATTTGACCTATTTACATATTTTCACAAACTAAAACCTTTCACCTTCTTAATTCACTTTTTCAACATTTATCATCAAAAGATGATAAACATTTTTGTTGTTGCAATTTTTGATAACATATGTTAACATTTACTTATGTCTTGATTATAAGTATAATATATGTTATACTTATAATCAAGAAATAAGCCTGCCTATGAGTCATAGCCTATTACACTCCTCAATAACAATGGCTAAGACCAGTGTTAGCCAATAGCTAGTCGTATAGCTGCATTATAGATTAGGTATCGTCTATACAGTATCAAGTTTACCATGTTTATATTCAATTTAATAGATTTTCTTTCATATAGTAGATTCAATAATGCTAACTTTTGAAAAAGATATTGATATTGAAAGGGCTTATACAATGCGTAGTATTTCAATTTGTTAATATCGTTTATATAATAGTTAATTATATTAACTATTAAGCAACAATCAATTCCCTAGAGAGCTTATAACTCTATTACATATTACTGTATCCCATATATTTGAAATGAATGAATTATTGAATAAGTGTAAGCATAAATGAATAATGCTATTTTATTAGTAATCATATATTCTTAATAATAATATTTCCTTGTAGAAGAATACTCAAACATTTTTAAATTAAGTTAAACTAAATAATGTAGAAATATATATTGAAAAGGAATAGAAATTTCTTAAAGATGATACGCTCATAATATAGATCATCGTAATAACATAAACAAAGAGCTACGACCTTCACTTATTACTAACGGTTGACCTACAGATGAGGGTTTCCTAGAGGTGGAATACGCGATCAACAAGCTCGTCGAGATATTCGACATGTACCGCCGCTGCGAGTCACGGTCCAGCGAACACAAGACTAAGATGATGGCGTCTCTCTGCGAGGAGGTGTTGACGGTGATGAACGACGGGGTACTGTCGCAGACCAGACATCGATGTCTGGTGACGGCCGCTAGGTGGAGACGTTAGTATGGGGTGGGAGGGGTAGATGGAGGGAGAGGGGTGGGAGGGGAGATGTTAGTACGGGGTGGGAGGGGAGACGTTAGTATGGGGTGGGAGGGGAGATGGAGGGAGAGGGGTGGGAGGGGAGATGTTAGTATGGGGTGGGAGAGAGTGAGATAGAGTGAGGGGTAGAGAGAGTGAGAGTGAGAGAGAGAGAGAGAGAGAATGGTAGGGGGAGATGTAGAGGGGGAATAAGTGAGAGGGGAGAGTGATGTGATGGAGGGAGGGAGGGAGAGAGGAAGGGGTAGACGGAGGGAGAGGGGGAGAGTGATGGAGGGTTAGGTAGGTAAGAGAGATATAGTGAATGAGTAAAAGATAAATAGAGAGAGAGGGAATGCTGAAGTAGATTTGGATAGAGAGAGGGCGAGAGAGATCAATAAGAGTATACATACTGTCGCTATACCATCAAGTAATAATATATTATTATTAGGTGATTCATAATTGTAACCTCAAATGTAAATTGAAAAAGTGTCAATTTATTAAATCGGAATAAAATATTAATATGCAGACTATTTCTAATTTAATTTAAATATTTATATTTTGTTAATCTATGTTAAATTCATATATGTTATCTTTCATTCATATGTTTAATCCATATAAATCTTTGTTTATATATTGAAATGTATAGGTGAGCATAATCCCTTTTGGATAAATATTTGATACAAGTTAAATAATAACGAACTTCAAATTTATTTTAATATTAATAAAGTCTATAAATATAATAAACTAAATATTATTAAGTTAAAATAAATATTTTTATTATTTATATATATATATATCATCGATGTAAAGAAAGTGGATAAGCAATTGGGCGTATGGTACTTTGTGATATAGACGCAGCAATCGAAACCTACTACTAAATACTGACTACATTTTAAATTATTATTATTTATTTATATATATTTATTGATAATTACTGACTACATTTTAAATTATTATTATTTATTTATATATATTTATTGATAATTACGATAAATTATAATGTATTATCTTTACTAAAATAAAATGATATATTTAAAATACAAAATATAAACATAATTTAATTTAATATTCAACATATTTTTTTGTATTAATTAAATATATCATACTATTTATTGATATTTATAATCAAAATCAATAGTTATAGATAGAATTCACTTCTATCTATTTCAATGAAAATCCTACTGTTTAATATTGATATATATATAATATGACTAATATCCAAATAACTGATGCTATTTTATTAATTTATCGATAAGAGTTCCATTCATGTATCTATATGTTGCCTGCATTGCGTGCCGCGTCAATTGCTTATCTACTTATTTATATCGATGTTACTATATATATATATATTTGTTAACTAGTTTTTCATTAGTTTATTTAATGTACTGATATCGCTGATGCCGATGAATGCCATGAATACGTATACATCTGTTGTTGTAGATCTGCTGAACATGTCGCTACGTCTATTCGATAGAGGTGCCAGACAATGCCTATCAGCGGTCAGCGTGGGATCGTTCCTCTCGTGCGTCGTGTCCGGTACTTTGGCCTACAACTCTGAGAGTATCGTCGTGGATTTCACGAGGATCACGGCAGCCGTCAACAACATCGTAATGTCAACGTTAGCGTTACTACATCTAGTCACCAGGGGTAACGATGTAGATTATGTAGGCTTCGAGGTGGGCTATAACAAATATTGTAACACATGTTGTAAATATTTATAATTCGAAATATTCAAATATTTCATGATTCTAAAATCGTTCATTCAGAAAAGTATCGTATCAAATTGAAATATATCAAATATTTTAATATAAAATAATTTGTTATTGATATAATATGAATTTTATATAATAATTATATAATATTAATTCCATAAAATACATATATAGTATAATATATTTATGTATGTGATTATGATGAGATACAACTGTTGAGCATATGGATGTTTCTCATTACATTACCTCTCTATCAGGTTGTCCACTAACATACGAGATATCGAAATATACGTGAAGCTTCTTAATAATCTTTGTGAGTCGGTGGCAGGTCATTCTAGAATAAAGGTTATGTCCTTTATTGATCAGGGTGTTTTATTATCTGGAATCATAAAAAAGTTACTAACTATTAATTCAGTATTAATATTTAATAATAAAAACCATGACACATTATAACTCTTAATTTACTATTATTAATCCATTTTGGTTATAATAAGAAATAGTTCTATGGTTAAAGTTGATATTATTTAATATATGTATATCTATATATATATATATATATATTTATAAATATAATAATGATGATAATAATGTTATGGTTCAAAGGTCATAGAACAAGGAGAACATATCGCCTCTAAACTAATCAACATACTTGAAGCTACGAAACTTAATAACATCAAAGTAAGAATACAGTAATTAAACAAGCATTTATGTTACGTTATATAATTCTATGTTTATTATTAAATAAAATTAGTGAATATTAAAATATTTGTATTCGTAATTGAATTGATTTTTATCAATAAATAGACTTTATTTATAAAATATTAAAAAAGAATACTACGTTATAATTAAAACACGAAACATGTGCTATGTGTTATTTCCATAATTCAAATTATAAAGAAAATCATAAAAATAATTTGTTTTCAGAATATTTGTAATTAATAATATTCTTATACTCAGTAAACTTTTATTTTCTATTCATACTAACATTCATATTCCTTTAAAAAATTAATTAGCATGATTTTAAAAAATAAAATATCACAAATCTATAAATTACCATTACATAAATCCCATATATGTATTAGTCTATATTAAGAATGATATATTGATTTACCTTTACAGGATGCTATATATGAATTCTTTAAGATTCAAATGAAATGCCATCATCCTCATGGAGTTGGATGTAATAAACCTGGTTTCATGGCTAAAGATACTGAACTTTGGATGGTTTGTGAATCATCAAATGATACTAAAATTATCGAATATACTCTTGGTTTAACATTTGATTTATATCTATTTCTTCTATTTAATTAATATTTTATATTTTGTTATTGAATTTAAAAATAATAATTAATTATATAATTTTTTTTATATAAATTGATTAATTTATTTTAATTTATTATAAATTGTATTTAATTTGAATATATAATTAAATACATAGTATTGTTACAAATTATATAGATGTTTTAGCATATTATAAAGAATACGTTTAAAAATAAATTTGAAAAAGATTTATCTTTATATTGAATGAATGATTGAATGAATGAATTTTATTTACCGAATATTTGCTATAATAATCGGAGGGATACCTAGAAGCTATGTTTAGATTATACTAAGGATACCCTTAAAATTAATATATAATATAAATATGTATTACAACTGATTACTAATTTCTAATTATTTTATGAATTGATCGATTAATTAAAATAAATGTATTAATATTATAATTGCTTTAATCGACGTTACCATAGGAAAAACTAGAATGTCTCTTCCAGTATTTAATTCAAGAATCTATAAACTCCACGGAGAATATCAACGCCTATAGCAAGTTTGTTTACACAAGAACGTGTGCATTAACTCTACATCTATAACACTAATTCTAACACTAATACTAACACCTATTCCGTCAGGTCTACCCACATCTCCCCACATTTCATAGAGTTGTCGGCGTTGGTGTTCTACCAGGTAATCGTTACTAGTATAGCACATAATCTTCATTCGGGTTGCCACATTACCATATGTATACATGTTTCGTATACTGTTTATACTATATATTAATAACATATATACTAATTCGTAATTAGATTATCTTTGAATATATTATGTATAGGTTTTTTTTATATATTCTATTAATAGATAGATGTTCATTAATAATGATTCATACTATTGACTCATTACCTAAACACGAGGGCGTGGATCACGAATCATTCTCTATTTCGTTAATTTCGTAGTATTCTTTTTTTAATTCAATAACGTATATTATCGTTATCGTAAAACTCTATACTTTCTTAACATATTCCACTCGAAGGATATAAAATATAAATAAATATCAATCAATCGATGGACGATCATCACCCTTACTACGTCGCACCTCCCGCTACACAGAAACTATCGGGTCGTCTAGCTGGCTGCGTGAGGTCCTCGCTACTAGGCACGCAGACGTCATCGATGTTGTGTGAAACACCCGCGTCTAAGAGGCGTCGTATGAACAGCTCAGACACCGGGGGTGGGGGTGGGGGTAGGGGCGGGATAGACCACGAGGAGGGCTGGAATACCCTAAACGATCTCCTGCGTAAAGCTGCTGCCGGTAACCTACAGAACAGGCTGTGCGGCATACCATTGTTAGTATGTCCGGCGAGAGAACATCGTCCTAGGATTGTACTAGTACGATCCTTAGCTATCTCTTCCGTTATGTTAAATTACGTCCTAGGATAATCCTTAGTTATCTCCTTAATGCTGAATTACGTCGTAGAATAATCCTAGGACAATTTATTTACTCAGAACAACTGACCTCCGGTGTTGCTCATGATTTATATTTATATATATTTATATATGTGTGTATAGGTGTTTGTGTGTGTTCATTTATATTATTTAAGCATACATTTCATTTTACCGAACTTTAATATGAAATGTATTAATAAATTTTTATATTAATACATTATAATAATTAATATAATTGAAATATGTATAGAACTAAACCTAACCCCAGACAACGAAGCCCTACTTCATTCACGCGACTAATGCTAACCGCTCGACTCACTTTCACCCAGGTTAAGAATAATCAAGTCTGTGATGGAGATACACCTGCACCATATGCCTGTAAGCATTCTAGACACTCTGCTGACCACCATGAAAGACATGCTGTTCTCCGTATACTTGAAGTCGTACGAGTTACAGGTACAATCTCTCTCTCGCGTAGTGACGTCTAGTTAGAGGTATGACCACGCCCCCCCCCCTCACTCCGATAGAATGAAATCCTAGCGTGTATGATTCTACTCGAGGAAAGATTCGCTCGCATAGACGCGGTCGTCAAACGGGACATCGTGCACTATCTTATTGTGTTTGTATAGTTGTTCTATGATTATTGTATAACTCTGTAACGTAATTATGTTGTAAATGTATCTACTTTAGTTCAATTTATTAATTTAATTTAATTTAAATTTAAAAAAATGTAACTCATTTAAAAAATATTGTTTATTCGGAATTATAAATAATAATAAATGTTTACTATTCTATATAAACATTGTACATGCCAACAGATACCTAAAGGGTAGGAAGACCAATAACAACGTACTATGTGAGTCGAGTGTGTATAGATTGTTGAGCATACTGGTCTGTCACGTAACTGATAAGGATTGTTTCTTCTCTCTATTTAATGGTTTATTTCAATGTCATCATCATATTAAGAATACTTATATACTAATACATAAACACATGTATATTACTATATGATCATTGATAGTTGATACTTGATAGTCGTATTTCAATAAATAAATGTTTAAATTATAAATGTGTAAACGTCACACACATTTATGGGATAAAGATATTGTGAAAACTAATCATTTGAGTGACATTAATATTTAAATTCATTTATTATTATTATTATAATTTGTTCATTAATTATCGATTTAGAAAACGACGTGAAGATATTATACACGAATGAATCGCTGTCACTGCTGCAACGACTGCTGGAAAACACAGATGATATCAAAGATTATAGAACGCCCTTATTAAACTATTTACTTCCCACGCTGCCTGCAACTAATGAAACACAATTCATAGAAGAATCACTACAATCTACGCTACGAGGTTGCTTTAACATAATAGATTATATTGATACTGTTGTATATTATCATATTATTAATTTATTTATTAAGTTTCAATAACCATATTATCATATTTCTTGTATAACATCTCATGTTAAATGTGTATCTAAATCTATTTATAGAAATACATTGGCGCATATCCTTAATTTAATATTTCACACCCAGATAACGAAACACAAGAAGAGTATTACTTTTTTGATTGTTTTAATAAAGATTACGTCAATTTTGATTGGTCGATATATATAGACATTCTGGTAAATATAAATAGACATTATAACATATCAAAGTATTGACATATTAAATATCTTACACTACAACATTAAGAAGTACTACTTCATATACGTAATTATTCCTTGCATTTTAGTGTAGACTCGTTGAGAAAGATAACAACAAGTCGGTGAATGAAGCTCAGAAAACAACATCCTGTTACGTATGTCCTCGCTATGATCTAGAGATGTCCTTACTAATTGATAGTTTTCACGAAAAGAGCATTAATGGTTTACATTTATTGCGAATATGTGGTATCATAATGTGTATTTGATAAGCTTGAATAAGTTGCTACGTCTTCCATGCATATTTTATCCTAATCTGAATACAATAAAATATAACACAAATTATATATACACATATATATATATATATTAATATATTAGTTTTTATCAATAAACAATCTATTTATACAATATTAATTAGCTTTTATCTACTAATTTTTCATTTTTTAAGGTTCTATATAGTTTTTATTTTAAAACAATCTATTATATTACATATAACATATATATATATATATATATATATATATATATATATATATATTTTAATGTTATATTTTTGAGTGCAATATTCGCATTGTTACATAATTGTAAATATATGATAAATAATTATAATTTTTAAATATAAATTATTTTAAATTTATACATATAAGATATATGGCTAAGTAAATGGGATTAATAAAACGTGTTGATAATCAAATATATTAATATTATTACATGAAAGTTTATATTACAGTTAATTAATAGTGTTGTTAAATATAATTTGTTACATAATTTGTATTTATAAATTTTCAGTTTTTCAATATATTTTATGAAACATGAATTCCAATAAAGAATATCTAATAATACACACAGGTATTCCGTTCTACCTGAAATATTCGCACGACGATGCTAACGCACCATCGGATTGCAAGTATTCCAAGTTAAGAGACCATCTCAACACTATCGTCCGAGTGTTCAGTTGCTACGTCGATTATCTACTAAGAATTGCGGTTAATATCGCTTCTTAAATTCGCATCCACCCTATTTACGTTCGATGAATCATTCTTTGGCTGCGGTTTTAATGATTCCCCGGTTTATACAATCAATAACATCCTCTGAAACGCGCTTATTAATGCAGTGTTTCTTATAAATAATACTCCGTTTGAATCAGCTGGACGCGTAAAGTCACCGGCGTATCACAAACTCCGCAGCCTCGCTAAGATAACCGACTATTACACCTTATTATCAGTGCGCGCGTTAGATAATGATTGTTAACGTTGACAGGTGGTTACGCAAGCGTCACTGAGAGACAAACTGAACACGCTGGTGATCATCGGTAGACTGTTGCGGAGGCTGAACCACGATGAGGGGGGGGTGGTGGGGGATGGGGTGGAGACTGACGGTGTACTGCGTGTGAAGTGCATGGTTAGCATCATCGCAACATGTCACTCACGAATAGTTACTGTACTCGCTTAGATGTTTCCAATGCACGATATCAAATATATATACCTCACGTATTAACAAATCTAAAGCTGTAAAAAGCTATTTATAACGCGCGACTACAGTGGGGAATGAACACCCGGCAGACCTGCGATGGTTATAACTTTACGAGCTTAGCGTACGTTACGAGGCTATTCAGTGTGTACCTGTATACAGTATTGCCACACCTATGTGTATTGTTATTGTTGTTTGGTGCAGTCCTTTCATCCTATCCAGGAACTTAGATGAAGTTTTCACTCAAAGTTATAACTTATAAGATATAACCATATGGCTCTACTGTCCCTTTGACTAAAACATCAGAGATATCTGTTCAGTATTCACAAAACTTATCCAGTATTATTTTAGAATATGCTATCCTAGTCATGAATTTAATATACACGTAAACATGTATACATGTATATATGTATATATGTATATATATGTATATATGTATATATGTGTATTCATTATTTAAATAGTTGATATTATATTATCATTTAAATATAACATGCTTTTTTTCAGGAGCTCATAGACAATGTGAACGAAGTATTCCTGGAATTACATAACATCGACGCCTCAGAACAATGCTCATTGTTAACCGCCATTGTTCATCTGTCTAGTGGACCAAAGTTCACTGGGATGTCACCTTTCCACGTGGATTGTCTTTCAAATATTGAGAAGTATTTGTATAATGCCATCTATTCTCAGGTATTTATCTTCGTATACATGAATAGTTTATATTGTGTATATTCATCATAGATATATATATATATATTTAATGACAAACCTACAATGATCAACTATATTTTTCGACTCCAATTGAATATAGTATACATGTATGCCATTCTATTATGTTTATGTATATATATATATATATATATATATATATATATATATATATATATATATATATATATATGCAATAATTAATCTAACCTTGATTATCTGCAGACCTCTAATTCGAATAATAACAATATATTTCAAAATGGAGATTTCTCTAGGAATTCTTCCCTAGACCGGTTATTAATATGCCCTATATACTCTATTAATATGCCCTATATACTCTATTAATATGCCCTATATACTCTATTAATATGCTCTATATACAACATAATACTTATCAGTTACTATTTTATATTATTTAAATTATTGATACATTACAATAAGGTATGTACTTTAACAATATAATCCAAAGTACACTATTTATAGATATAATAGATTATAGCATTGATTCTAATACAATACAATACAATAATGATACTATGACCACCTGCTCTATTTACACAGTTATATTACATACTGTTATTGACCATAATGCTATATTGACCAATGTAGTACGGACAATGGTTTCAATGCCGATGTCACTATGACTAATAAGCTGAGTGAACACCCAATGATCATAGGAGATAACAAAGATGATGATGATGACAACTTCTTCAATATGACCTGCCCTACACAAACAGAAAGGTTTCAATAACCATATAAATATGTGTATTTAAAAATAATATTTATTATTTTGCTCTATCTGAATATTTAGTTTATTCTATTTATCTATTTTACACTGATTTATATTGTTTATTACAAATTAATGTTAATATTGATATGTTATAATGTATTCATTTCATAAGGAAACTTACTAGCACTGATCATGACATCAACAAAGATGAGGGAATTACTGCCACCCAGGAATATGCTTCAACTGTTACTGGTTATTATACTATACAAATTTAATGTAACAAATATATATACGGATGTATGTAAATAAATCTAAATAATAATTATATATATAAATATTATAATGTTCGAATGTACAAAATATATTAAATATTATTATTATTATTTTACAATACTATTTTTAGAGCATTTAAAAATGAATTATTTGATCCGATGAATTTTAATAGGTCAATCTCAATCAATTCTACAAAGAATATTAAGTTTACAAGATGATCTATATCTATTATCTTTGGATGCCTATTATTCCATATTTGTGTTGAATAAAAATAAAAGTAAAGATATATTCCAGTACCTCTTTCAAGTAGATACTTTCTCAGAAACAAATCCGCTGGATTTTCACATGGTTTCTATTGTTACGAATTCGATATATAATAAACATAATTATAACTACATTATATTCGTCAACATTTTAAATACGTAAATACATTTAAATTCGTAGTTAGAAAAGCTAATAAACAAATCTCGATGCCAAGACTGTTTCTTTGTTGAAGAGCACTACATTTCCTTGATAGACCTAACAATGTTTGTACGCATGTCTATTAATAACAATAATAATAACAATAATAACAATAATAATAATAATAAGAATATTTATTAAAAGAATTTTTTTTCTGTTTTATTTTCTTATTTATAATATTAATATGCTTGTTCCTACTAAAGGGCTTCACAGTAACATATTGCTTAGTCACTATCGTTGTCACCCATGATTATTGCACATCTACTACTCCATTATGATTGGTACGTGTTGCAGGCGGGTGTTCGATAAATACGAGAAATCGTCGGCCGAGAGGATTTGGGCGTTGACTCAATTCAACAACATCCTGTGCTACGTGAAGTGGTACGATAGCCCTGCAGTTCTAGCTTCAGTGGTGACGGTGATAGACACAATATGGTTAGACAGTACGACCGTCTCTACAGGGCGCTAACTTGTTAACTAATGATACGATTAATTCAGATTACTTTACTTTTAAATTTATAAATTAATAACATTTAATAGAAACTAAAATATATAGATAATCACGAATAAGAATTTCCTGATAATAACATGATATAAATTAATATTAAGACTGGTTGATTAATATACTTTATATTGTTATTATTATTATTATTATTATGTAACGAATGTATGAACATTATTGCATGTGATCGATAGGAAGGAATATTCGAATAAAGGATTTAACGAGAAGGCAAGGTATGAGATCGCCAACATCTTCATATCGTTCGGAAAGGTACGTCTAGTGTTCATAGTGTCATAAGTCTATTTAGTGAGGTGGTACGATCTCATCTCAACGATAGCCCTTGTGTATTTAAGTCTATATAGAGAGGACAGACATTCTCTGCATTCAATCCAACTCAATGGTACCTCTTTATTATCAGTTGTGTCAGTCTCATACATATAAATATATACCCTTCAGTGGCGTGCTTTAAAACTGATTGTTTATATGGTAACCAAGCATATCTAATAAATATGCATATTTAATAAATTATAAGTATACTCCCACTCGGTTATTTAATCCAATCAAATCATTCAAACTTAAAATAAATGTATAATAATAGTCATACGTAGACTTAACGATATTCTTATGTAAATATAACTATTATCTGACACTCTACGATTAGTGTGAACTGAACGCGAGTGGGCGGAGTTTCGTGTTGATTGACGGCAACCATATACACGATTACATAATACATCTGCTGAAGGATTCCTCGATAAAGATACACCAGCTGATATGTTCAGCTTTACCGATGTTAGTGTGTTGTGTGTGCTATAGGGTGATTACCCCTGCCCTACCGATGTTAGTGTGTTGTATGTGCTATAGGGTGATTACCCCTGCCCTACCGATGTTATTATCTAGATATCTATCTCGTAGTCATTTCTATTATCTTTTTTAAATGAATTATATCAACAAAATGTATAGATGTTGTATTATTATATTAACATTTAATTGGTACCTTTTTTTTTTTTACAAAGATTGATAATTTAATTTATAATTTAATTAAAATGCATTTTATTTAAATATTGATTTTGTCAATAAGTTATATACTAATATTGATGATTTCACATATGTGATATAAAGATTTTCATTAAAATAAAATATTAATAACTATTAATTTCTTGTGATTTAATATCATTAATAAGTAGGGAAAATATATAAAATAATGTAATTAAAGATGAAATGATGATAGTAAATCTACTACTTCACAGGCTTTTCATTGAATTAGACTCGGATGGTCTACCAATGTGTAGAGATGAACATAAACACAACTCAATAATAGACGCTATATTTTCTATTATCACAGATGAAACCGAGCAGGTTTATAATATTTCTATGTTTAATTTATATATATATATATATGCTTTAGTAGAACTTAATTATAAATATGTATTGAGAGAATAGAATAAAGTATCTTATTGAAACTACAAGATTGAAAGTTTCTTGGATAAATTAGTATTTTTTTCCTATTTCGATTCCTCTCATAGGAAGTTTTTAATACTTTCTTTTGGATTCGTCACAAGTCAATATATTTATAAATAGTAATATTTAATAACACACACATATATATATATACACTAGTATAATTTCTAAATACTATTGTTTGACCTCGTACGCATAAACATCATTATAAGCCCACGACCTTGACCTACAGTCTGACGATCTTGATATCTGTATCCGTCACCTGAGAATCTACAGCACGCTGGTGATGTCCTGTAGTAGCCTACACGAACACTCCTGTATCTTCCGTATCTGTTCCCTACGCCGGGCAATGAAGCGCAACGCTGAAGGACATCACTTATTCATAGAGGTCATATCGTATCTATTGTGTTTGTGCGTGTGTGTTTGTATCTATTTGAATTGAAATAATATTTTTAATTTTCCTATTTTTATACATTACATATATACATTTTTATGTACATTTATTCTGCCCTATTAATAAAAAATGTATACATTATATAATGTATATTATTGATATAAATAACAATTTTAAATTACTTTAAAATTGCAATAATTTTAAATTTGTATAAAGTAAATTTTGTTGAAATTACCATTTAGTAATAATTTATTTAAAAGTTTTTTAAATGAAATATCTAACAATTAGAATATTATTGTATATTTTGAAGAGATTAATGATTCTACTGTTAAAAATATAATTGAATACAAATATATATTTCTGTATATTAAATTTATATTATCAATATAACAAATTATATATATATATATATATATATATATAATATACATTTATTAAGTATTTTAAAGTAATTTATTTAAAAATATTAAAATGTCAATTTCATAATTATATATATATATAAATATTGTACGACCTAATGATATAATAAATGTAATAAATATATGTTATATATATATCTGTATAACTGTATAACTGTATAACACAGGTGATTGATAGCATATCAAAGAACGTAGAAGTCACACCGATATCACCGCGCGCCTACATGAACAAACACATTAGATTCACGTTACATGAGTGGATGCTACGTAAATGGGGCGTTAATGAGTTACCCTTTGACCTGTTCGGCTACGACTCTCTCCGATCAATGATCACGTATGTATATTATGTATACAGCGTTGTTTATATCTTATATCATATTATACATATTTGTTGTCTGTTCTATTTATCACTAGTATTCTCTATTTACTCTTAGTCTATTTACTATATCTACTCTATTTACTATTAGTATTATTGTCTTGCACACAAGGCATTTAATAATTAGGGGGATAGTTCGTTTACATTTTTTTATGAACGATTATATTACTGTGTATTATATGTTGTCAAGGGTATATTTATAATTTACAAATAAGGTACTTATAGATACTTTTGAACCATATATATTATTTTATAGATAATGAATTGTATTTTAATTTTTTAAGTAAAATATTTGTTGATAACAAATTAAAATAATACTTCCCCTCACTCTAAAATAGTGTTTAAATAAAATTATCTATTTATCTATAATTCATTGTTACTTTTATTGATCATTATTATTCAATATTTTTAGTGAGAATTTGGACAGTTTCATTTGCGAACTCTACATCTCTAGATCGTTTGATTGTTTGAAGGAGATTTCACAAATTGTTAGTTATTGTATATTCATTCTTATTATTTAAACATTTTTTTATATACTCATAAATATATAGTATAATTACGTAATACATATGAACATTATTTTTAATATTACAAAAAATATAAAAAAATATAACTCATATACGATAATATGTTTATGATATTTATTAAAAAAATAATATTTGATAAAGGTCAAGGGGTCAGACGATTATACTGAACTCTTAGAAGAATACAAACCACTGATCATGAGCAACATATTACCTAGTTAGTTGTTTATCTAATTACATGTAATGACTATGTTATAGACATGATATTATTGTATATACATATGTAATTATCTAGTAATAATAATTTGTATTATTTTAGTCATACATAACTCTCATATGCTAATTTGTTGTAAGTGCATAAAGTATACACTATTATAATAATTTTAATATATAATATATATCAAAGGCGTCAATCAAAAAAAGACACATAAGGGCCAGCGCAACATCCTGATTTTTAAAATTAAATATTGTTTTTTTTATATAATATTTTTTATATAATAATCATAATATTTGATTATTTCTCTTTAAAATGGTATATCGCACAGTGCATAAAAGTACTTAAAAGTGACATAAATAAGCATTTATAAATACGAGCTCGAAAAATAGTTCATATAAATATGATGATTTTTTCTAATCTCTGATTTTTGAAACGTGAATATCTCTGAATAAAAAAAAACTGTTACCATCTATGTTTGAACCACTTTCTATATTATAGAAATACTTATTCAAATGACATGAAATTTTCACAGAATATTAATAGTATGATACTCTTTAGAAATAACTATATAAAACTAATAAATTATTCAATGCTATATAATATTTTTTATATATATTGAAATTTCTTGCATATTTTTTTTCTAGAAATAGGTATTATGTTAGTACATTTTTAATAAAATTTTAATAATCTAAATCTCATACTCGATTGTTATATTTGTAGATAAATAATAGTTATATAATATATAAAAAAAATTAGTTGATATTTTGAAGTATACATAGATTGAATCTATTTTTAGTATTACATGATTTTCCTATCGCCACCATGTTAAACTCAGAGTGTTGCGCCGACCCTTAAGTGTTATTTTCTTACCTGCTTTTGAGGATAATTATAAATTATTAAATGAATAATAAAATTACGAAAGGAAAGATTAATTAAACTCTCAATAAATGTGTTCCGTTCACTTCTATATGAAATAGTAATACTTCATAAAGTGTTGATATCGTAAACATTGATATTTACACCAACTGTAGTTATATGCAACACATCGAATGAACGTGCAAGTAAAGAGACGAGGGCTCTACATGAAACCTACAGATGTCTCAGTGAGGAGGTGGAGGCTGTTAATGATGAACTTTGCATGCAGTCGTTATTGTATAATAGTCAGGTTAGTCATTGTTTAACATATTAATAAATAACATTTTTGAATATAATAATTATAATTTCACACAAATATATATATATTTTATATTATAAAAATGATATTTGTTTTAATTAACATTAAATCAGTAGTTATATTATTTTGTTACTACCTGCTTATTAATTTAATATTCTATTATTGTATTAGTAATACTCCTTAACTTCATACTAGCTGATATATGCTAGTATGTAACGGTATTATGTGGCCATATAACCTACGGTAATATGAACACCACTCTCTAGGTAAAGCAGTATTACACTGACATGCTGAAGTACGGAGACTTTCCTTTGTTCTCCGAGTCCTACACAGACAATCATGCGTATCAGGTGATTAGCTGATCATGTACTAGTGCATCGCGCATGTTCGATACACATTTAAACTAATCATGGATGATTTATAAATCAGTATTATTATTATTTAAATGAAAATATTTTAATTAGAAAATTAAAAAAAATATATATATGTCTTTAATCTAAGATTATATTGCTATATCAGCATAGATTATATACCAGAACATTATACATTATACAACATGCTACTAATGCCTATCACCGCCCTATAACCATGCTATTGCATTGATCAGGAGAACACATTACTATTGATACTAAGTCTGCACGTGGAGTTCAATAGAGGGCGTCGCTATCATGAGAAACTAAGAGTCCTAACAGCGATATCAGCGTATGTTCTCAATCTTCCCTCCATAGGGGAATGTGTTCACGATCATCAAGGTTTAATAGTGTGTAATATAGGTGGCGCTAGTAGTAGTGGTGATGATAGTGGTAGTGGTAGTGGTAGTAATGTTGGGGATAGTTATTGATATTGTTTATTATCGACTGGATGATGTATTTAAACTCTACAAGAGACTATCCATTTCTTCTTTGTTCTTACGCAGGTGCCAACGAGGAGAAGAAGTTTTACTCTCGTGACATCATCAGCAGATTACTGGCGATACTTCGTGAATACTCCATTGCCGGCAACATCAGGTACACCCTAACTCTAACCCTATTACACCCCTACTCTACCCCTACTTTAACCCTAAACATACCCTTACACTAACCCTAACTACATCCTACTCTACCCCTACTTTAACCCTAATCATACCCACACTCTAACCCTAACTACACATCTACTCTACCCCTACTTTAACCCTAATCATACCCACACTCTAACCCTAACTACACCCCTACTCTACCCCTACTTTAACCCTAAACATACCCTTACACTAACCCTAACTACACCCTACTCTACCCCTACTTTAACCCTAAACATACCCTTACACTAACCCTAACTACACCCTACTCTACCCCTACTTTAACCCTAACTATACCCACACTCTAACCCAAACTACACCCCTACTTTAACCCTAATCATACCCACACTCTAACCCTAACTACACATCTAATCTACCCCTACTTTAACCCTAAACATACCCTCACTCTAACCCTAACTACACCCTACTCTACCCATACTTTAACCCTAACTATACCCACACTCTAACCCTAACTACACCCTACTCTACCCATAATTTAACCCTAACTATACCCACATTCTAACCCTAACTACATCCCTACTCTACCATTACTTTAACCCTAAACATCACCCAAACCTAACTACACCCCTACTCTACCCCTACTTTAACCCTAATCATGCCTGTGTAGTGATAATCTACTAGATGAATGCAGGCGGCAGGAGTTACTCATGAAGTGTGTGGACTTTTTGTCTAAACTCTGCGATTTGTACATAGAGCATCAAGTTCAGGTTTAGTAGATCTCTCTCTCGAGGGAAAGAGGTTGTATGTGTTGCGTTAAACTTAACATATAAAGGGGTATTCCACTACCAGTGTTTTCCGAAAATAATGTCCGTAAATGTTTGCTATAAAGTGATTGATTATCAAGTTGTAGTGGGATACCATCTTTAAAGTTACTATATTTCCGGCATGTTGCCGGAAAGTAAGGGGGTACCCCACTACAATTGTAGTAAACTTGCTAGAAAATCACTGTCTAGCAAACATTTCCGGACATTATTTCTGGAACTACTTGTAATGGGATACCCCGATTAAGGATACCCTCTTAACACATAACGCACCTATATTAAACATGTGCATGTATAATTGTATATCCTAATGTTGAAACATGCCACAGAGAGTACCACTTTCTCACGCAATAAAATCTTTAATTTCAATTCTACTAAAGGCAAAACTTTAAGATTGAAAATAAATACAATACTTTATATTGTTAGTCATAGAAAAGAAATACTGTTACAATGTTATATAACATAGGGTAGTGTTAGCTCTCCTTTACATCCATATGTTACCTCTTACATGAGGTGTATAGTAGGCATGTGTACCACCATGTTCAAGCTTGGTAGGTACAAGATGAGTTAGTGATTGCTCATTACTATGCAATATACTTTACAGCGATAATGAACTGACACTGTGGAAAAATTGTAAATACAATATCATTAATATATCTTAATATTTCATAGATCAACTCTATTATAAATAAAATATATATAATAAATATTAATTTTTAAATAGATTAGTCATTAAGTCTAAATCATAATAAGATTATAAGTTTTCAATTCAAAAATAGTTTACAACTTTCAAACTTCAATCTCTATAATAAAGAACGAGTAATAGTAAAAATAGAGAAAATAACATAATATATTTGAAATTCACCAAACACTTTTACCTGAATATTTACTAGAGTCAATAGATGTTTGCAACAATTCTCACATATTCTGGGCATGCACTAAATGACTTTATTGGCTACATGTCTCTAAACTTGGATGACTAATACCTATATAGCCCACTATAGTTTAAGTACCCTATACTTGCATAACTACTACCTATACAGACTACACTACCTAACATACCCGTTGCACACAGATAATGAAGTCACACCTACGACAGATCACAGAAGCAATGATTGACATTCTCTCCGCTAAACTACAGCGACATTCACAGTTCATCAGAGCGGTTAATACTGCCTCATACAGACACTCTCATTCATTCACTCTCTCTCTGTAGATTTTGTATAATAGTATTCCATTGTTATTCAACAGATATAATATATTAATACTATATTTCGTACAAATGTCCTGCTATGTTAAGACTTATGACATCCGTAAAACGTTTCAGAAGTAAAGTGAAAGATTTTATTATTGGTAATTTTTAATATTCGTTTATTTTTATTTTATATTATTATATTTTGTTCACGTTCATTAATCTAATAATCCTATCTTGTTTTACTTATATATTATTTTATCGTTTATTTATTTATGTGTTATTATTTTGCTAAAACACAAATGAGTACTATCTTTGTTATATTTGTGTAAAAATAAATCATCTATCTATCTATCTATTATCATTATATAATATTATCCTAGCAATATAGTTTTACTTATGTAATATTAGTATTACAATTAATGTATTATTGTATAATAGTATTAACTCCAAGTGCATTATACAAACAGAATTCTAAGCTGTATGATAATATGGAGAAAAATAAAATATTGACCAATCAAATTATTATAATTGTAACATGCATTCATATGACCTATAATTAACTAGACCTGCCCACAGACACATGCACACTCATACATCCCCATGCTATCACACAGTGCTGTGACCTGCTGGTGTCCCTACTGCACACACATTACGAAGCACTGCGGTCAGAGATTGTCAAGTTTGAAGATGATGTCTACATGTATGATGTGGTTAGTTATGCAGTAATATCCTCATAATAGCAGCATAACAGCATATTTAATAACTCAAATGTTTACATTGTGTTGTTTATATTATGTTGCCATTAAATGTCTATTATGCTGCTATTAATTTGTCATGCTATTATGCTGCTATTATGTTGCTATTATTATAGTAGCAACATAATAGCAGCATAATAGCACAATGTATAAATTTGAGGCTATTAATATGCTGTTATGCTGCTATTATGAGGCTATTACTTTTATTACGCTTGTATCAGAGGCAAAATCTCCTCTCCCTATCTAATTGTTGTATTAATAATACATTTATGTATAAGGGTGAGTTTTTGGTCAGACACTAGTAACTTGTGGTACAGTAGAAGCACTTTTCATGTATTTTTAGTCATACATTAGTGGAAAAGAAATGCAATTTATTATAATGCACATTTATTTATTATTATCAAAAATTAAAATTTAATTATTAAATTGAAGTTATGTATCCCGTGTGTGTGTGTATGTGTAAATGTTAACACTGCTCCTAGTACTTGCATTCATGATCATCGGCTTCAAGGTCATACCAGAGGTGATAAGTGATTGAGAAGGTGTTACGATACCATGGGCTGTTGTTTCAGCGCTGAGTCTAGAGGTCAAATGTTCGCGAGCTAATGATGTATAGACATACATACATGCGCGTGATACATAACTTCAATTTAATTTTTGATAAAAATAAATAAATGCCTGCATACCTAAACATAGCAAAACTGGCACGATTGTGATGTATATGTATGATTCATTAAGCTTAAATAGGCTGATAATTATTATGAGTGATTTAAACATATAATTAGGAGACAGACATATCTGTCTAATGAAAAGAATGCTACACCGCTTGTGGGATGGGTTAAATAAATAGTGGTGCCAGTTGCTAGTTAATACAGATGTATCAGTGAATACAGTTGTGTCTCGTCTGAACCACTAGTCACACACCCTAAGAGATCTCCCTAGGTAATTCAGTGTTTCAATGCAGCCCTGTTGTAGTACCTGCTGTTAGTCCTCGGATGGGAATCAAATAACTATTATCATTGTCTTTAATCAAATGTATCCTGATATTATCCATCACTAAATAGTTGTCCTATATATATTGTCTAGTGTCTATATCTATATGCTATTTCTATGTATACTACCCTATATAGAAGATCTATTTCTATGTATACTACCCTATATACAAGATCTATTTCTATGTATACTACCCTATATACAAGATCTATTTCTATGTATACTACCCTATATACAAGATCTATTTCTATGTATACTACCCTATATACAAGATCTATTTCTATGTATACTACCCTATATACAAGATCTATTTCTATGTATACTACCCTATATACAAGATCTATTGAATAATAACCTCATACACCTCCCACACACACCCCCCACACACCCCCACATACACACCCACCCACATACCCCACACACACCCCACACACCTCCCCCCACACACCCCCCCACACACCCCCCCACACACCCCTCTACACACCCCCCCATACACACACCCCCCTACACACAGGAGTGTCAGACATACATCAACAGAGACACCCGCCTCCACGTACAACATCAGATACACAAGATCTACAAGTGCAGAGAACACATCACCGATGGTATTCTAGGTGGAGATATTGTAGTAATCGATGTTAGTTACTAGGCTTTAGATTGCCTGGTACCACTACTACCCGACTTATTATACATATATATATATATTGTTATTGTTATTGTTATGTTATTTTTGTGGAGTCATTTCATCCCATCCAGGAACTTAGATGAATTTTTCACTTATAACCATATATGGCTCTAATGTCCCTTCGAAGCCGCTCTCATGTTAAAGCATCCATGGTTTTAACGAAAGCCGATAATTTATTAATACACTCTATAAGATCAATTCTAAATAATAGTTTAAGACCTATTTTAATGGTCTGGATGAGGCTTGAATCTGTATCCTACTGCTTGTGTATCTGACGCCTTAGCCACTGAGCCACACAGGCAGTATTTATATATTAGATTTAATATATATATATAAATGTGTGTGTGTATTTATATATGTATTTGGATTGTATAGATCAGAATATATTCAGTAAAACAATAGATTGAATAATTATTTACATTTTAAAATAATATATCATATGTTTATGTTAATTAAATTTTTCTATAATTATTATATATTTAATGAAATGTATTATTATACGTAAAGTAACATAGATTAATCTATAAAGATGTTAGTAATATATATACTTATCATACTAAGATTACCTTACATTTACATTACCTTACCTTTAATACGAATGTTAACAAAAACTTAATAAATTATATCGTATTAATAATTGATTACACGTTGATAGAAACTGAATGAATTTATTAAATTTGGATCAGAAAGATCATTAAAGAAATTAGAGAAAATGTTATCTTGTAATAATCAAGAATTAGGTTACTATGATTACTGTATTCTTAATATTTATATATATTATTTATTTATATATATATATATATATATATATATGATACACATTCTTGTATTATATTCTATACACATTCTTTATTTTAATCAGCCCATGTAAATGAATTATTTTTTTTATATATTTTTGTTTGTTTCGTGTTATTTATTTTATTGCATTACAATAAACTTTCTATCTACCTATCTATATATCTTATAATAATTAACTAACTAAATTCTATTGAACAGAAAAGTTAACAAATATCATTGAAGTAATCAACGCTTTGTTGAAATTCTCAAAATCAGAAAGTCAACAGGTAAGCTGTGAATACATCATTCTATTGTTGTTATTAACCTATTGTTGTTACGTGACAGGTAAGAAGATTAGTGACCAGGTGTATATGTATTCTGTCACCGTACATCGTACATGAGAAACTCCCCTACAAAGTTGTAAGCAGATATTCGTTAGTATATTATATATCATTAAGTAGTATTATATTATAATCTACATAATAGTGAGGCGAGCTTGTCAACATCGCAACACTGGCCTCCTTACATCATAGCCTATGATTCATAAGTCACGTGATAACTTTACTGTACGCTATTACACAGAACCGGCCACCTAAACGAGACGAATACCACTACGGATAGTTACCTGGCAATAGCTAACAGACTGAACACATACCTCGTGGATAATGAGTAAGTATGAAGTATGCATCGAGTTGTTACAGTGCATCCGTGGTGTAACCTGTGCATCTCTATCATATGTGATACTGTGTTAATGATGTAATTACAATGCATCACCATTAAGCTAAGGAGGTCTCGCTCGAAACATGCCGCACACATCTATATATACTACGATCATTATTCTTAAATAGTGACGAATATTCGCATGCATATTTGCGAGTATGGCATCAGCTTTACTATAATACCATTACGTAATAACCATGATGTAATAACCATGATGCAATAACCATGATGTAATAACCATGATGCAATAACCATGAAGTAATAACCATGATGTAATAACCATGATGTAATAACAGTGATGTAATAACTAAACTCTCCCCGTACGAAGCATTAAAGTCGTGCAAGCCGCATTCAACTGTGCGAGATCACTGCTGACGATCAAAGACTTTAGAAGCGCGCTGAACTATCATTCGGGGGAGGACTTCGTGAAGCAACTACTGCCCGTAGCCAAGCATGGAGTTAGTATCACAGAATGGGAGGGGATTGCAGTACAGCCATTGTTCAGCATTTAATTCTACTATAAATGTTCAAAGTATAAATTATATGTGAATTAATGTAAATTACCATAAATCAATAATATTTAGTTACATTATATTTACTATATATTCTTTTGTAGTGTATATATTTCTATAAAATGTTCATATTATACATTTTGTAAGTATTTTTTTTAAATATTTAAAAAATGTGAACTTACCCTTCCCTTAATAATCATATCACCTTACCTTAACGATTAAACTAATATACAGGCTTCAGTAAGGAAAGATACAGTAACGGGAGGGGTGCCAAGTTGTATGAAAACTTTCATTAGTGAACTTGATTTTAAAGAACTGTGGATATCAAACCCACACAATTATAAGTATGTTAATGAAATGCCTTTCATATCGTTAATTAATTAATTATTATATATTAAACATAAATTAAAATTACAAAAATATAATAAATCAAATTACCACATTTATTGTTATTCTTAATATATATATATATTTTATTTTTGATACAGTGGAATTATTACAACATATTCACTGTTTAAATTTAAGATTCCTATGTAATGATATAAATATTTTAGATTTTTTATATATTATACTTTCTTTTATTTATAGTATATTTATAGTAGATTTCATACTCATTGGCATTAAACTTGAAATTAATAAATATAATTTAGATATAATGTCAATAGAATGTATAACTTGTATGAATACAGACAATGGAATTTCAATATCGTGAGACATTTACTGAAGAGTACGGCCGTTAAAAATAAGATCTACTTACACCTACAAGACATCTGTGACCTAAAGGTAAGCCTCTCTCTAATTCAGTGTACGTACAACATCTACACTGTGCTATACATTACATTATCAAGAGCGAACTCTGTGATTATATTCTACCTTTTATCATCTTTGACGTCATCGAAAGGAGTAATATGGAAAAAAATGCAATCTTGTCTCAATATTTTAAACTATTTTTCCATTCCTACCATCTTCAAATAAAAGGTTAAATAATTTCATTATGTTATGCAAACAATTATATATGTATCTTTTATTATATCTATATGTTCAAATTTTGAATACTGAACTTGAAAATTTATGAATTTTATAGAAATTATGTTATATTATGACTCATCATAATTTATGATGATATGCTATATGCTATATGATATATACTATAAGAATTTTAGATAGTTTATGTATGTTGGAGTTCAACTAAACTATACCTACATGATTTAAGTAAATATATGTTTACAATGAATGCATACTAACCATGTATTGTTGTTCAGGTGTTCAAAATGAATCTGTATTGATATCAAGAGAGTCTGTAGTGGCTATGTTAAACGTTATATTATACCTGAGAATACAACCTAAAGACCTGTTTGTATACCCTTATAGCTTATATTTGTAGATAACATTTTAAGTTTTGTAAGTATTTATTTAAAATATTATATAATAGTTAAATCTGTTATATATACACATATATTACAAATATATATTTATTCTCAATTATAATAATCTATATAGATAATAATTTAATTATTATGTATACATATATGAAACGTATAATTATAAATCATATTTGAATATTCCTATAAACATTATTATTGTACACACACTGTGCATTCTATATATTGTAATGAATGATTACCAACAATAGAAAGAATAGGTTTCAGTCTAACAATTGGATAGATCTCGACTACCTTACGATAGCTCATTGTTCCAATCATTGTCATATGTTCCACGAAGCTTTACTATTCATTGAAATCGCGAGGGAAAAATGCACTAATCTTACTGGGTTTTATAATAAATTTACAATGTAAACTATTCGTATTTTATAAATATTTTATAATACTTGATTTCAATCTCATTCAGTTATGAATTATTGTTGACTCAAATTTACAAAAGTTTGAATGACAAAGACGCACTGTATGGCTGCGCTAATCTACACGGAAGAGAATGTTTACATATCTCACAGTTAGTATCAATATAGTAGAGCTAATCTACTATGTAATGCATACATCATTATTAATAGGATATTTATTTAAAATATATATATATATTATTTTTAAATTCCATAATATCATTAATAATACATATAAATAAGTTATAATAATACTTTACTATGTTAAATAAAGTATGTTTTGATCAAATTTAAATTCTAATAGAATCACTATTATATATTGAATAATATTATATAATACAATCAGGATAGAAAGTTATAGAAATGAGAATAATTTTTCGCGAATTCTTCAAACTCAAGATATTCTCCTGAAGGAAGGTGGCAATGATACTCAGACAATGTTCATTCAGGTATTACGTCATCATATGTTACATCATCGTTATTACATCACCAACATTACATATCACTATCATTACATCATCGCTGAATGTTGCACATTACATCATTATTACACTCTTAATACCTGCTACATTAATGATGTTACCTCCATGATATTATGTCAACGTCACTTTAGTCTATGCAAGATTTCGGGGCCGAGAATCTCTTGAAGTTCTGTCTAAATGGCATGCGAATCAAAGACTCTAATGCTGTTGAAACGCATAAACAAACGAATGGACAATTAATGGATCATTATTATTCTGCCGTGATGAACATTTCTGATTGGTCACTCTTGCCTACTACAAAGTTTGCAGACATATTGATATATATATATATATATATATATATATATATATATATATATATATATATATATATATATATATATATATATATATGTATATATTAGTGATTTATATAAATATAATTAAATTACACTACGTTGATAATGTGTTTTTAAAATATAATTAATTAATTTAAATTAGAAAATTTATATAAAATTATTTTCATACAATAAAAAAAGAATTAATTATAAATATATATATATATATATATATATATATATACATTTATTAATAAGAATATAATTACTACAACAAATTATCCTTAATTTACCTATAACAGATTCAATAACAAAGCAATTTGTTACAATCAGGCAATGTACAGTATTCTATACTCTTTGAAGAATCTTGATACCGTTAATTCACTGACAGCATGCGATTATGCAAAGTTTGTGTCATCATAGTTATAATCTGATAATCTGATAAGTAAACAACTCATTTCCACCAGGGATTTACTGTTGGAGAAGTTGAACAAGGGAGTATTGGAGAATTGCCAACGATCTTTAAGTGATCTGAGATGTATTGACGTTTTGTACAGAGTTACCAACTACTTCACTAAACAAGGGTTAATGTCAACGCTAACAAATGTATTCATCAACAATCCTCTTTAATTATTATTTAGTTTATATATGTATATTTTCATGTATGACCATCATATCTCTTATCATTACTGTTACTGTTACTGTTACTGTTACTGTTCTCTTTACTTATCTTATACTTAATATTGTAATTATACTTTAGAGCGTATTATTATTTTGTACCACTACCATCATCACCACCATCAGCACCACCACTACCACCACTATCACCACCACCACCACCATCACCTAATAGAGAGGAGTCTATATTCACAAGCGATGCCCTACTACACACACTGGATAACATGCAGAGGCCCTCTGCTATAGACAACGATACATTCGCCTACCTATCACCGCTGTACGTTCAACGCTGCCACCTATTGAGTATTTCTAACTCCCTAGTGAACAAATGCGGCACCAGTGGTAGTAATGAGGCCTTCACTAAACGTATGAAAGCTAAACAAGTGGAATATCTGACAGATCTATCACGTCTAGCTCGTTCAGTCGGCAGATATGAGGTTAAACTATAGCAGTGGTAGTGTTATCTCTTTGTGTTATCTCTTTGTGTTATCTCTTAGTGTTATCTATTGGTGGGCAACAATAACAGAAAATAGGCATATTATTTTGAAGCGCTTTAGAAGAAAACATAAATATTATTATAATTAACAGAAAAAAAAATTATTATTAAAATTCTTCTAATAAATACTATTATTATTATTATTATTATTATTAATGTTAGGTTATATCAAGTACAAGACATATGCTCGCTATCTCTACTATTGTAACTTTTTAACTTAGAAATAGATAATTTCAGTGGTATATTTAATTACTTTTCAATGATATTCTAAAGATATCAAAAGTATGAATTTATTTGTAAAATAAAAATATATTCATTTTTTATTTTTAATTTCTTTATTAATAACTTATTTAAAAATATGAATTTATATATAAAATCAGTTTGAATTGAAAGATGTTTTTATATATTATTATGTTATTAACATGCTATGTTATATAATGTGTATTATTATATTAATATAATCATATTGAAAATGAGTTTTTGCATTGATTTGTATATCAATTTTAAATATATTCCCCTGACAATGATGAAATATGTGTAAATAATACAAGTGGAAAAAAACTTTCGAAAAAAATTAACAGAAGTGATTTCCTTGGTTATAATATGTAAATCAATTTTTATAATAAATTATAAAAAGATGTATTGAAGTTTTTTTTTTAAATTGTATAATAAATATATACAAAAATAAAAATTATTCGATATCTTTTCTTCTAAACGACTTCAAATTAAGATGTAAATAGTTTCTGAAGTTATAACCCTATATATTAATAGTGGTCTTCATGATTCGTTATCGCATGGTAAATAGGCTATAGTTCACACTAGGTAGGTCGGCTCACAATATTCTAGTTTACTAAACCGTCGTAGATATCCGAGAGATCGGTACAGAAGATTCGTGCCCTAGTTCCGAGCGACGCGATTGGTCGCTGGCGTCAAGAAGAGGCTCATGTCACCTGGCAGCGTGGCGGAGGTATCACTAAGACCGTCGGCCAGTCCCTGATCACCGACTACATCGCGGATCTGACCACCGCAGTAGAGAAGGCGCTACCGGTCAAGCGAGGAGGAGGAGACGGGGCCACCCGATTGGTCAGTGCCTATAGTACACGTTATTCAGCGGGGTATATCATTTAATCTAGCGATCGATCGATTAACTATTTAGTTTGATAATAGTATGTAAGTTATACCATTTCTAGAAAGCATCTCGCTATTAAAGGGTTCCTTTTTCACTTATTATATAAGTATATTTTATTGTATCCGCATGAATTTCATGTGTATTATTTATTTATAGTATATAAGTAAAATAAATATTATTCATTCATTCTTTAAAGTAATGGTAATGATCGGCTATCGTTAAAACCATGGATGCCTTAACATGAGAGCGGCTTCGAAGGGACATTAGAGCCATATATGGTTATAAGTGAAAACTTCATATAAGTTCCTGGATGGGATGAAAGGACTCCACCAAAATACAATAACAACAATACATATTGTATAATAAGATTAATTAAGAATGAAAATATAAAAAGTGAACAAATAATAAATAGTTAAAATATTTTTACGAAGTTCTCGATCTGATTAATACGTCATATTATTACATAACTATTATGTCATCATATTAAAAGCTAAGATCGTTAATCTTACATCATCGTTGTCCTATAACCTATTACCTATATCGTCGCCGTAACTCCACTATTACATCATCGCCGTAACTCCACCGTTACATCATCGCAGTAACTCCACGTCGTTACATCACAATCTAGACCGAAGATCAGCTACAACTAGCGAATGCGTACGGGGTGCTAGCGGGGTGGATAGCGTCGAGACACTCTGAAGCCCCTCGTAAGGTAGTGGATGCATACCTTATACCCGCTGTTACACTCGTGGATAAAGTCATCGGCCAATCACCTCGCGACGGTTTCTATTCATCCATTATTCACTCCTATACATATCTATTTCATGTGTGAAACTATATTATAGCTCTTATTGAATTAATATGATATATTTGATTATTTCGATATTAATTTAGTTTTCGTTATCCTATGTGGATTCTATGGAGTTTCTTAAAATTAATATTATTATTACCGTTATTCCGATGTGTATTTATGTGAATACATTTATAAATATTATTTAAAGCAATTCGATTACACACACATTACACATAACACATAATAACTATATATTACCATGAGAATATATATTCAGAAATGATTTATTTTATAATATTTAATTTTAATAAATTAAATTTCTCTATTACCGACTAAACACATATATATATTGTATATCTGAATCTCAATACTTACCTAAGCTATACATCACACATGTTTAGAAGACTGTATAAAGGCAGCGTCGAAGGCGTATCTGCAGCTAGCTCAATTCACAGACATACAATATCAGACCACTCTCAGATACATCAAATCTCATCAATTCCAAGTTATTACCACCAGTGTACTGATATTCTATATTGTTATTAATTATTAATAATATTCAATAATGTGTTAATGATGTATGACATTAATAAATATTTATTTTGCATTTTTTATTATATATATATATAAATTATTGATTTATAATAACAATTCTAAAGAGGAAGAAGGAAATTCTGAACACCGCCAATGAAACAATCGCGGTGCAGTCTAAACTTAACAACGTCAAAGAGTTTGTATAGAGAGTCACACCGATGCTTCATTGATTACTCACCAATAGTAACTAATGACTCACCAGTAGTAACTAATGACTCACCAGTAGTAACTAATGACTCACCAGTAGTAACTAATGACTCACCACTAGTAACTAATGACTCACCAGTAGTAACTAATGACTCACCAGTTGTAACTAATGACTCACCAGTAGTAACTAATGGCTCACCAATAGTAACTCATGACTCACCAGTAGTAACTATGACTCACCAATAGTAACTAATGACTCACCAGCAGTAAGTAATAACTCACCAGTAGTAACTAATGACTCACCAATAGTAACTCATGACTCACCAGTAGTAACTATGACTCACCAATAGTAACTAATGACTCACCAGCAGTAAGTAATGACTCACCAGTAGTAACTAATGACTCACCAGTAGTAACTATGACTCACCAATAGTA
The DNA here is from genome assembly GCA_964019155.1 of Osedax fenrisi. Lineage (NCBI taxonomy): Eukaryota > Metazoa > Annelida > Polychaeta > Sabellida > Siboglinidae > Osedax > Osedax fenrisi. Next base: position 33,363,356 of record OZ025241.1, read on the forward strand.
ACTAATGACTCACCAGCAGTAAGTAATGACTCACCAGTAGTAACTAATGACTCACCATTAGTAACTAATGACTCACAAGTAGTAACTAATGACTCATCGGTAGTAACTAATGACTCACCAGTAGTAACTATGACTCACCAATAGTAACTAATGACTCACCAGCAGTAAGTAATGACTCACCAGCAGTAACTAATGACTCACCAATAGTAACTCATGACTCACCAGCAGTAAGTAATAACTCACCAGTAGTAACTATGACTCACCAATAGTAACTAATGACTCACCAGCAGTAAGTAATGACTCACCAGTAGTAACTAATGACTCACCAATAGTAACTAATGACTCACCAGTAGTAACTAATGACTCACCAGTAGTAACTAATGACTCACCAGTAGTAACTAATGACTCACCACTAGTAACTAATGACTCACCAGTAGTAACTAATGACTCACCAGTTGTAACTAATGACTCACCAGCAGTAACTAATGACTCACCAATAGTAACTCATGACTCACCAATAGTAACTAATGACTCACCACTAGTAACTAATGACTCACCACTAGTAACTAATGACTCATTAATGACTCACCACTAGTAACTAATGACTCACCAGTAGTAACTAATGACTCACCGGTAGTAACTAATGACTCACCAGTAGTAACTATGACTCACCAATAGTAACTAATGACTCACCAGCAGTAAGTAATGACTCACCAGTAGTAACTAATGATTCACCATTAGTAACTAATGACTCACAAGTAGTAACTAATGACTCATCGGTAGTAACTAATGACTCACCAATAGTAACTAATGACTCACAAGTAGTAACTAATGACTCATCGGTAGTAACTAATGACTCACCACTAGTAACTAATGACTCATTAATGACTCACCACTAGTAACTAATGACTCACCAGTAGTAACTAATGACTCACCGGTAGTAACTAATGACTCATCAGTAGTAACTAATGACTCACCATTAGTAACTAATGACTCACAAGTAGTAACTAATGACTCATCGGTAGTAACTAATGACTCACCAGTATTAACTATGACTCACCAATAGTAACTAATGACTCACCAGCAGTAAGTAATGACTCACCAATAGTAACTAATGACTCACCACTAGTAACTAATGACTCACCACTAGTAACTAATGACTCATTAATGACTCACCACTAGTAACTAATGACTCACCAGTAGTAACTAATGACTCACCGGTAGTAACTAATGACTCATCAGTAGTAACTAATGACTCACAAGTAGTAACTAATGACTCACCAGTATTAACTATGACTCACCAATAGTAACTAATGACTCACCAATAGTAACTAATGACTCACCACTAGTAACTAATGACTCACCACTAGTAACTAATGACTCATTAATGACTCACCACTAGTAACTAATGACTCACCAGTAGTAACTAATGACTCACCAGCAGTAAGTAATGACTCACCAGTAGTAACTAATGACTCACCAATAGTAACTAATGACTCACCAATAGTAACTAATGACTCACCACTAGTAACTAATGACTCACCACTAGTAACTAATGACTCAATAGTGACTCACTAATGAGTCACCGCCATGATTAACGCAGGAGACACGATATCATACTGCGCAAACAGACGAAGATAGACGAACTAGAAGTAGACGAACAAAGCATAATTAAAGACAGGTATCTGATCAGATCCATGAGCAACTACATACGCTATCTGAGCTTCACGGTTAGTGATACTATCGCTGTATGTTTAAATGCAATAATATAATTAATATGAAATTCAAAAATAAAACAAAACAATCGCAGTGAATGTCATAGCTGAAAATGGGAAATATTTACTTTCAATCTTTTTATTTCAATTTTTACTCAAACTTTGATAGTAAATAGTTCACTTAATAATTATTTAAATAAAGTTTTGATTCGATGTATATATTTATTTTTTTAATATCTATTAGATACAAGTGACCTGGTACTCGATTTCACAAATAATCGCGCTTACTACATATAGATCACATCAGATATGTTCATCGTTGTAATGAGGACTAGTATGATGTTGTTTAGGTCTAACCAGCACAATCTTCATCATCGGTATCTGTCAACACGTTACGATTGTAATACTATTTCACACATGTAATACAGTGCTTCCATAAATACCATCGTATACTCACGTACACTATCGTACACTCACACATACGTACATGCACACATACGCCTATAACGAATCCTCATTATTCTTATTCACATAATAAAATGTACTATGTAAAGTTCAATGTAATAGTTAATGTAATATGTTTTTATAAACATTTCTCAATAATGCTGCCATAATTAATTAATGCATAATGTATTTATAAATATAATAACTATATATACATATATATAGTTTCAATTAATACCAAATAAAGTATAATGAATGATGATCGCTTACCACATCGACTACCCTTACTATAACCTCGTGTCTCTTCTCCACCCCACCCCCCCAGAATGACAACCAAGCAGACCTAACCAGTGTGCACCCCCCCCTTACCCCTACATCCCCTAACCCTCACCCCCCACCCCTAGAATGACAACCAATCAGACCTAACCCTGCGTATATCGCCCCTACACCCCCCTCCCCCTATAACCCACCACCCAGAATGACAACTAAGCAGACCTAACCAGTGTATATCGCCCTTACACCCCCCTACACTTAACCCGCCCCCCCCAGAATGACAACCAAGCCGACCTAACCAGTGTGAACCGCCCCTACACTAAGAGTGATTTAATTTTAAAGATCCTAAACCGGCATAGTAGATTCTATAGATATGATGCTCATGATACTATTGTATTAAACCATATACATATTGGTTCATTATTGGTGGTGCGCCGGAGGTTTTAAAAAAAAAAATTATTAAAAAAAAATAAATCTCGAAATGTCGTTATTTGGACATTTATATGAATTCTGTACATTTTATTTGTATTGTATTGTAATGGGTATATATATAATAATGAGTACTTTTTTTAAATACTATATTCTTCTAATAGATAACATTAATATATAGTAAATATTATCTATAGTATCCCTAATTACAATATTAGTTATTAGATAATTAATTTAAACAATAAAATAAATTTTATATATATACAAATTTTCTAAAAATTAGGCCACTTTGACCATTTATTAAAATTATAAAGAGCTATTTTTTTAAATTTATAATACTTGTACGTTAAAATATAACATCTTAAGATGAGGTAGAAAAAAAAAAATCTTAATATTTGTAAATGTACCAATCCAATCCAATCCACAGAAAAAATTGTCATTTTTTGATGATTTTTAACAAAATTAAAGAAATACCAGGGTAGTTATTATTTTGTCGGCCAAATTCTAATATATAGTGATTAATTAATTGTTTTATTTGTTATATATAATATAAATTGATAAAATATAACAATTCTGTACACAATTATGAGAGGTCAAAACAAATTCTGGAAAATCCTATAATTTAAAAAAAAATCCTACAAATAAAATTAATTTTGTTATGAATTTGTAATATTCAAAGGAACTATACACATTACACATATTCTGAAAATTTCATGATTGTAGCTTAATTATAACTGTGAAAAATGTACATATTTATGTTTTTTTGGTATTTTCCTATCTATTCCCATATTAAATGTTGTTAAATTTGACCAAGCTGGCGCATGTACAATATTGACCAAAAAAAAATAAATGTGTGTGTATTATCTATACTCATATTTAGATGATCCAAATGCCGTTAAGGAATCGATAACCAATAGCATGTTTAAAATTACTCTTACCCTACACCCCCCCTAACCCTCACCCCACCCCCCAGAATGACAACCAAGCCGACCTAACCAGTGTATATCGCCTCGTCTCCCTATGGTTCGATAACAACACCTGCCCCGAGGCCAATGCCCAGATGGAGACTGCAGCCTCCCTAGTACCTAGCTACAAGTTCATCCCCCTAGTGTATCAGCTAGCTGCTCGTATCGCTACAGTCTACAGCCCTGACCTGCAGGCTTTCCACGATATACTCAATAAGGTGCGAGATATATTACCTTACTATGTATGTATGTATATATAAGGGAATACATATATATATGAATTCAATTGTGATGTTATGTTTCATATTTTCATAATGTATACTATAAATACATATCTGATATTCATATATATTTGATATCTTATATATTAGAGTTACTTATTTTCTTATGTGTAATAGATAGATATATAGTTTATATTGAGTGTTAAATACGCACAAATTGACATGGAACAATAATTTAATAATAAGTAATAAATGAAAATAAGAATAATGGTTTACACATGCTATACATATGCCATACTATATTATACATGCACATTGTTATGAATAGAATATTGTACATATATAAGTAAATATCAACAAACTATTAATATAATCATTATTAAACAATGTAATCTAATCAAATATATTAAATATATCTAATATATTAGTTTATATATTAAAAGACGGCTCTCTCCATTCTGTGTTTCGTACACCTAAATATATACATTTCAGTGGTATACTCTATTTTAATAATTAATTACAGACATCGATTATAGAATCTATACAATTTTATTTATGATATTGTAAACTTCCAGAACTTAATGAAATATTCAAAAGTAATATAAAAGTTGTAATGAAGTTCATCAGAATACTACATTCTATTCGAAATTTAATTACATGTATAAGTACATCTAAATACATGTAAATAATGATCGTAGTTGATATATATCTATCATTGTCTAGATACTTATACTATATAATAATAATAATAATCAAATTTGGTCTTCGTAATAAATAAGAATAAACCAATGAGTAATAGCATAGGAGTTCTCTAGAATGTATCGAGGTATATCTAGCTGTCAGCAAAATGAAATTGAAAAAAACCAATATATATTAATTAACTAACAATAGAGTATAATACATATAAAAAGTGATAACTAATATAATTTAATTATATTAATACATAATTCCTTCAAAATCTTCACCCAGTTGATAACTAAACTCACCATGGGTCACCCACACCATGCCCTGCCGGTACTATTCGCGCTGGTTCACGCGGATCAGGATGATAAACTTGGCTCAAGTGCACCTTCTCCCAATAAATCAAGGACTAAGAAAGAAGTAAAACCCGTTTACCAGGTAGGTGGGGGGGGGGGTTCCTAGGGGAGTTAACGGGGATCTAGAGGGGATAATCACTAACAGGGGTAAACAATAATTATATATAAGATATTATATATACAGTGCGCTCTCGATATACCGGCACCATCGGGAATGAGGAATTGTGCCGGTATATCGAGTGTGCCGGTATATCGATCTAGCAGAAAATAAAGAATATATAAAGAAGAATATTAAATATTATGTTTATTATAATTGTATAAAATAGGTATAAAATAGGTATAAACACGTATAAAATGGTATACAATATTATTATAAAGGTATGAAATGAATGCAAAATAAAATAAAATGAACTACTTTTAATTATTATAATGGTATAAAATAGGTATAAACTCGTATAAGATGGTACAAAATATTATTATAATGGTATAAAACGAATGCTAAATAAAATAAACTATTTTGAATTATTTACAAAAGATAAAGTAGTTTATTAATGATGTCAGAAATTGTTCGTCGATTAATCTCTACTTGCCACTTCAAATTGAAATAATCGGCAATCTCTTGTTTCTTTAAACGCATATTTTCTTCGTAATATTTGATTATATCAAGTTTATTATTTATTGTCAGTTGTGTACGTTTGCGTTTGAGAGACATGATTATAATGATTACCAAATAGAATTTTATTTCATAATAATACACACACACTTATACGTCCTATTGGACTCCTAGACTAGGAGTAATCATGAGTCAATGGTATACACTTAACTTTAATGCGAGTGCATTGAAATATAATAAAATAATTACTCGCAATTAAGTATGAATCATAGTGAGCAATTTTGGGAAATATGTATATATATGCCGGTATATCGATCACAATTCGACTTTTGTGCCTAGATATTAGGCGCCGGAGACGGTGCATCGCAAATTATTATCATTGAAGAGATAGGAAAGAAATCGGTCATTCAGAGATGTGCCGGTATAACGCGTTTGCCGGTGTATCGAGAGCCGGTATATCGAGAGCGCTATATATATATATATATATATATATATATATATTTATAGAATTTATATATACTTTTCTACTATTCTCACATAATCTGATGTAAGTTACTTATTAACTATCCAGCTCATACATTTATTTATAATAATATTCTAAATTATGTATATATTACTTGAAAATATTTTTAATATATTTAATATAATATTAACTTATCATATAAATAGTTAAATATTTATTGTAATATTATTTTAATATTTAATAATATTAATTAGAATATTTATCATCGATATAAATAATTCGGTATAGGATAGATTGGAGGCCGCCACAAAGATAATAGATAGATTAACTCATTGCAAAGATGTTAAGTTAAAATCTATTATTCACGATACAAAGAAGCTGTCCATGAGTTATATAAATCTCGCGTATTACGATGTCTCCAGATGGAGAAATGAAAAAAGTTTACTATTATTTATTTACTAGCGTGTATAATCTCTGTCAAATGTATTGTATATTGTATTAAGAAATGTTTATATATAAATTGTTTTATTTAAATATAAATAAAACAAGACCACAATAAATAATGTGGGTACAAGTAATCTGAGAGGGAGATGATCAAAAAGGACGAGTTGAGGGTTAAAGGTTACATTTGAAATACGAGTTAATAATATATATATATATATATTTTGAATAGATATTTGTGGGTTATTTGTTATAATTGGAATATTTTTGTCCTGTTTGGTTTTATTCAGCTGCATTACATCCCAAAGTGAGCCTATACAAATTTATTTTGCATTTAAAATGTAACCTTTAACCCTCAACTAGTCTTTTTTGATCGTAACCCATCTGAGATAAGGTAATCTGGCAATGATGTAATAAGGGATGAATAGCAAAGTAAGTCATGAAGACTTTAAGTGACAATTAAATAATAATTAATTATTGTAATAGCATAAAAAGTGTATAGTTTTATTAATAATATTATTACTATAAATAATGATTTAACTATTACATAAAGTCATCAAAAATAACTTCACAAGTTATCTCATATTATTTTGATCTTCGTTTCATGTTAAAATACATAACATTATATTCATATTTACAGATTTAAATCAATTAAAAATAGTTGTTAATATTATTATATTGATAACAAATAATATTATATTTACTTATACATTAATTAATAATATATTACTAAAGATAATGTTATTTAATAATAATTTATTATTGTGCCAAATTACTTCATATATATATATATATTGTTGTTATTGTTATTTTTATTTGTATATACATTTACCTTATTCAAAATTACATATTCAAAATTAATATTATTCTTAATAAAATTTAAAATATTTCATATATAAAATGTAAATGTTAAAACTTGTTTTTTTATATACATGAGTTTACTAATAATATTTAAAAAAAATTATGGAATGTTGCACTATTTAATTAAAAGTTGTTGATTATATTGTTGATGGTATATTTTATAAATTACATCGAACTCAATAATAAATTACAAATATTAATACATCTATGATAATCATACAAATAAACCAAATCAGTGTATTTAAATTTAAATAAGTCTGCAACCATCCCTTGAACTTCCAATGATGATATATAAAAAACTATTACTATTTAATTATTATAATATATAGAATATATATGGATATTTATATAAAAATATATTATATGAAATAATTTAAATAGTAAAAATAATATATTTTTATTATTTTAATTAAGTATATATTATTATATATATATTCGTATATAATATGAATGGTTATAATACATCCTATTGAATAATAATGAATGTGTTATTCCTCCAGATGCAATCAAGTTCCCCTCTACACTTCCGATCAGAAAACTGAGCAATCTCTGCAACGTGTCAGTGTATACCTCAAGTTTGAAGGTTAACAACTCCTGCTGCTGCGATCGTATATCTACAATCATTTCTCGAAAGCATATTGCCATTAAGGGGTTCTTTTTTACTCAGTATATAACTATATTATATTGTATACATATGCCATGTGTATTAATTATTAATTTATATTATACGAGTAAAATAAATATAATTCATTCATTCAATTCATATCTAATAGTATAGTATGGGGATTAACTTCTGAATAAGCGTTGAAGCCAATATAAATATGACTGACTAAACTGGATGATAATAATGCGCTAGATACAAAAAGATGAGAACTACGATGACATCATCAGCGTCGTGAACTTTGACCCCTCGTTTAAACTCGCCGGGGGAGTTAACCTTCCAAAGATCATCACCTGTCTCGGTTCCGACGGTATCAAGTACAAACAATTAGTTAAGGTTGATGCTTGCACGAGGACACTGTTTTGTTAACGGTATTAGGTAGGATACCAGTGATCTCGTGCGAAGTGATCGCGTGCGAAGTGATCTCGTGCGAAGTGATCTCGTGGGAAGTGATCTCATGCGAAGTGATCTCGTGGGAAGTGATCTCGTGCGAAGTGATCTCGTGCGAAGTGATCTCGTGCGAAGTGATCTCGTGCGCAATGATAATATATATAATTATTTTAAAATAGTAGAATTTACACTTTGCACAAATTCACTAAACCAAACGAAAGCACTCAGTACGATATCGCTGGTCACCTTTAGCCGTAGCGCTTAAAGGGAGACCTCATTCGTCGGGTCCCCCCTTTTAAGAACTATTATATTAGCGCTAAACGAGCTTAGATACGATACACAGGCTTTATAGTATCTTATTACGTAGTGTGCTTTAAGCACGCTATTCCTAAATGATGTTAAGGCATAAATAAATTGGTACTATAAATAAATAAGATATTATTAATAATAATATTAATATTTAATAGAAGAATTTTGTTTGTTTTCTGTTTTGTATTATAGTTTATTATTATAGCTTTTACCTCCTAAATGGCTTTATAATGGCTGCATAATGGCTGCATACTGTCTGTTGTTGTCACCCATTAAATAATAATGACTAGATTCGCTTACATGCAATAGGATAGCTAACATACTTGGTGATATGTTCCAACAGGGAAGAGATGACTTGAGACAAGACGCGGTCATGCAGCAAGTATTCGCGATGGTCAACTCTCTGTTGAGGAACACCGGTATGGATCAAGTTAGGACGTATAAGGTCAGTAGTCGGCGGTCAGTATAAGCGTTACTTTAATCATATCAATACAGGGTTGTTAGTTTTGTTGGAATGTATATGGTTTTTTTTAGTTTAACTTTACTTAGATTTTTATTATACTTTATTTTTAAATGTCTAAATTAATGCCCTAATATAATGATGAATGTGAGTATAATATCATAGTAATTAATGTTATCATGACAATAATTAAGGGGAGACACGTATTTTTATATCTCAATGTAATTGAATAGGACAAATATGTACTATGATGAGTAGGTGTTATCCTCATTAGCCTCATTAGCCTCATTAGCCCACTTATTAACTAATTATACACCTATATACCTACTCATCTATACACATATACTCCTACATCTATACATCTATACATATACACCTATATACTTATATACATACACATATATCTACACCTATATACATACTAATATACCTACACCTACATCTACACCTCTACACATACGATATCACAGGTGATTCCCCTATCTCGAGCCAGTGGTCTGCTGCAGTGGTGCGAGGGAACAATCCCCCTGTCTGAATACCTAGCCGGAGGAGCTGATAGCGTTCACAAACGTTACAACCCCGCCGATATGACTGATGATCAGGCCAGAGTGAAGATGGATGTTAGTGTAGTGTTTACTAGAGTCTGTAGTCGGTAACATGACTGGGAGTAGCTCAGAGGAACGGTTGCTGGCTAGAAAGTGAGAGGTTGTGGGTTCGATGCCTGGTGGTGCTAGGGTTTATCTCGGGTTTATCGAGAATAATTATAATAAAATATAAGAAAACAAAAGTTACCTCTGTTGTATTGCTTCATATGTTTTGATACGATAGTGGTTTGTATCTATCGATGGAAGGTATTTTGTAGATCGACATTAAATGCTATCCTTTTAGATTAATGTTTATTTAAAAATCAACGTAACAAGTAGGTCAATGTTTTCGCTCAATAATTATAGAACTTATAATATATAATACTATCAATATTGTATAGAGAACCCTCACAATAACATCTACTACAAATTACACTATACTGTAATACAGCTTCTTAGCTGGTTGTACACACCATGTATATTATATAGCACCGTTATAATACATTTACCTCATTACTACTATCGTCTAAAGCAATGCGTTAAGAAGCGGGTGTCGATACAGAAGAGGCATGAAGTATATCTGTCAATCACCGATAGGATTAAACCCGTTAGTGAAGCAGTAGATACTAGTGTATGTTTACCACTATTGCGTTACTGCTGTTATAACAATAGCTTTATTACAATAACGGTGCATAACATTAATAATATTTGTATAACTATTTACTTAATATAAATGTAATTCGGTATGTACATATATTTCTGAATGTAATATACATGCATTTATCTGAAGTCACGCTTGCTATTATCTGAGCGAATATTCCTATATTCACAAATATCGTTCATTTTAGATATATAAAAAGCATGATTATATATTCGCTAATAATAGAGAATATTCGTGAGTGTGGCATCATGGCTTTAAGTGTATGTATTCATCAGTTCTCCTTTAATCGTTTAGTTAGCTATGTGGCAAAAACACATCAGTATTCATACCATCTTAAAATCCTCATACATACCCCAACAAATAATACCATACATACCCCCATACATACCCTTATACATACCCTCATACATACCTACATACATACCTACACACATACCTACACACATAGGCGTTCAGACATTTCTTCTACGAGCATTATACATCTCCAGTAAAGTGGTATAACAATAAGTTAATCTACACGAGAAGTGTGGCCACTAATTCTATAGGTAAGTGTGTGTGTGTGTGTCAGCTAATATTGGCAGTATACCTTATATCATGTGTAGCTGAGTTTATTTAGTATTATACGGTATAAACTATTATAGCATATGTCTTTTTATTATTAATAATTATAATACTAAATTTAATATTAAAATATATTCTATACGATTAAAATGTATATTATTAATTTACGATTTGTTTCTATTTATTATAAATTAGATTTGTAATAAATTACTGTAATAAGAAGTTAAAGTATATCTAAATTTGTAATATTGGATTAAATTGAAAATAATTAATATATTATTAATTATTATTATTTTTATAATTTCAATTTAAATATAATAAACTATTTCTCATAATTTTGTGTTGAATATTTATATTAACACCCATACCCACACGCCCTCCCTTATGCACACCCACGCCCCCACTTATGCACACCCACACCCCACCACTTATGCTTACCCACGTGCTCCCCATTTATGCACACCCCCCCCCCCTTATGCATACCCACACACCCCCTTATGCACACCCACACGCCCCCTTATGCACACCCCCCCCCCTTATGCATACCCACACCCCCTTATACACACCCACACCCCCCCTTATGCACCCCCACACCCCCCCTTATGCACACCCACACGCCCCCTTATGCACACCCACACCCACCTTATGCACCCCCACACCCCTCCTTATGCACACCCACACCCCCACTTATGCACACCCCCCCTTATGCACACCACCCCCCCTTATGCACACCCACACACCCCTTTATGCACACCCACACACCCACTTATGCACACCTACACCCCCCCTTATGCACACACCCCTTATGCATACCCCCGCCCCACTTACGCAGTCGGTTACATAATGGGGCTCGGTGACAGACACCTGTCAAACATTCTCATCGACACCAGCACCGCCGAACTGGTTCACATCGACTTGGGCATAGCGTTTGAAGCTGTTAGTAGTACCAACTTAGTTCTATTAGTTAATCCAAAAAAAAATGAAATTCTATGAATTTGAAGTTAATATACTACAATCGAGAAACTGAGAAAATTAATTTTTAAATTTTATAATAAATATAATTCTTAGAATTGTATTACTTTGTAATTATTATTTAACCTGTCTTTGTTTAGTTAACATACTATTAATATTTAATTTAGAATATCATATGATTATATCTATAATCATTGAATAACATAAATATTTATAAATCTATATTGTAAATGTTTGTCAATGTTACAATATATAATCGTAATGCTAGATAGCATAATATAATCAGAAATATTTGAACAATACTTGAAATATATTATTTTATTTTGTCACTCTATCTATAGATACTATATAGTAAAATATCTTACTTTAGTGAAATTAATTAACAATTTTATTTTCATCTTTAATTTGCCATATTTCTAAATATACTAAACTTGTAACAAATATAACAACATTTGTATTTAATTTGACAAAGTTTCCTCCTTAATGACCTCAGTAATGTATTAACTTATATAATAGTAGACTACTACTACCACTACTTTAATACCTATTAACTTAATAATATATTATCCCTATAGGGAAGGAATCTATCGATACCGGAACTAGTTCCCTTCAGATTAACGAGGGATATCGTTGATGGAATGTGTTCCTCTACGATAGAAGGCGTGTTTAGGAGGTTGGCCCACCTGTCACCTCAACTCGCTGTTCTCATCTCTATGTATCTTATCTCATCTAGATCTGCGTTGCATTAAGGATATCGGTGATACTTTATTTAACTTTACCACTAATATATAAGTAGTATTATATATTACTTATATAATAAAGTATTATATAAATTAAATTCTATTAAGTATACATTATATACGTATTAACTATTATACGTTATGATTTTGAATTCATTAAACGTGCATTTCTTAACGCATACAATAATATATATTTTCATACGAATGATATGCTTGCGTAACGTTTACGAACGCGAAATCTAAGCCTATAATATCACATGACATTCTCTCCATACGAGTCGAATCACAATCACGATGATTAAAGCTGATGCCACACATCGTGAATTATAACCGTGCTTTTTTAAATCGCACATTTCATATATTATATCATGTACGTGTATATATAATATTCTATTTTGAAGCCGTATCACGATTTAGAATCGAAATTTTACGATATATTATTTAAATAGTACTGTAGGATGTATTCTCCTGAAGTGTGGTAGAGAGTGTAGTAACAACTGGTACTACTGTTACGTATCGTGATATATATAGAAGAAGAGGGAAGCGCTATTTATACATTGAATACTAGAAACTATATACGTACTTTAGTATACACGCATACATGCCCTGGATATTTATTCAACCGTTGACAGCTAGTGCCCGCATATATATAACAATATATTGGGCGGTTCCATTATATACAACTCGCGGGGGTGTCATATAACTATTACTACCACCACCACTACTACGGTGTTAGATGCTGCGAACGTACGATGAACACCCTACGAGACAACTACACGTTCCTGTTGACCATCACCGAGGTGTTGCTGTATGACCCGCTCACCGATTGGTCGATGTCGCCGAAGAAGGCGGAGTCTATCCGTTTGAAGCAAGAACTCGTCATCGGTTAACCGTCACCCGCCTACCTTACTATCGTTGAGCTACGGTTTACATCGGGCTCTCGTTTCATTTCCACCCCTGATTCATTACCTTGCGTTTATTATTTAAATATTTCAATATATTTTTTTAATTTCGTATTATTCTTTGTTTATTTCTATAACGTATGTTATCGTTAGCAAATATTTATACTTTATATTTTCGTCTATGTATTTGCTTAAATAAATTATCAATCAATCAATATATAAAGCACACATTGACTAATATTAACGGCGTGTGTTAACGTATCTTCCAATAACGATGACATCATATTTCTCTCTAGAATTCCTATATAATATTTATATATTTAATATTTAGAATATAATAATATTTATAATTAGAATTTATATATTATTTATAAGTCATAAATAGTATATCTATATAGATGATGCTGTTGATACATTAAAGATTATAGATTACACCCCCAATTAATTTGTTAATATTATTATTGATATCATATTAATTCATATTTATTCATTATAGATCAACCTATACAATCAAGTCATTGCCAAGGTATATATTTTTATTAATTATGTATCATATTAATTATATACAAATAGTAATTTTGTTAATTAGTATTTATATCTAAACTACATATAATTAATATTTCATTTTATTTAATTTAAGGGGAGGTCTCAGCGCTCGCGCGAATAGTCAAAAACACATGTAACAGATGGGCATATACATGGTATATGCAAATAAGGCTAACAATAGAACTATTCAGTGTATTGAGCTAATTTTTTTTTATCATGTTCATATTATACAAATACATCTTTGTAAAGAATAACATTGTCAATATATACTATATTATATATATATATATATGTATATAAATAACATTTTATTTTGTTATGTATTTTGATAATAAAATGAACTTATATAAATAATTTTATAATATGCTTCTTTGCAATTATTCATATAAATATAATCTCTATATAACAATAACAATTATTAAAAAAGCTGCAATAGTTTTTTCTGTAGCCACTCTAATGCGTACACACCTAGCATAAATATTGATCATCTAATAAATCGCATTTGTATTTATCACTTATATATTTTTTTAGATAGAGAATGGTGATAAAAACATGTTTTTATGTGATTTATAGATCGTTTTTGGATACCATTTTTTCACAGATACTAAATTACTTATTAAATGGTAGTTTTATGGAATAATATTTTTTTTTTTGTTTTATGAAAATTTATCGTTTTCAACGCTGAGACCTCCCCTTAATTCAATAAATTTAATTTAATTTAATTTAATAAATTTATAGCTCTCTATTATAGATTAATATTAAAATGTTCTACTAATTATAGATAAACCAATATCTGACGTCAATCAAATGGCAGAAAGAGCCTTAATTCGACTAAGAGAAAAGCTGCAAGGTTTTCTATTAATATCATTATTATTATCATTATTTATCTATTATTATCATTAATTATCATTAAATATTACATTAATACGTTATAGTAGAGAAATAAAGTGACAAATTAATATCTAGAAATTCATTAAAAAGTAACTATAATATATTTTTAGAAAATTACCATAAATAAAGAATGTTACTTTAATAATCTTAATAATGTTAATATGATGTCACATTTGATATAATTTGGTATGACTTTTTTACTTATTTTTGATATTATACTTGGTTACCAATTTAAGTTAAATACTAATGTTACCATTCTAATGTTTCTAATGTTGTAATCTGTAATTAATCTACACATTTTTCAGTCTATATCTGTATTTTATTACATGTTTAATTTCCTTTTTTTTTAATATATTTATTATTCATAAATAATAATATATGAATTCTATTTTCATTAGGGGACATATTGTTCAGTTGCATTTACATGTAAATTTATAGGCCATACTTGCAATTTACTTTAAATTTAATTTTGGGAAAAATAATTAGAATATTGGCAACATTTTCTTATCTTTATAAAATCTAGATATAGATATATACACATACAGAGATAAATATTAATAAAATGTAATATTATTTTTGAATATATGTAATTCATATTTTAATTCGGACATTTATTTTGTTCTACAAAATTAGAAAATTTGATTTACAAATTTCATTAATTTGTTCAATTGTCAATCTATATATGACTAAATATTATACAATAATGCTGTGTTTGAGATATATACATTCTTTTTATGTCAACAATAATTATTAGAATATAAAATAAATTACTCTTGAATGAATTTCTTACAATGAATTTCATATTGAATACTAGTGAATGTGAGAACATAATTATTTCATGATAAATTCATTAAAAGTAATTGAATAAATAGAATGGTTTTAAATTTTTATAATTTATAATCTATAAAAATATACTAAAATATATAGTCATAAATTAATAGATATTTTTTTTTAATATTTTATAATTTGAATAATTTTTATTTTATAAACACAATTGTTATCAATAATATTGATGATTAATAGATTATTCATTGAAAATTTCACACCATATTTATTATATATAATTGCATCAGAATTTGTATAAAAAGAGAAATATAAAAAATCACTTTGATTTTTATAATATTAATTTATACAATGAACAATTTAATTCAATATTGAATATATATACATTGAAACCTCTTTTAAGAAAATCTTCTTTATAAGAAAATTGTTCACACATTTGGTTGGAATTCAATGGTTTCCACATTAAAAAACCTCTTTATAAAGGGGGTATCCTACTACAAGTATTTCCGGCAACTTGCCGGAAATATTGTTACTTTAAAACGACTTTCTATGTAGTGGGATACCCCCTTAATTTCCGACAACTTGCCTGAAATATAGTAACTTTATAGGGGGTATCCCATTACAACTTGATAGAAAATGGTTTTAAAGTTTCAATATTTCCGGCACGTTCCCCAAAATACTTGTTGTGGGATACCCCCTTAAGAAAATGTTAAATAAGAAAAACCTCTTTATAAGAAACTTATTGTATACTAAATTTAAAAAATAATGATATATAAATATAAAATAAAATATAAATATAAATAGAGGTATATCGATAAAAATTATAGAAATTAATTAATAATTTTCTTTCATATAGATTTATTATATAAGATATCTATGTTTCTTACTAATAATTTATATTACATAAATAGCTCAAATTTAATTAAAATTAATTAATAAATGTTATTGTATATCCTTTTATTTATTAAAATTTATTAAAATTAATTAATAAATGTATTAAATAAATTATTTTAAAGCGCTGTTCACATGAGCAATCTATTCCAGCAATTTCGCAATGGAATTCTTAAGAATTCCAGTTTCAAAATCCCCTAGCGGTATCAATTTTAGGGTGTTCACATGAGCAATCTATTTTTCAGTAGAATATTTAAAAATACATACATTTTATGAACTTATGAACTTAGGTTCATTATATAATCATAAAGTGGTATTATATATATATTCATAATTTAATAATTATATAAGGAATTATATATATATATATATATTTATTAATTATTAATTAAACGATCTTTAACGATTAAATAACATAATTTTAATCACTTATAAGCGTAAACGATTATAAATAGATTGACACCTAGAAAGTTAAATGCGTATGCATTAATACTCGTCAGTATACTTGTATGTGCGTTTATTTACCAATAGCATAAATTGTCACAAAAACTAGAATAAATTCGGATTAGAACATTTAGCAATAATTGCAGAATAAACATAGACTTTTACATTTTGGGAATTCTTAAGAATTCCATTGCGAAATAGCTGAAATAGATTGCTCATGTGAACAGCACTTAAAGAAAACAATTAAAAACTATTTTAAATAAATCATATTTCTAAACTATTCTTTTGATTACTACTTTTAAATAAATTAATATATTATATATATAACCTATATGTTCTATAATGCATTTTCAATTATAAATTAATTCTTAAAATCAATGGAAAAGTTAAAACCTCTCTATAAGAATACTTCTCTATGAGAAAATAAATATTGAAAAAAAACCAGTTTCTTATAGAGGTATCACTTTATATATATATTATATAATTATTAAACTCTATTTATTCAGAAGATACTTGTTAAGCTTTTTTCTATAATATGTATTAAAGAATATAAAGAATAATAATTAATATTCAATATAACTATTAATTCCTGAATATAAATATTTTTGAAAATACACTGATCATAATTATTTTATTATTAAATACTATGACCATAAATACAAACACCTAGGTTATGAAGATGGAGTATTATTAAGTGTGGATGGACAAATCAATCAATTGATACAAGCAGCAATGGACACACAGAATTTAGCAATAATCTTTTGTGGCTGGAAACCTTATTTCTGATTATTTATTGCTATTATTAATAACATAGCTGTTCAATAACATAGCTGTTCAATAACATATCAACTGTTTATGATTAACCATACTATATATATATATATATATATATATTTTTTCATTACATGTTTTATACTTTTATTCCTTTTCAATTTCATATAAAATAAATATATAGATTATATGTTTTGTATTCTAATTATTATAACTTATATTTTATAACTTATAAATGTATTATGTCATTTTTATATTGTAATACTTTATAATATTAAATGGAATATCAATTTTAAATCTCAGTTATCATATATTGAATATGAATATAACTAGATTTCATCTAGGTGGTGTCGAAAACTTAAATTGGGGAAACTTTCACCATTTAATATTTAATAATGAGAAAATATTAAAACAAAATATAAAATATACATTATGAATAAGGTTAGCAAATTATTAATGAATTAATGAGACTACATTCATTTTAACATACTACTAAATAACATCTATAATTTGACGCTAACATAATTATAATTAGAAAATAATATGTCTGTATTATTTCATTTATTGTATTAAATATTAGTTGACACATACTGATACACATCAACCAACACCTGATATCAGAGTTGGTCGGTTTTTTTGATTTTATTTATATAAAATTATATATTAATTTAAATACAATTAGTATCAATATTATTAATAGTAGTATAGAATCTTTACTATAGATTATGTATATTATATAAATATATTAAATATAGTTATAATATCACTATATGATGATTAAAGACTATCATATAATATGTATTCATCTGACAACAAATTAACACTGCCACCTGGAGGGAAGAGTGAGTTACAGGGTTGTTCGTTTTTGTTTAATTTGTTTTTTTGATTTATTTGGTTTTATATAAAAGTATTGAATATTAATTTCAATAATATAGTATAATTTAATATTAGTATCAATATTATTAATAATAGTATAGTTTATGTATATTACATAAAGTTATTCATTTAATGCCTGTCTGAAAGAAAAATATAATTGTGAAAGAATTTACTGAAATAACTAATAAATCTTTGTATTAATTATACTATAATACTTTTTAATATAATATATATGAAATATCTAATAATAATCATAGAAGTATTTATTATAAACAACATTCAATATAACAAATTATTTAATTTATAAAAAACCAATATTATTCAAAAATAAAAAATAAACCGCAAAAAAAAACAAATAAACTAATTTTTTTTGGTTTTAAAAAAACTACCAACCCTCCATGATACCATTATAAATGTAACCTACAATAAGTATGATCATAAATTCCTTTCATATTTGTTCATTATTGTGATAAGTAGTATTAATACTGATAATATGTGTTTTAAGTAAATACGCCTTCCCAGTTGAATATAACTGATATCAAATTATATTATAACAAAATTACATTTAACTCTTTTTCACTTATATATTTTACTAATAAATAATTAATATTTCAATTATCTGACATATAATTAATATTAAATAATTATATTATATAATCGTATTTATATTGAAATTTTATTTATAATATATATAAATAGAAGTTATTAAAAACAAGAATGTAATTATTTTAATCATTTTTATTTGGCAAAGTATTGTTCAACCAATAGGTTTGCATTTTCCCTTTTCCCTGTAGAATTGTTTATCATTAGTTAGCATCACTACATATAATTAGTTTATGCGTTAACTGAATATTATATATATATATTATTATTATTATTATTATTATCAGATTTAGGCAATGCCAAGGTAATTGTAGAAGCAGTGTTGCTTATCGAGACAATTACCCCTTTATTAACATGATAAGTTTCATTATAGATAATAGTTATAAATAAATAATAATTTTATAATATTATAAGATAAGATATATTTTATTATTGCAATCATTGCAATAGAAAAAAAAACAATAAAAGAACAAATAAAATGTTCAGAATATTTTCGAGGTATTTAACCTTACTGACTTCCTGTTTACATATATATGATAAAAATATATAATAAAATATAATGAAACTTATCATGTAACTTAATGTAATCATGTAATAATATAAATAAATGATAAAAGTATAAAATTAAAAGCTAATAAAATCATCAAGTACTAAATAATATAAATTAAAATATAACATTGTGGAACTAAATATGAGATATCCAACAGTTAAAAGTAAAAGAAACAATAATATATAATGGTAATAATA
Organism: Osedax fenrisi; assembly: GCA_964019155.1. Classification (NCBI taxonomy): domain Eukaryota; kingdom Metazoa; phylum Annelida; class Polychaeta; order Sabellida; family Siboglinidae; genus Osedax; species Osedax fenrisi. The sequence continues at coordinate 33,383,610 of OZ025241.1, forward strand.
ATTACAATACTAATTATGATATATATTAAAAATGTTATTCAAAATATTATTAGTAATCGTATATAATTTACTAGTATGAAAATAATAGATTAATATGAATATATTTTACATTGTCTACTTATATAATAAATAGTCTCTATTAAATTTACTAAAATTATATTATTCTTGTAAAACACTAACTTTTACTGATATAAATCCCCTAAGTTCAAAGTTGAATGTGTTGGTACCCTCTTGTAATTTCTTGTATGTTGCCTCACTGGTATGTATTCTTAATTCTACATTGGGCGATAGTTAGTTCTATATAGGGCGATAGTTAGATCTATATAGGGCGATAGTACATACTTTTTTATTATATTACTTATATTTTTAATTTTCAATATATGTATGTTATTTAAATATTTATGAATTATTTAAATTTATCTTTCCATATTAATGAAATTTATATATTATTTATAAGCAATTAAAAAAAATAATAATGCTAATTTTAATTATAATAGTAAATAATTAGTGAATATTTAACTATTAACTATTGAGACACTTAAATACTCAACATTTTCGTATTGAACTTATTCTAGAATCATAGTTAAATGTATCATGTGTTGTATATCTATTAGAATTAGTGTGTTAGGTGTATCCTATATACATTGTGAGTGAACTCTTGAGGCTTATGCGGCTTAATATGGATTACCATTGAGGTTAAGGGGAAATTGTTATGGAATAAAATTACGTAATACCTACATAATAGTGTTAATCGGTCTACATGATAATGATAATCGGTCTACATAAATATAGTGTCAGAATCTTTCCCAAGCAGTTCAAATACTATTCTACTAAAACAGTTTACATCACTTATACACCACTAAAACTAAATATATTTTCAGTATTAAAGTAAGTTTTCGTTCAATACTAGTTTCATATGATGTATTCTTGTTGATTTAGGTCTAGTCAGCAGGGATAACCAGATATCTCGTGCGGAGTGTTTAATACTTTAATTTGGTGATTATATAGGAGATGTAAATTCTACTACTTGTAAATAATGATTTAATTAACGGCGGGCACGAATCACTGGTATAAATCGTAAGATGTAGATGGATCAAATGTTCTAGAACATAGGCAATGTGGTCAAATGTTCTAGAACATATGCTTTGTGGTCAAATGTTCTAGAACATAGGCCATGTGGTCAAATGTTCTAGAACATAGGCTATGTGGTCAAACCTTGACCGGTAGATTGCATCCTTGAGCCGACGTTGATAGTGTCACCGAACAGGCAGTAGCGGGGGTTCTTTAGGCCTATCACTGCCGTCACCACCGAACCTACGGGTGGGGGTGAAGGTGAGGGTGTGTTATGTAATGAAATGAAGAAAGTATAATACATATATACGTTAGATAAATTTATTAGGTTATTTATATTACAATTAATATTTATCTTTTAACAATTAAACATATTAGTAGGATAATACATAATATATAATTATTATAATAATAATTAATATATCACATATTACTGAATGGTAGCAACCTATGTTAACGCAAAAAAAAACTGAAATAGGATTAAAATTTAGTGTATATTTTTAGAATATAAATCCTTAGAAACATCTTTGATATAAATATGTTGTAAATACCATTTAAATTCTATTTAATCTGAAAATGAATTATTGAATTATAGTTGTAAAGTAGGAGACAGAAATTAAGAGAGTTTTGATAACAGATATACATATTTGTTAATCAATGTTAATAAATTTATTTAATATAAAATGCATATCCTAATAAGAAGATATTGCATATATATTAGATATAAAATGGTGTTTAAAAATAGAGTAGGATGAATTTATGCCAGTTTCAAACTTCTAATTTAAGAGTAGGAACTATGAAATATAGAAACAAATTTGTTTTTGATTCAAATTTTTATTTATATAATGTTATTAACATAGTAAATATCGTTTATTAAAAAAATATATATATCATATTTTTACTTACAAATAATTATACAGTAAAAACTTTTAAAATTATATCATTTAAATACATATAATAATAATTTAAAAAAATATTACTTAAATTTAATAATTATCATAATTTAATGAATATAATAACATTTTTAGAAATCTAAAAGCTAAAATAAAGAATATTACATATACATTTAAATAATCAATATTCATAGGTGGCTATTTATTTATAATAATATAATGTTATAAGTTATCATCTGTTATATCATCTATATATATATATATATTTCATAAATTGTTCATAATTATATTGTACATATTTTGAATGAATTTACTCTAAATAATTATTTAGACTAATTTCACTCTTTCAAATACTATTAAAGTCCTTCAATAGAGATTTTAACAAATTGAAATTTTCTAAACATTTAGAATATATATCACTACATAATATTTGCAATTTTTTAATTTCATAATTAGTAAAATTTAAAATATTCATAATTTTATTAATTTTCAAAATAATAATAATTTATTAGTTTAATTTATTAAATAAAAATTAAATTAAATTGTATACTATATATTTTATTTTAAATTCTATAATAAAAATCAATTATTATAGATCTATATAATATCAATCATTATGTTATATATTGTATTGAATAACTATATTAAAAAAGAGTATTTTAGTATTTAATGCATTTTTAGTAGACCACTATTTGTCCAATTAAATACATGAACAAATCTATGTATATAACATAGGTCGCATTACCCTTAAGTGACTATTGATGATCTATGATACAAATTATTTAAAAAAATTAAAATTCTCAAGATATTAATAAAATAATTCACTCTGGAATGTAAGTGGATAATTAAAAACTAAGACAAAATAATAATAATTATGTAGGATATATATATATCTATATAACAATAGAATTAATAAAATTATAATACTAGATCGGTAGCCTATGTAGGCTATACATAGGCTCTAGAATACAATGATTATTATATCAATTACTAGAATACTTGATCTATGTAACAAAATATAACCTATATTGTTTGATTAAATATAATAAAATATATGTAGATATTAAAGATAATTGTGAAAGTATGACATACTTATATGTATTGTAGTGTGATTGATACATGTGTAATTATCACGGTAGGTCTATTGCCATGACAACCGGCATATTAAGAATACAGTAACCTAATAGTATAATACGTTTACCTACTCTTACCGATGGTATGTTTAACATAGTTACCACAGCTATATAATTAGGTATTGATTAGGTAATTATGTATATATGTAGTATGACATCAATAGAGTATAATATTGTATAGAAGTAGCTATAACTACCTATATAGTACTAGGGGAAAATAACCTAATACGGACACTTTAACAATAAATGGTCTTAACATCTTATGACTCGTTATTTGTATTCACAAATTACAATATATTAATATTATATGATTATAAATATTATTGTGATCTTAACATTTTATTTTATCTTTTAATTCCATAGATAACGGGGGTGTCCGTATTCGGTACCCATGTCCGAATACGGTCACCCTATATATCACTAGATACATTATATATTATTGATGAATCAAAATGAAAAATTACAATTACATTATTTATAATTAATTTTATGAATAATTTATTCTAATTTAATTAGTTAATAATTTATTTATATTTATTATTTTTTTATTAATAATACAATTTAAGTATCTAAATAATACACATTTTAGATTTAGCTTTATTGGTGTTGTTAATATTATAACGCACGCGATTATTTTAAAAATCAGAAAGTGTATTACACTGCGCGCTGATTGGTTATAGGGTGTCCGTATTAAGACATATAGAGTGTCCGTATTAGGGACTTATATGACCTCTAGATATATGCTTATAACTTAATGAATATTTTATATCAAATATAGAAATTATATATATAATTTTTAGAATACTTTATTTTTTAATAATATAGTGTTATTTTTGATATCGAGACATTTGTATATTCTTGAGAAGGTTTTAAGTTGAAATTTTGTTTCATCAAGTTTAAAACATAATACAAAAATCAGTTTATTGGATATATCAGAAATATTTTTAATAATTAAAAAATAAAAAATACTTTTTTAGACTATTTATATAATAATGAATATTTTATTCATTAAACATTTTTCTGTATGATTTATGGTTTCTGAGATACCGAGAGTGTCCGTATTCGGTTACTTTCCCCTACATAAGGGGCGGACCCCTGGGTCTATGGGGTATGTAGGCCAGCCGTGGATCCTTACTTATAAGAACACCCTATAGGGTGTATGTACATATTACCTACTCGTAATATAGCTCTGTGGGCAATATTGTGCGGAACTTGTGAAGTGTGGGCATAGTGCTAGAGAGAAACTTTCTCTCTAGCTCTGTGAGTGTGGGCATAGTGCAAGTGCAAGTTCTATTCGTCTTTACAGTACAATCACACTTATTTGAGAACTCACATAAGTGCGGTACTCAAACAATTGAGAGTAGTCAAATTTAATAACACTAAATGTATCCTATAGGATATATATGTGAAATAGGATGTAGTTAATTATATTAATGGATATTTTAGACATACAATTTAAATATAGTTTTAATACTAGGAATTCTACCTAAAATGAAATTTAAGGAGAAATTCAACTTTAAACCAAATTTTAACTAGAAAAACTAAAATGAGTTCACACATATTTATATACATTTATTAATCAATTATATTTATATTATATTACTTATTATTTATATCTATATTCCTATATAGGTTTATCATAAATATATCTACAAGTCCCATGGGTCAAGTCTCAAGTCTCAACGTGCATGTTACCATGTCTATTGTAATAAATGAATAATATAATACAGTAGGAATAGTAAGACAACAAGATATCATAACATAACAAGATAGCGTAACATATGCTATCAAGCGAACCTGTATTGATGCCCACTCTAAGAGGAAGTGGGTCATCGCTTCCCGGAAGTACGAATTTAGACGAAACCTCCATAAGAGCCAGAGCCATCGAACATATCTGAAAGGCGTGTCTATCTGAAACAGTGATGTCATTGTCATTATACGTTCGCACTGTATTAGTCACCAATGGTGACTCACCATTATAGCGATAGGTGTTAGTTACCTACACGTTTAGTATCGGTATTATTATCAGTGTACTAATTAGTATAATTTAGTTTGCTGTAAATTACTGTCGGTATCACATGTCGATATTAGTTATATAAAGACGTAGCCTCCTAAAGATTGACATGTTCATATGCTGGGCATATACATATTATGGATAACTTGTCTGTCGGGTGTATGTCAGACTGACGATGTCAGTGTATAGGTAACTAATCGTAATATTCAAACTATATTACATTATATGATTGAAATCGTTTAAATAGGTAGGTTATATATAATATCTACATGCATGTAAATATCTATAGATGATAAATATGTATATATGTATACATAACAGCTATTTGTTATGTAGCTACGCGTGTAAAAGTGATCACCAGGAGGTAGGCCTATACCTGTAGGTGCTGCATATAATACAGCTGTTAATGTGTAGTTATTAGCATAACTCGGTAACGTTGTGATTCACGTGGTAATCGTGTGCATATCATTTTAATAATTAATACATCTGCCTATCTATCCGGGGACATTCACCTCGATAGTAATAAATTACTATTAATATTAATGGTATTATTCTAATATAATCACTGCACGTATAGTTTATCCAGGTGTACCTATATGTACAGGTGTACCTATAGGTCAGATGGTAACCAGTGAGATCATCGGTACCTATATGTGTAATCAATTATTTCCAGGAATTATTCACGAATTCGTATAATATATTAATATTTATAATATAGTAATATATTAATATAATATATTTATTGTATAAACTAAATGTATCTTCCTATAGGAAATAGGTACATCTACAATATCTAAATCTTCCTACATATAGATTATAATAATTAGCAATAAATTATGTTGTGATGTGTTTCAATTAGTTTTGCAAATTAATTCGAATTATTCGAAATTGTGTTGAACATTTGGGGGAATGATCATGAAGTTTTAATATTAAACACTGTTTCAAGTTTAACATCTGTATATATATATATAAATAGTTATTTATAACAATTCGAAATTATTGTAGGAATGTCCTATGCATCTTTTATTTAGTATGTATATAACCAATTGTTATTGCATACAACTTTATGCTTCTACTTTTTAACATCTGCACTAAATATAGAATCCATAACTAAACTATAGGTATAAACTAAACTAAACCTATGTCCTATATATATATATATATATATATATATATATATATATATATATATATATATATATATATATATATATATATATATTCATTTACACGAATCAAATTTATAAATCAAATCACTTTAATAATATATACAAAGTATATATTAGTGATGTAAATTATGCTCAAATCTAAAGCATGATGCAGTCTCAGTCTCAGTTACCTAAAGTCTAAACTCGGCTCGGGCTCGTTTTGTTAGAGTCTCGGCTCGGTTCGGGCTCGTTTGGCTAGAGTCTCATCTCGGTTCGGGCTCATTTTTTTTTCTTCCGAAAATGAAAGTCTCGGCTCGGCATCAATAACCAAATGTCTCGGCTCTGTATCAAAAAGCTCGGTATTATTTACACCGCTAGATGAAATTTACACTATTATTCACTGAATAGCGAAGTTGTCGCAGATTATTTTTTTTATTGATGTAAATGTGAAATATATAAACATTAGTATTACAATTTAATTTAAAAAAAGGATCATTTCGGCTCGGTAATGTTTTGTAAAAGTCTCAACTCGGCTCGGGCTCATTTGGCTAGAGTCTCGGTTCGGCTTGAGCTCGTTTGGCTAGAGTCTCGGCTCGGTTCGGGCTCGTTTTATTTCCGAAAATGAAAGTCTCGGCTCGGCATCAAAAGCTCGGCATCATTTATATCACTAGATATAACATATATATATACAAAGTTATAGTTCTAATGATATACACGATTGAAATTTTAAAATAAGTTATTGTCATTTTATAATTTTCTTATATTTTTTTATTTTGAATTCTTGTAATGTTGTTATCAAGTTTAGTGGGAACATGCTTAGTCAAGCTGTGCTTTTTGGTTTTCCTTAGTGTTTACACTCTATCTGATTATAATATATATATATATATATATATATATATATATATATATATTCGCAGTTTCTAGATCCTATAATATCTAGGTATAATACCTAATATGATTAAACTAACTATTAATACTGACTAATTAATATTTTATTTTTAACAATAACATTAGAATATGTAGAATTTTTTAAATTAAATCATAATCATTTTTTATTAATAAATCATTTTGAATTCTATCGATACAACGATTGTGAGTTTCGAACATGTATCGTTAACACAAGTTTAGGTTGTATACATGTATCGAATCAATGAATATGTGTTCAATTGAAACTATAGTTTCAATATTAATGTATACGTAATATGTTATATATACAGTAAACTCTAAGTCGTAATATTGATAAGTCGTTATACGGATATGTCGTAGTTATCGATAAGTCGGACACATTTATTTTATTTATTTTTGATTTATTTCTAGGTAAATATTCACTTAATCGGATATGTCGGATTGCCAGAACTTTTCGATAAATCGGACATATATTATAATAACATTTATGATTTTTATAATGGATAAGTCGGAATTTTTATATATTATCATACATTTTTACTTTTAATAATGTATGTTATTGTTATGAATAATATTACAATTGTAATACAAGTATACTAAATATATTTATATAAATAGTGAATATACTAAGATCAACAGTGTTCTAAATGATATCTAATTAGTGTATATATATGTAAATGGAGTTAATATAATAATGTACACTTCTCGTATACGTGAACTATAGCTGGCGCCATTGATTCATTAAAATGTATAGGAATTGAACTCGAGTTTCAAACGAAAATTTAAACCAATGAAATATGAATTATTTTATATAACTATATATCTATTCATAGAATTCTATATTTTCTAATATTCTTTATATTATTATTGTGTATCCAATATTGGTTTTCTTATGTAATTAATATGTTGCTTCCATCCATCCATGTAACATCGAATGTCCAATATTGTATTAATTAATTAATATTTGTTTGCTTTATTCATTTTCAATTCTTATTATTGCTAATATTTATTATTGGTCAGAATAGACACTGTGTTATTAATGTTTTTATGAAATAAATGATCATAACAAATTATTATTATTTATAGGTAATTATAGGTTACCTACGTGTTTTAACAATAATCGGGGGGGGGGGGGTAGTATTCCATTATCAGGTATACCTATAGGTATAACAACATATTTTATAAAAATAGATACTATATAGCGATATATCGCTATATAGCGACAATCAATGTTATCTTGCATTTAATTATGCACAACCCTTATAAGGGTTTAGCCTATAGGGTTTAGCCTATAGGATTTAGCCTATAGGGTTTAGCCTATAAGGTTTAGCTTATAGGGTTTAGCCTATGGGGTTTAGCCTATAGGGTTTAGCCTATAGGGTTTAGCCTATAGGGTTTAGCCTATAGGGTTTAGCTTATAGGGTTTAGCCTATGGGGTTTAGCCTATAGGGTTTAGCCTATAGGGTTTAGCCTATAGGCTTTATAGTTTACGAATTCATGATTCTAAAGGATATACAGGACATATTTTCCCGATCCATAAATATAATAATAGTTTAATACATTGTTATACTTTTATAATGTATAATTAAGTTAATATATATATTAAATTAATATTTATAATCATATTTTATTATGTTTTATTAAAAAGTATATACATGAAATATCTTAGATATATCTATGTATTTTATGTATATAATATATCTTATATACTTTTTTTCCCCTATAGAGGTCATATAATTAACATGATATAAAACGTGTTATTTAATGCACGTTAGTTTATTATATATGTAATACTTACTTGTTACTTGTTATCCCGTGACTCGTAGGGGAATTCAATCGAAGAGGCATCAGCAACACGTTTTCTCCAGCCATATCTTTTGTGCACATCTTGTATTAGCTCGTTTACATCTAGTTTAGTCCATTTAGCAATGTTATCAATCCATTGAGATTTGGGTCGTCCTTGTTTTCGAGTTCCTTCAACAGAACCTTGCATTATAGTTTTGCACAGGTTGTCGTGTCTGGAGACATAGCCAAACCACTTCAGTTTGCGACGCTTTATCGTTTTTAGTAGAGGTTCGTAAGTTCCTAACAACATGGTTATCCTATTGCGCATACACACGTTCGTAATCCTATCTTGATATTTGATGCCAAGTAGTTTTCTGTGTGCTTTGCTTTCAAATGCAGATATTTTCTTTTGCATTGCCACACTAATCGTCCATGTTTCGCAACCATAAGTAAGGATAGAGAGCACTAGTGATCGATATAGATTGTACTTAAGTTTAAAATTGATGTGTTTGCTGTTCCAAATTGTGTAGAGACGTATCATCGCTGAGGTAGATTGGGCAAGCCTTATTCTAATTTCATTATCACTTTTTCCATCGCTTGTAATTGTGGAGTCAAGGTAAACAAATTTATCTACTTCTTCTAGCTTATTTCCATACAGTGTTATATCTACAGATTTTGCATTGTTGGTATTTATCATAACTTAGCTTTTTTCAGCACTTATTTCCATTCCATAACGTGATGTACTCTTTGCTAATTCGTCTGTGAGATGTTGGAGTTCTGCATTGGATCCGGCTAGTAAGTCGATGTCATCAGCAAACTTTAAATTCCAAATTGGTCTACCGCCTACAGAAATAGATGTAGCATGTTTTATCTCAATTGCACTCATAATTTCTTCAAGGAATAAGTTAAATAATGTTGGTGAGAGCAGACAACCTTGAAGTAATCAAAACGTTGTATTAAATAACGGGCCTGCCATATTATTGAGTAGTACAGCACTTGTGGAGTTTGCATACAAAGTTTTATCATCATAATTATATCATTATTAATTCCAAATTTGCATAATGCTGACCACATCCCTTCATGATACACTCTATCAAAAGCCTTCTTGAAGTCTATAAAATTGTGATAGAAATCTTTTTGGCTATCTAGATGCTTCTCAATAATATTTCTGCAATTAAACACTTGTTCAACTGTGCTCCTTCCCTTCCTGAAACCGGCTTGCTCCTCTGATAGCACTCGTTCAATTTGAGGATTTAATCGTTTGAGGATTATGGTTAGGAGTATTTTACTAGAATGGCAGATTAGGCTTAGTGTTCTGTAATTTTTACATTTCTTAAGGTCACCTTTTTTAGATATAGGTATTATTAATGATTTTGTCCATTGTTTTGGCCATGATTTAGATACCCATGCTTTCTGGCAGATTGCTGTGAGCATTATTATTATAGCTGTTTCTCCATGTTTGATTAATTCACTCGGTATGTTATCTATACCCGGTGACTTGCCCTCCTTCAATGTTTTAATAGCGTTAACGACTTCTGACTCACGAATTGGCAGTTCATCATCTGTATCTGTATTGTGATTCCCATTATGGGCTAATACACTGGGATCAGGGTTAATAGGGTAGTTATAAAGTTCTTTGCAATACTCAGTCCAGCGATTTAGTTTCAATGTATCTTCAGCTAGCGGTACTCCATTTCTATCTTCAATAATATATGTGCTTCTGGGTGTTATTTTGTTAGCATTTTCAGTGTTTCATAGGTTCGCTTGTTGTGCCTACCATGTTTCATATCATCATCGATTGATTTGCACTGTGTCTGTATCCAATCCTCCTTTGCCTTGAGCATCATTTTTCGTATCTTGGAGTTTATTTCTCTATACTTATGTTCAGATTCAGCATTTAGTTTTCTCTTGGGTTTAAGTGTTCTTCTCTTGTCGCATAAGTCTAGTATATCATCAGTGATCCAGGGTTGTTTTTTACTACGGTATTTGCTAATTATCTCTGAAGCAGAACTAGTTAGAGCTTGTTCGAAGTCAGAGCATATTTCTGTCAAGTCGCAATCTTTCATATTTTTCTCTATTTCAATGAGATGTGCATAATAGAGGATCAGAATATGCTTTGCTGATTGTTTGGTCTTTCAGTTTGTTGACATTATAACGAATCCGTTTGCTTTTTTCTCTCTTGTTTGACCGAAGTTTTAGCCTCAGGTTGCACATTACTAGATCATGGTCGCTATTCACATCTGCTCCTGGATAGGTTCTTGTTGAGCTTCGTATGATACTTAATTTGAACCTTTTAGGTGTCAGAATGTAATCAATTTGGTTGTGTACTAGTCCATTAGGTGAGTGCCATGTAGTGATTCTTGAGTCCTTGTGTGGGTGCAAAGTATTTGCTATCACTAATTTATGCCTTTCAGCAAACTCAAGTAATCTCTGGCCTCGTTCATTCATGAACCCAGTACCGAAGCCACCAACGCATCCATTCCAGGTTGCATCCTTTCCAACTTTAGCATTCCAGTCTCCTTGTATAATTAAAAAGTCCTTTTTTGGTGTTTTGGAAATTTCTTCTTCAATACTTTCATAGAAATCTTCTATTTCTTGATCTTCGTGGGTAGTTGTCGGTGCATATATTTGAATTATGGATATGTTCATGGGGTTAGCCTTTATACGAATTGACATAATTCTACTTGAAACGGCGGAGTAATTCATTACAGATTTTGTAAAATCCTTCTTGATGATGAATCCACCTTCAAAGTGTTTGCTCTGTCCGCTGTAGTATAATTTATGGCCAGCCTCTGTTAATATCTCACCTGATCCAGTTAGCCTTGTCTCAGAGAGGCCTATTATGTTCCATTTGTATCGTTCAAGTTCATTTGTTAGTTCATTTATTTTGCCGCATCTTCTTAATGTTCGTACATTCCATGTTCCGATAGTGGTTATTGCATTAGATAATTTGATGTTGTAAAATGGTTGTTCTAATTCTAATTTGCCAGTAGTTAACTTTACACTTCCATCCTGGTTTTCACCGATGGAAAGCGCGGTCGTTGTTTTTCCGGGGCGCGACCGATCCGGCATGGTATTTCGTTGTTGTTGTATGTAATACACTTATAATATAATTTAATATTAGTATTATATTACATAGAATATAAAAATATAAAAGTAATTTAAATAATAGTTACGGATTTAATTAATACTATATAATATATACTATATAAATATATATATATATATATATATATATATATAAATATAAATATATATATATATATATATATATATATAATATTAATACAAGAAGTAAGCATGCCTAGAAGAATTACTAGTAATCGATACACTACTACAACACAATACACTCACACACTACACATACATTGTTACTAATAATGACTATTACTTATTACATATGTATTGATGTATATATTCACGGGTCAACATAATATATATATATATATATATATACATAGGTATATATAGGTATTATATCTTATATGTATTATACATTTTCGATAAATGTACCAAATATAAAATATACAAATGATCATAACTTATAATGGATATGATGTCATTTATAATATGTTGATATTTTACAGCACAACTACCACTTATTAACTTACATATATATATATATATATATATATATATATATATATATATATATATACCTACAGATATAAATAGATATATACCTACAGATATACATATATCAATAAATAGATATGAAGTGAGCTGGTGACTCATCACCATCAGATTCATCAACAACACCTATATATATAGGCGTATTGATTTTATATCAAAATTAGATAATTTCGTATGTAAATCAAAATGGTAAATGTTTTAATGATTATTCTAAATACATCGATAAGCATTATTAAATAATCGATGTTTATGTCTTAGTCATAGCTATAATTAAAAATAATATCAAATAAATAATTATGTTATATAATCTATATTTAATTAAATATATATATATATATATAAATATATATACATATATTATATATATATATATATATATATATATATATATGATATATGTATACACTAAATGTAAGAAGTATATAAACCCCTCATATATAGATATAGGGATCCCTATAGGGTATATAAGTATATAAGTTTACCTTATATTATTGTTCATTATATATTCTTAATTTATGTATCGTACTCAAATATATATAATATAAATCCATTACCAGATATGTCATTATACTTGTCTCCATGTAGCATCTTAATATCTTATAATGTTAAACTGCATCTATAAAATATGACCTTGGTATAACCTTGATTTCGATGCGGAATTCCACTGGCGACGAAATATGAATCAGCTATCGTTTCTACTTTATAAACATCAAAATGACCAAGGCATTCATCGAAGGCACTACAACAAATATAAGTAAATACGATAGTATGTTTAGTTACCCTATAGGGTATTAATAACCCTGTATACAGGATATTTACCTATACTTATATATATATATATATATATATATATATATATATATATATAAGTCTGTATACAAATTTATATGTTGATTAATATGTGAAAATATTTTTATTTTTAAATTCTATACAAATATCAACATATATGTTCAATAACAACATTTATGATCATATATGATAAATGACATCATATCTATTATAAGATATGATCATATTAATAAGAATTACAAGTGTATGTTAACCTATAAATGGAATTCAACAACTTAACAATAATAATGGGCGACAGGTCGAGAACGATCTCAGCGAACCCGACGATGTCACTGAAGCAGACCGTAGCTTCGTTGAAGCTCTCCGCTTCTATGGCCTGTCCTCTCTTCAGTCGACCAATGATCTGCTTCGGCAACATCTGTATGCACGGGCGCTACGTTAAGGGGTATCCCACTACAAGATTTTCCGGCAACTTGCCGGAAATATTGGAACTTTAAAACCATTTTCTATCAAGTTGTAATGGGATACCCCCTATAAAGTTATTATATTTCAGGCAAGTTGCTGGAAAGTACGGGGTTTCCCACTAAAATTGTAGTTAACTTGATAACAAATAGTTTTAAAGTTAACATATTTACTGCAACTTGCCGGACTTACTTGTAGTGGGATACCCCCTTTAAGATGGCTCCATTTGTACAGATATTGATAGAGAAGTTATAGTGTAATATGTCGTGTATTTCTGTCACTATCGTATAATATTTTTAATTTTATAGGCAGTATTTGACCAGCATCAGTTATTTTAAATATGTCTATACATATTGTAATATAGAAAACATACCGCTATTTCATATATTGAATTCAGATCAACTTACATAATTAATATATAGGTTTTACTACTTTTTAATAGAGCTAAATATTAATTCAACTTAATAAGTATACACTATTATTATGATATATAATATATTTGTGTATTAATAAAATAATAATGTTGTTGTAAACACAGTACTTATTAAGTTAACGTACACTGTACGACGTACAGTGTACGTTAACGTACTGGTGTGGAGATATTAACTCCCATCCAGCGGGTCCCCAGGTGGTGGATAGGGGAAGTAGACCTCCAGATATGGAGTGTTAGCTGCGAATACATGAATAATCTATTCAATAAGCAGTCCCGAACCAAAAATCAGAGTCGTCCTTTGGCAAGACCTATTACTCTGTTGCCACCCGCACCAGGTTTACGGTGCAAACCCCACTTGTGTATGGAGTGGCGACCGCACATTTTACCCAGCTACCGAAAGCAAATTAAATGACACAATCACATATCCCATCCCGCATCGCTCGTCGCGCGGAACAAGGAGCGCGTCCTGCAATTCCATCTCAGGTTGCAGTCGAAAAAATAGCTACTGAGAAACACAATACACCAAAACTTTAAGTGTCGAAGAAAAGTATGATCTTCGGATCATTAAACACACAGACTTTACAAAGAAAATGGAAGGTACCAGAACTAGTAGCTTCAGCTGAAAAAACCAGACATGATGTTTTATGCATACAAGAACACAGATTCGTACACCCTACAATTGATATCAAAGAACACAACTTCGGAAAATGGATACTAATAACTTGCTCTGCATGGAAAAACAGTATGCATGCTGCTACCGGTAGAATTGGTATACTATTGAACTCGAGAGCATATGATAAAATAACAAGCGTTGAAAAAATAAACCCCAGAATAATGGATATACACTTCGAAGGAAACCTGATGACAACAGTTATATCATGCTACAGCCCGACAAACGTTACCGATGAACAGGAGGTTGAATTATTCTATACTGATCTAAACGCATTTACAAGAAACATCCCAAAGCATAATGTACTAATTATAGGAGGAGACTTCAACGCACACCTTGGATATGATGATGGACATAAATATTCCCTACACAGGGAAACAAACCGAAACGGTAATATGTTACAAAGTTATCTTCAAGAAAATAATCTATTATGCCTAAATACTCATTTCCAGAAAAGATTAGGACAGAAATGGACACATACCTCACCAAATGGTTTTAAATCTCAGATTGATTTTTTAATCATCAACAAGAAGTGGAAAAACAGCGCCAAAAACTGTAGAGCATTCAATTCGTTTATTAGTGTAGCATCTGACCATCGTATAATTTCAGCTAAAATATGTCTTTGTCTGAGAGCCAATAAAAAGAAATTATGTCAAAATAAGCCCTTTAATTGGTCCACACTGAAAGACGATAGCGATGTCCGAAAAAGTTTCATTACTGAAGTGAAAAACGGATATACAGTCCTCCAAGAAACTGAACAAAACGAATCAACTGCAAACTCTAGATATAACAATTTTGAAAAAGCCTGCAAGGAAGCAGCTACAAAAGAAATCCCGTTGAAACCGAAAATGATAAAGAGATTACCATGGGAAACACCGTATATATGTCAAAAGCGTGAAATACTCCATCAAGCGGCAGAGATCAAAAACAGCGATCCAACTTCAGAAAATATCAAAAAGTTTACAGATTCTCAAAATGTGCTCACCAAAATGTATGAAAATGAACAAACCGAATATGTTACTCGCAAGATTGATGAAATAAAAAACGCAATCAGTTTTAAAAAATCAGCACTTGCATGGAAAACAGTCAACGAAGTCAGCGGACTGAAAAAGAATACAGAAAAAGCCAAGATTAAAGCAAATAGCGAAAAAGAACGCATACAACTATGGCATCAACACTTCAAAGAACTACTCGGCAAACCGATACAAACTTCAACAAATAGCGGAAATGAATGCATTGTAAATACCAATAAGCATCTAAATATAGAAACTGGACCTTTTACTGCACCTGAATTTTCAAAAGCCACCAAAAGTATCCAGAATGGAAAAGCGGTTGGCCTCGATGAAATTCCTGCTGAAGTATGGAAAATAGACGATTTTCAAGAATTTCTTCTAGAATCCTGTAATTGTGTATACAACCAAGAATGTATTAGAAGATGGAGAGAAGGGTGCATTCTCCCTTTCCCCAAAAAAGGTAATCTATCAATAACGAAAAACTATAGAGGAATCACACTTACACCAATTGCTGCCAAGATATACAACCTGATGTTACTAAACAGGATAAGACCTGTGATCGACCCTATCCTAAGGAAAAATCAAAATGGATTCAGGACAAACCGATCCACATCTGGACAAATATTAACAATTCGGCGCATATTAGAAGGCGTGAAAGCCAAAAAGATACCTATAACGCTGCTTTTTATTGACTTTGCAAAGGCTTTCGATTCTATAGACAGACTTAAAATGGAAAATATATTAATAATATATGGAATACCAAAGGACATAGTCAATGCAATAATGATGCTATATAGGAATACAAGCGCTATGGTCAGATCACCTGACGGAGATACTCCTTATTTTGAAATTACGACCGGTGTCCTACAAGGAGATACATTGGCTCCGTATTTATTCATAATCTGCCTTGACTATATACTAAAACACTCCATAGATGATAATATTAATCTAGGCTTTACACTTTCACAAAGAAGAAGCAGTCGACATCCAGCTATACATATTACCGACATTGACTACGAAGACGATATTGCAGTTACTGCAGATACAATAAAAGATGCTGAGAAAATGCTACATCAAATCGAAGAAGCTGCAGAAGACATTGGACTGAAAATAAACTCAGATAAAACTGAGTATATGAGCCTAAATTCAAAGAGTGACAACATGATAAGCAGAAATGGAAATTCTATCAAAAACGTAGACAATTTCAAATATCTCGGCAGCTACATTGCAAATACTGAACATGATATCAATACAAGAGTAGCAAAAGCCTGGTCTGCACTGAATAGTATGAATATACTGTGGAAATCAAAACTATCAGAAAATCTCAAAAGAAGCTTTTTCCGAGCTGCGGTGGAATCAGTACTAGTGTATGGTGCGACGACTTGGACTCTAACAGCAACGTTGGAAAAAAGACTGGATGGAGCATATACTCGCATGCTCCGTGCTGCACTCAATAAATCCTGGAAAGATCACATCTCTAACAAAGACCTCTATCTTGAAATCCCAAGAATATCAGCCTCTATTCGGAAACAACGCCTACGATTTGCAGGCCATTGTTGGCGAAGCAAAGATGAGCTAGCAAGTGATGTACTTCTCTGGCAACCAACTCACAGCAAACGGCCACGAGGACGACCTGCCAAGACGTACATCGATCAACTACTGGAGGATACCAGATGCAATATAGATGAGATTCCAACCGCGATGAACGATAGAAAAGGATGGATGGAACGTGTCAAGAAATGCCGAGCAAGCTCGACCTGGTAAGGTAAGTAAGGTAAGTACGACGTACATTGTATGTGTAAGGTGGATTGTAAGTTGGGACGTTGGAACGATTTTGTATGTAAAGGGACCAACAAATCGAAATAAATGTTGTGGTAAAAATGGGGGGGGGATGGGGGACCAATACATAGGAGGTCCCCTAGACTTTAAAGTGGAGTGAATATATCCCCCGCCCCCTGTTGCAGCGCCCCTAACAGTAAGAAATATAGTTATTCCATTACGAAGTATAAATATAATACATAAATAAAACTATTCATCAGAAATATTTTTTTTTAAATTATCTTTAGTATCAGTGTGAAATAGTAAATTATATAAATGTTAAAATATTAAACTATATTAAAACAAAATTAAATGTTCCTTCATTTGACGTACGATATCACAGCGAACTATGTATTTTATAATGTATCGGTAGGTATCTAATATAACATATTTACAATGAATTGTTATCAGAAATATGAAAAGAGAGGTTTATATTATCCTTATCATACACACACATAATGTTCCTATATTCCCGTGTTAATATTTAATAATAAGTTATCTCTAATTAAACATTACACATTTTATTTATTAATTTATTTAGTTATTTTGTGTTGCTATTTTTATTTTGGTGGAGTCCTTTCATCTATGAAGTTTCTATTATAACCATATATATGGCTCTACTGTCCCTTCGAAGCCGCTCTCATGTTAAGGCATCCATGGTTTTAACGAGAGCCGGTCATTTATACATAATTATATAAGATCACTATTAAATATTATTTTAAGACCTATTTTAATGGTCCGATCGAGGCTTGAACCCGTGTCCTACTGCTTGTGTGTCTAACGCCTTAGCCACTGAGCCAGTAATTTATTACATAACATTTGTCCTACGCACCTCAGTGCATGTACCCTTTCATTCTTCTAATTTCAATAAATCTAATAAATAAGATTAGATTTATTGAAACCAGTAGACTACCTATCAGTGCGTAGACACATTTTTTAATATATTTAATTACTCTCACACACATGCGCATAACGTACATAAGGGAATACCACCCGCGTACAACGAACACTGTCTTACATTCAGTGTCGTTAAGAGATGTGCCTGTAGACAGTGCAGATATATGCCTATATATAGACATGGCAATTGTGACCTGTGAACCCTATGTATACGTTTACTGAGTGATACTATAGTTTTCCTAAAAGTATACTTTTTCACTATAGTGAATTATTGGTAATATATATATATATATATATATATATATAGGTGTATACACCATTATAGCGACCACTAAAGTGAACTTTATGTATTAGTAGTGTGTCCTTCTGTACAACTCAGCGATCTTTCAGCCCAGTCACCCACACTGTTAAAAATAAGGGTACGCTAGAAGTCACAAATGGGTACAGCCTTTGTCCCTATTTTAGTACGCTTATGGGTACGCTAGAAATCGCTTTTGTGGAGAGTATACTCTACACGCTATAGCGTACCCTTTACGGTACGCATTAAACGGCATATAGCGTACCCTTTACGGTACGCATTAAACGGCATATAGCGTACCCTTTACGGTACGCATTAAACGGCATATAGCGTACCCATTTCGGTAGGCATTAAACGGCATATAGCGTACCCTTTACGGTACGCATTAAACGGCATATAGCGTACCCTTTACGGTACGCATTAAACGGCATATAGCGTACCCTTTACGGTACGCATTAAACGGCATATAGCGTACCCATTTCGGTAGGCATTAAACGGCATATAGCGTACCCATTTCGGTAAAACAATTCTTTCGTTAATATATTATAGTATACCAGTAGTAATCAGTATTCCTGTATGAAATTCTGCATTATGAGAAAATGCCACTAATACATTACTTTATTCTAATATGAGAGGATAGTATCAAAGCAACTAACTAAGTATATAACGCCTCATAACATTCCTTACATATACCAAAGTGCATATCTTCCTTTAAATTCTACTGAAACTGCACTGACATACAAGCCCTAGCCGAGAAGAGACTTTAATTAAATTATCTGATATTATTATATTAATACATATTTTATTTGTCATGGTTGTATTATTTTACAATATATGTTATATCTATATCAAATAACCATATATAATCTATAGTATAACATGATATGAGGGTATATTAATTATAGAAATATCCAAATTATAATTTAAATGAGCTGCAGTTTCCCATGGGTTGGGTTACCCAACTTAAGTTACCCATTTATTATAAATGATACTTGATCTATGTTTTTAAACTGTGCATATTAACAATATATATATACAACTATATATAGTTGTATCATGGTACCTCATATATATATATATATTCCTATAGGAACACCGGCACAGTTCGTAGCACATTTCGATATATCGCGAATACCCGACACATTAACGTTAATGTGTCGGGTATCTTCACGTATATAGGTCACGTATATAGGTCACGTATATAGGTCACGCATACGAAACACATATTCTTGATTCGCATGATTGCCGTGTGATCGATGCGTTCAGACGTGCATACGTATGCATCGACCCGGCAATCATGTACGTCGTACACCTCATTAGGTATGAGTCATTGCCGCTTGTGTGATACATCGTATACGTTTAATACCTATTGTATGGTGGTTTGCCCTGTAACTTTAAATATATATATATATATATATATTTCATGTATATTTTTAGCGATTTTTAAATATAGTTATGTAAAACCGTCATATAATTATACTATGGCGTAATATACTATGACGTAATAGTGGAAATACCTGTGACAGCAGCTCTTCAGACTTATGTTTGCGTTCGTTGAGCAATTTGAACTTGTGAGCCGATAGAGTCCAACTGGCGGCCACCTGTCGAGTGATAGAGGTCACACGACCCCTGGTGAACTCTGAGGAGAACACTAGACTAGAGTAGCACACAACGGACAGCATCAACACCGCTACGGACAGACCGGTCAGGGCCGTAATGCTCGTGTAACGATAGGCGACCCGGCGGTCCGAGTCCAGAGATCGCAGTTCTAGTAGAATCGCGGCGTCCAACGAAGAGGTCAAAGGTGACGAGGAGTTCTCGGACGAGGCGTTCACTAGCGTCCGGTAGGTGGAGTTAGCGCAGAGGTCGCACGACGCCACCGTGACCTCTACGCCGGAGAGCAGGCCGAGTTCGACACCGCACAGTAGCACCGAACACACGAACAGAAGGACGGGTAGTGCGCATGTCGTGAACATGTACACTCTTAAAGGTCTAAGGCGAACTTCCGGGGTGTTCATTTCACCGAGAGGGGTTCATATCACCGAGAGGGGTTTATATCACCGAGAGGGGTGTTCATTGTCTGCGGGTACGTGTGTGTTTGTTAGTGTATTTGTATCGTATATAAAAGTAAAAGTAATTACATTTGAATTAACTTTAACATTAAAATATTGTGATTTTGATTCTTTAGTTTATAAAATATACTCTTACTAATACTATTTTTAACTTACCTTTATTTTAAATAAAACTATCATCTTATATTATTTTCATTACAGATTATCATATAAATTATTTTTTTTAAATTTCGAAATATATTATATTTATTTATATTTATTAATCTATACATTGAACACATTTATATATATATATATTTATATTGTTATGTGTTATTGTTATTTTTATTTGGTGGAGTCCTTACATCCCATCCAGGAACTTAGATGAAGTTTTCACTTATAACCATATATGGCTCTAATGTCCCATCGAAGCCGCTCTCATATGTTAAGGCATCCATGGTTTTAACAAGAGCCGATCGGTCATTTATTTATACAAAATTATATAAGATCACTTCTAAATAATATTTTAAGACCCATTTTATCAAATTAATTAATGGTCCGGACGAGGCTCGAACCCGTGTTCTACTGCTTGTGTGTCTGCCGCCTTAGCCACTGAGCCACACAGGCAGTTTTAATATATATATATATATATATATATATATATATATATATGTTTAGATTACTACTTTATAAGATTTACCTTATAATGCTTATATTTTTGTATTAATTTAGAATTTTGCAATTTCATATATAAATATTTATTTTAAGTTCTTCATTATATATATATAATAATAATATAATTATTCTTGATTTTATATAGTTTAATATATTTTTATATTTTAATAATACTTTTCTATAAATCGATTTGCACGGTTACCATTACCGTGCCTATAGGCACTGCCTACTAGACATTATATATATATATATATATATATAGGTAAGGTAAGGTAAGGTAATTATTTATTTAGACACTCGTTATATTTTAAAATCTCACAAGTGTTGAGAATATATAAAAATAAATAATTAAATTAATAGATTAATTAAATAGTTAACAACAAAATTCGCAATTTCTTCTTGAATTCGGTGTGACTCCTTGTACATCGTAATGACTTGGGAAGAGAATTCCACATGGAAGGAGCAGCCCAGCCGAACGATCTTTTCCCAATTCTCATCAGATTTATTTTCGGCACTGAAAGTAAATTTGAATATTGCAGACGAGTGTTTCTCATTAGCTCTTCATTAAGGAGTTTATTTAAATATATAGGCTTTTTCAAAATAATAGTTTTATGAGTTATACTTAGTATTTTAAATTTGCACATATTGTCCATAAGGAACCAATTTAAATCGCCTAATTTTTTTGTAATACTTATTTGGTCACACCTCTTAATATTAAAGATTAATCTTGTAGATGATTTAATAACCCTATTTAATCCATAAAATAATTTCAGTTTGGAATTAATTAGTAAACTATTGCAATATTGTAATCTAGATAACACAAGAGATTGTATATACTATTATATATCAACTTATATTACATAAATATATACTCGCGAGTATATATGTTGACGTGTATACACGTATATATAAATGGACAACATATATATATATATATATATATAAATGTATATAAATATACAAAATATATACCAATCAAAATAATATACATGATATTTGATTACATTACATTGTAATCTAGTTGAGTATAATCAATAAAAGCATATATAGTATGTATAAATACAGTAGGTGTATATGTATTAGATACACATATAGTATGTATACATACAGTAGGTATATATGTAGTATATACACATACGTAGGTACACATATGTAGGTTGTGTACTTATACCTATTGTAAATACCTACTTTACATATTATTGAAACGTATAAAGCCACATAGCTACACACCGCTATATAAAGTAATACATTTATTTTATTAATTCTTCCAATCGATATATATCTAGAGTGTAGGTTAATTAGTAATTACTATAGTAATATACATATTAACTAATTGAACTCAACCACATGCATATATATATATATACACAATATACGTTGTACATATAACCGTAATACAATAGTATATGCAAGTATAATACATATAGCACACGATATTGAGCGGCGAAATATATTATTTTTGAAACAAATATATTTTGTATTAATGACGTTATTAGATACACTGTTAGAAATAAAGATTCTTTTAACTCAAATAAAGGGTTATTTGGAAGACTATGCATTGTACGCGAAGCCTTTATGGGGTTCTTTGGACAAAAATAACATAAAGAACCATTTCTGAATATTATTTATATATATATATATATATGGTTTATTGGAATTATAAATATATAAACATCCTTTTATTATTTGAATTATAGATATATAAGAATATATGTTTTGGTTCTTTATTATAATATAAATAAAGTTTAGTGTATACTATAAAATATATAATAATATAATTTATATATATAGTATGCTACTTCAAATATGATCATTGTTAATTTTTCCTTATAAAGTATGGATAGAAAAATGTAATAAGACTTATTATATTATTCCACTCCACGGAAATCTTTAGTAAAAGGCGAAAGATGTATGCGTGACTGAAGAGAAACCAAGGTAATTTAAAAAATATATATTTGCATTCATCATAAAATGTTTAAAATCAGAATATTAATAATGAGTTTAATTGTATATTACTTGATTATTATAATTTATTATTTATATAACTAGTTTACAAAAATTATATAAATATATTAATATAACATTTTAATTCTAATATATTTACATATATTACACACTATATATTAATATAGTATTAGTATTATCATTAGTAATAGCAAATTATTCTTTTAAGTTTACGAGTCCAGAGAACCTTATACAAAAATAATAGAGTTCTTTACATTTCGATCATTGAAAAGAAACTATTTATCATATATTTATTTAGTATTTAAGTTTTTCTTGATTTTATGATTCTAAAGAACCTCATGCCAATATCATGTGGTTCTTTACAATTAAATGCTAGTCCAAAGAACCCTTACTTCTAACAGTATAGATATAAAAATCAGTAAATTGTATATAATATATATATATATATATATATATATATATATATATATTAATAATTAATAATTAATAACGTTACATACATAATAATTTATAAATATAACCGAATACAAATAAAGATTAAAATTATAATATCATATTTTTAATTAAAAAAAAATCTATTATTACTGCTCTTTTTAAACTTAATTTTGCTTCTATGAAGCTCCATAACTTGATATACTTGATAAATGACCTGACATTTTGTTAACATTATTTTTAATATAGTGTTTATAGGTCTCATTGTCATCATCTTATAATTAGCATATAATTCGATAACTTTATATTTATATATATATAATATATTATATATATATATATATGTATCTATATTATATTTGCCTGGGGTCACAATGGAACAGTCAAAAGCTATAGCTTTTACTATTATAGTAATTACTATTCTTAAATGAGATGTCTCGGATTCGACATCAGGAAGTTCTTATTTTTCTCTTGTATTTATCAAGAACTTAATACATAATAAATTAAAACACAAGAACACAATTTTTACTATAGTTAATTCTCGGTAAGTCGGAATACGGATAAGTCGGACTTTTCTATATTCGAAAACATTTAGTTGGTTTGGTTGGATGTGTATCTAGTTCCATATGGGACAATTTAATATATATATATATATATATATATATATATATATATGTTAAATTATACATTAAATTATATAAAATTAACTATAATATGTGTACGACTTACAGAAAAGTCTGACTTATCCAATCGAACTTATCCGACATATCCGATTAATTTAACATATATGTTAAATTAATCGGATATGTCGGATAAGTCAGATTGGATAATTCAGACTTTTCTGTAAGTCGTACACATATTATAGTTAATTTTATAATTTGTATACTGGATAAGTCAGACTTTTTATAATGTCAGAAATATTTACTTTGAATAATGTATATTATAATTATGAATTGCATTATAATGTTAATACAATAGGTATTATAAAATTGTAATTCGTATGATTAAAATATATATTTATACAAATAGTGAATATATTAGGCTTCACATTGTGCAGTACAGTATTCTGAAATGTTTCTAATTAAGATATCTATTCATATGAAGTGAATATGCAGCATATATTCAGTGCCATTGAGTTGAATTGCAATTAAGTTTCAAACGAAATTGTAAACCAATGAAATACTAGTTATTTTACATATCTATAGATAATAATGTTATAACATCGATATTAATAGTATCATCATTTATTTTATAAATACGAAAATAAGAAAATTACTAATAGAAAAATACTTTAATTTTTATTAATACAAAATATTTAACTATAAAAAGAATTGAAAATGGAAATTAATTATTATGAATGAATATAATAGTGGATGTTCGACGTTATATGTATGGATACAAACTAAAGATGAGTTTTACATGCACATTAATATTCACGATAATAAATTAAAGTATATAAATAGAAATGCAGTAAATGTTGACATTGATACAGAAATATATACATGGTTCAAGAATAATCAGGGAAACAATAATTATGTAATCAAACAATCCATTATTGGGTGACTTTCATCAAAATATACATTATAACATATGAATAAAAAACCCATAATATATATATATCCGCAGTATACTGCGAATAGTGTCCTGTTATGATATATTTATATAGCAACAACAATATAATATTAATTTAATTGCGGCCATTATTTTAAGAATTGTATTATATAACTAAAATATCGAATACAATGGAAATGAATAAGTCGGAAATCTCGCTAATTCGGACACTTTTCCCTTGCGAGTCAGACTTATCGGGGGTTGACTGTATATGTTTTGTATTTTCCTGTTTTTTTTCCTGTATTCCTTCAACGTTATTTATAACATGTATACATGTATATTGTACATTGTATATTGTACAAGTCTATGATTTCTTGATGAGTCCATTTATATCCACTATTATTATATGTAATTCAATAAATAAATAATAACATTATATATAAATATCATATATATCATATATATATAATATATGTAATATTAGTTTATAATTGTTATTATATAATTAGTATAATATAATAGTACAAGACAAGGTTATTACGTAATAGTATTATACAACAATACTCGACTATTACATCACAACTACACGATTATTAAGACTTCTCAGATGAAAACAACGATAAGCTGGCCCCATAATGCATCATTGACCACACGGCCACACCGCTGTGGTCAGAAAGCCAGGACAACATCGTACTACGTCACATTATCATGTGTTGTTGTTCTCTTAATTTATCGTGTTCTCGATAAAACACGAGAAATCACGAGAAAACACGACCGCCGACGAGTGTGTTCACTAGCCGTTGATGTTGATTGTGAATATAATGACTCATTCATCGGTAACCTTGGTAACGTCATCAAACAATCACATACACATACGTACTCGTATTATATATATATATATATATATATATATGTGCCTGTACTGGTACACATACGTACGTATAATTAATAACATTAATGACGATATTAACTTAGTGATAACGACGTCACGCATAACACGAATGTACTACTATTACGTAATACGGCATACCAATAGCGTTACGTCATCACAGTGTATTGCTGCAGGCTAATACGCGAGGTTAACGATAGGCTATCCATCATTGTGATCCATCATAGCACACGCGTTTAAAGCACATCAGCAGTAAGTAGTATTAACGCCTCGATATATCGAATATATTCACATTTACAGTGGCGTATGTACATTGTACAGTGTACATTATACACTGATGGATCACATAGTATATTATTAACATTGCGTATTATGTATACAGCCAGGTATACTCCTGGGGCCAGTTGCTCCGATAAAATAAAATTGGCCTACGCTTATCCTACGCTTATTTTACGATATTGAGTTGTTCGGATGAAAAATAAATAGCGTAGGCGCGCGTCATTAAGGCGAACAAATTCGCCTTAGCGCTTGCTAGCGATCGGTTGTTCCGATGTTCTAGCGCGTAAAAATGATCAAAATGCTAAGCTAAAGTCATCGAGTTGTTCCGACATATAAATTAAACACGCAGCGTTTATTTTACCCATTTATTAAGGACAACTAATAGCTGGCGTTAGCTAAATATTAAATAAAATGTTTTGCTTATTTCCCATTTTATTCCCAATTTAATTGTATTGTAGTATGTATTGGATATACAATTATAATAATTATATAAATATATAATTATTATAATAATATAATTACAAATATTATCGAGTATAACCCAATATAATATACAAAACTATAGAATCTATCTTTAAAATAATTACAATATATTCAGAATATTATATTCAATATAAACTTCAATAATTTCAATAAAATTAATTAATATACTATATATACTGTACTTATATTAAAGTATAAATATAAATTTATATTTAAGACATATATTAATCGATTAATCGATCCTATTAATCGAAATAAATAAGGCTGTGTTAAAATAAATTGTTCATTTTAATATTATAAATTTAATGTGAATCCACATATATAAATATTGTTTCTATATTATATAATGTACATATAAATATTCACTTAACATATCATTAATAATAATAACATAATATATGTATGTAATGTTATTAATTAATCAAACTAATATACATATTTATATATATATATATATATTAAAACTTGAAAATATCATAATTTGTATGACCTAATTATATAGGTGTATATTCAGATATATATATATAAAATAATTTCAGAGTTTGGCATAAATGTATAGGTAGAGGAATAATCAAGCTTGTTTAGTCTTCAAACTATAGTTAATAATATATATGTTTTCTATTTATACACTTGTATATGATTGAGAATGTTTTAAGTTGAAATTTATATACATTATATGCGCGTATTATTGTTATATATTTCAATTATAATTATAACTATATTCTATTTTTAGATTTGAGTGACACATTAAAATAATTTTATAGGTGGCGCTACTTTATATTAACTAAAAATAGTGAGTGCGCATATGTTGTATATTCAAATAGTTAATATTTATTACTTGAATTATAATAATATAATTATTAATAATTAATTATTTTAATATATATTATTGTATTAAGTTATTTCACACTGTTTTGAATATAACATAAGCATATTTTATTTATTTTGGATTTAAAGTTTCATAAAAAATTCTTTTTTATTCTATACGATACGCATAGTCGGACAGTCGCCGAGATAATACGCGCTAGAATTAGCTAGGCTAGGACATTTATTTTAATTGTCGGAACAACTCGATTTGCATATGGCTAAGGACATGGCGCAGGCCAATTTTGCTAGCGCGTTGCGTACGCTAAAATTATCAAATGTCCCAGCAACCGGCCCCTGATACTACCTCGTGAACATCGACTGTTTATATTCTCTATTTACATTAACTCTTAACCATATATGGTGTATACACAGTAAAAACTAAACGTTCATTAGACTCAATGTACACGTTCATTGGGTGGTCGAAATAGCGAATCTTTTGTAATGTTCATTAGACTCTATATTCTAATGAATGTTTTTGCATAAACGTTCATTAGACTCTATATTCTAATGTATGTTTTGTATAAACGTTCTTTATACTATATATTCTGATGAACATTTTGTACAAACATTCTTTAATCTCTATATTCTGAATATTATATATTAGCTGGGATATGTTCATATTAGTATTTAACTTGTAATGACTTATATATATATATAATTAGTAATTATTAATTACATATATGTTATATGTAAACATGAATTTAACATCAATAATATTTTTAATATTAAATAAAATGTTTCAATGTTTAATATTGAGCAAGCATTATAACATTATTTCAAATTGTATTAACTTAATTATCAATATAATTATGATTATAATTATTGTTGATTATAATTAAGTTGACACATAAATGAAATTATGTTGATATAAAAAAACATAGATACTTAAAGAATTTATGATTTAAAATAGTAACTTTATTTATTAAAATCATAATATTAACTTAAATATAGAAATAAAATAATAATTTATACTTAATTTCATTAGTGCTAAATTAAATCAATTTAACAAAATAAAGAAAAGGTAAAATATTATATTTTATCTGTATTTAAAAAAATAATCTAGGCGAAAATTAATATTATTGGCAAGATTTTTTAAAAAATAATTCTTTATTTAATAATATGTCTATAATAATATCAATATAATTATATCACTTTATTTTCACTATATTTTCTCGCTATTCGATATTTTATCTGTAATATATAATCATATAATATTTTTAATACAAAAGGTCATTGTTATTTTCAATATCTAATGAACTTTTATACATTTTTGATAAAGGTTCATTATACTCATACATTCTAAGAACGATTATGTTAAATTTCATAATATTTTCATTCGATAAAGGTTCATTGGACTCTGAAAATTTCTAAAGAACGTTTATACAGTTATAATAAAGGTTATTTATACAGCTGTATTTCATGAACGTTTATGTTAAATTTTATAATATTAAAGGTTCACTGGAATTCAAATGTCTAAAGAACATTTGTACACCGTTGATAAACGTTCATTATACAACTATATTTCATGAACATTTAGGGTAAATTTTAAAATATTAAACATTCATTAGACTCTGAAAGTGTCTAATGAACGTTTACTTTTTACTGTGTAACCCCCTAAAACCTTTAATTATTAAATTTTAACTCTTAACACTTAACATTTCATTCTATATTAAAGGTTGTTATTCAGAAATCATCATCATTATTTTCATTATTAGAAATTAATTAATTAATTATTATTTAGTCATTTTTTTGTAGTTTATTAACATACAGTTATCAGTAAATAGTGCATTGCGGTAATCAAGTTTAAATATTATATAATCGGATGTTATTATCTTGAAAGTTATATATTTTTTTAATTGATATAGTTTATGTATTATTATTTCATTGTATATGATATTTGATTATTTAATGTTAAGTTATTATCAAGTTTCACACTCTATAGAGTTGTTATATAACAACTATAATATATATTATAATATAGTTTGTATTTCTATTTCATTATTTTCTATTTTTATATGATAGATAGAGGTAGAAGTATGCATTTGTTATGTAAGATAATACATTCAGTTTTAATTAAAACTGAAGCTTAAGCTATATAGCGCGTTAAGCTTATTAATTAAGTAGTTGTTGAAATATATATATATTTCTTTGTAGTTAATTTATTGATTTTAGTATGGTTTCTAGGAGGTTATTTAAATTAGCTGCTTAGTATACTCGGATGGCATCGGCATACGTATATGTATAATATATAGTAGTTAATATTGTGTGTATTTATAATGTGGACTTCATTTCTGATGTGTAATTATTTAAAAGTAGAGGAAACAATAATCTACCTTGGGAAGTCTTATTCCAGGAAAGTTTAGGTTTTGTTTAGATTTGATATAATTGATGATATAGGTCTTAGGTCTTTAATAATGATGTAGGTATTTACTCCTACTTGGTTTGTTTATGTATTTTATCTGATAACGTTGTATTTATTACAGTCTATGTGTTTGTAACTGTATATATTGTAATTGAAAAATATTGAAAATTACCCGTATAAAGATTAAAAATGTATTTTAAAATGTATTATAAGTCATATTAGATGTTAAAATTAAAATATAATATAAGTCTTAATAGTTATATTAAATACAAATGAAATATGTAATTTTATAAATATATATTAATTACATTAAATTATTGGTATGATTGTATATGTATAAATACACACATACACACACATACACACACCTATATATATATATATATACAAATATATGAGTGTGTTTATTTGTATGCTAGTATAAGTGTGTAAGTGTTTAATTTAAGTCATAGATATGTATTTACGATAATTATATAACTATAAATACTAATAATTATATAGGGGAAAGTATCTGATTACCGACCCCTGAATGATTAGTTGTAATCACTTATTCAATATTAAATATATTTATTTGAAATTTTAAGATTTGAGTAATATTATGGTAATGAATAATGTGGCTATTTTAAATTTTTCATATAATTATATTTACAAGAATAAACAGGGGGGTCGGTAATCGGATACATGTGCCTAATGCCGACCCCCCTTCCCCTATTACCGACCCCCTAAAATAATCGTTGTATAAATAATTGTAGTATTATACCTTACCAGGTCGAGCTTGCTCGGCAGTTAACAACATCTTTTCTTCCATCCACTTCTGTCCTCCATCGCTGCGGGCAGTTCATTTAATACGCATTCTGTATCTTTTACTAGTTGATCGATAAACGTTTCCCTAGGTCTACCCGGTTTCGTTTTTCCATGTTTCGGGGTCCATAGTAACAATTCTGATGCTAGCTCCGTACGGGCTCTCCAACAGTGTCCACTGAAGCGTAGACGTTGACTCTTTATGGATTTCGATAATTTAGGGGTGTCACCGTAGAGTTCTTTATTTGTCGGGTGTGATTCCCATGATTTATTTAGAGCAGCTCTCAGCATCCTCGTATAGTTTCCATCTAGACGTTTCTCCATGGCTTTAGTCATAGTCCAGGTAGTAGATCCGTACACCAATACTGATTCCACAGTGGCTCTGAAAAATTTTCTTTTTAATTTATCTTTCAAATTTGATTTCCAAATTTTATTCATCGCGTTTAGTG
Source organism: Osedax fenrisi (assembly GCA_964019155.1). Classification (NCBI taxonomy): domain Eukaryota; kingdom Metazoa; phylum Annelida; class Polychaeta; order Sabellida; family Siboglinidae; genus Osedax; species Osedax fenrisi. Next base: position 33,415,377 of record OZ025241.1, read on the forward strand.
CTGACCAACTCTTTGCCAATCTTATATCTAGATCTTTCTCGGTTGATGATATATAGCTCCCTAGATACTTGAAATCATTTACTTTATTTATTTCATTTCCATTTAAGCTTTTTATTTTATTCGTATTGTCTGTATTACAGTAGTATTATAATATCCAATAAAAATAGAAGATATACATAAATATAATTAATTATAACATGATGTAATTTATTTGTTATTGAATTTATGTTTTAATAGTAATATTAAATTTAAATTTAAACTTTATAGTAATTATATTAACATAGTGTATATTATTTAATATTTATTTATTAATCAATATGTATATAAATAACTGGAATCATGAATCGCAAATCTATTTCAATGATACACAGATAAGTTATAACATAATTTAAAGTAAAATATGGATCTATTTTGATTGGATATTATAAATCATATGGGGTCGGTATTATGGTAAGTTAGGGGGTCGGTAATAGGAAAATCATATGGGTTGCTATAATTAAGATATATTGGTTAATAGTTATTAAAATTAAATTATTTTTATAATATTTATAAAAATGTTATTGATCTACAATATCTTGCGCAGTATTAAGTTTTCTTTTAATTAATAAAGTATTTACAATGATTTAAAAAAAGTTATTATTAAAATATTTAAAAAGTAAAAACAGAATATTACATTTGATCAAATAACAATTGTAGGATTAAATATTTGTTTAAACAAAATACTTATTCATGTTTATCATTAAATTACTAACAGTTAATGTATATATAATTTTTATATATCTCTTATAGTTACTGAGATAAGAGAGGGGGTCGGTATTAGGAGGGGGTCGGTAATCATAGACTTTCCCTAATTACATCTATATAATTATATATCCGGAATATATGTATATATTGATTGATTGATTGATTGATTGATTTATTTAATAATTATATATAATTAAAAAATATATATATTACAAATATTTCATAATAGTATGTATATAGTTATTAAGATTAATTAAGTATACGTTTGTATTATATTATTATATATAATAATATAATACAAAATAGATTAATTAATAAGAAAATATATATATTAAAATAATAAGTAATACAATAAAAGTTATAATGAAGATCACTTAAATTAAATTTTAAATAAATAAACAAAGATAATAGTTATTAATATGAGTTTATGGATTATAATGTCGTCTGTAATTACAACAATAAAATATACTGACAACTATGTTAAAGAAGTAATTGCAGTTGGCCATGATCATCCATATATAACGGTATATCACGTATGTGTATATGTAGAGTAAATGTTTTAAACATATATGTTGATTATATTCTTTTACGTTTGAAGTTGAGTGTATCATACAGATGATTGTAGGTGAATATTCCACTAATATACCTATATATGGAAGTGATATTACTCAGACGCGAGTGTTAGTTAAATATAAGGTATTTGTTAAGAAGTATCAACTATAGTTGATGTGGAACATATATGTGGATCAGTAGTGTTTTCGGTTGGTAATGCGAGTGTGGGCAGGGATTATTGATAGTCAGATGAGACATAGTGCATATATTCATGTGTAATGGGTAACTTTATATAACATTCATGCTAAAAAATACAGAGAATAACTAAAAAAAATACTCACACACATTATGTCCACAAATAAAATTATATATTTAAAAAAATATAAAAATAATAATAATATAATTAATAATAAATAAGATTATATATATATATAATATATATATATATATATAATATATATATATATTATATATATATATATATATATATATATATATATATATATATATATATATTGCAAATATTATATAATTATTAACTCAGTATACATCATATATTATTATATAATATAAAATATATAAATGTATATACACATTAACTACAGGCCTACATTTAGTGTATGTGCACATGTATCACACATACATCATACACTAACAACTACCACTATACACTGTATACACGTTGTACACGGGGCACTTATAGGACGTGTTCGCATCAATATATTGTGTAATACATTGTGTGTGTGTGCGCGCGTGTGTGTGAGTGTAATAAGAACGTTCACACTCTGGATGTATTACGTAATCAGTAGCTGTAGATTACGTTACGTGTTCAACACGTGACACGAACACTGAACATGACGTCACTTCTATAGCTAGATATTACTACTAATAACGATAGTGTTATTAACTGCAATGTAAGTGTAGAGGTGTTACAATTGTAGTTTACTTAAGTGTAGGGATGCATCATGTAACAAGTTTAGAGATGCATCATGTAACAAGTTTAGAGATGCATCATGTAACAAGTTTAGAGATGCATCATGTAACACATAGAGATGCATCATATGACACATAGAGATGCATCATGTAACAAGTTTAGAGATGCATCATGTAACACATAGAGATGCATCATGTAACAAGTTTAGAGATGCATCATGTAACACGTAGAGATGCATCATGTAACACGTAAAGATGCATCATGTAACATGTATATAGGTTGTTGGTGGATAGTGCCGATATTACATGATGTCGCGTACCTATAGTTATATCGCTATAGCGAGGTGGTTAAAGATGTAATATGTAATAACACTTTAAGATAACATATAACAGATAAGAGGAATACGAATAAAGGTAACAATTATCATGATAATATTAATACTTATTCAAATGATAATTATAATATTATCATATATGATAAATAATTTAATTGTAACTCCATTTCATAATAATTAACAATACGTATTAACAATGTTTTTTATACATATAAGTTATTGCATTGGTATTAACAATGAGAAGTTTATAGTCTACCTATATTTTATTCAAGTATAGTTTTATAGAATTGAAAATAACGATTATTTAATATATTTATATAATATACATATGTTCATACATATACATTAATTTAGAAATATTGTGAACTATCGTACTGTTTATTTAACAATAGGTGTATACATATATTCCTTCATTCTTTCATATATATTTGACTTACTCTTAACTCGATCCACCACCCACGATACACTTTCAACTTCCAGTATTCATCTCGTTATCATACAGCCATCCTCCCTTATATTCCAGAAACGCTCATTCATATACGTCATCTATTCTATCAGAAATGCAATCTACTCCCTTTATCTATAAGATCTATTCATTCTCCAACCTCATTCAATACTAATATTAACTATTTCCTTCCAATCGTCATTTATCGTCACCTATACAATTAAGTCATATTTATCCTCTATCTAATTTCATTATATTATTATTATCTTTTATATTTATTTCTTATTTATACCTAACATATGTATATATCACACACACACACACACACACACACACACACACACACATACACACACACACACATATATATATATATATATATATATATATATATATATATGAAAAACTGTGTTAACTCCATACGTACTATTGTATTATCCCAAATTGAGGTTTGGAACATAATATAATAATTTTCTTTTCCTTTATTAATAATTAACTGAATTCACGGAGAAATAATTGTCCTAAAATTAATATTTTATTGATAATTAAATATATTAGTATTAATACTAATCATTATTTAATTAAACCATGCATGGTTTATAATAAATGAATTTTTTAATTTGAAACCCGAAATTGCTAGTATTATGTTTGGATATTTAGAATATAAGTGTTTATACAAAAGTAAGCTCACATGATATAGCATGTTTAATATTCAGTATTGTTTTCGCATGAAGTAACATTGTAAATAACGATAAGTAATTGCTGATATATTGATCTTATAATACAATAGCTATATTTATATATATATGTATGAGTTATAGGCATTTATATATATATATATATATATATATATATAGATAATACGAAAGAAATGTCGATATATTTAACATGAATCATATATACAATTATTAATATTTTATTGTATATTATTAATAGATATGAATATGCATATACAGAATGTATGTAATATTATAGTTGTTATATATAACATAATAATATAGTATTATAACAGGTTATAACGGTTATATTATATTATAGTATTACTATTTATAGTATATACTCTCAATATGTTAATTTATACATATATGTATACCATTAGGTATAGCTATAGATAATAGCTATATATATAAGTTATAGTACAAGGACAGCATATGTATGCGTCCCTTAATGTGTTAAATATTATTTTTTTAATTTATATTTTTTCATTCTTTCAATAGTAATATATAATAATTCATATAAAATATTGATAATTATTATGAATTTTTACGAAAATATATATTCGTAATACGTATGTATATATGCTATAGGCCTAGTACATAGTATGTACTACATACTATGCCATAGTATGTACTACACACTATGCCATAGTATACTATTCCATACAGTGTACATAATATACATACTATATTAGGTACTATAGTCGTAAATATAAATCTCCGATATACCGCATACAGTATCTATAGATACTATAGATAATATATTACAACAACAAAACCAGAATCATAGATACATTAATATTGTATTTGTATATATTTTATAAATTACAAAATATTTGTAATAGTGTCTATTAATAAATTTGTAAATGTATGCATACATAATATCCACCATATTTAATTAGAAAATTATGTAAACAAATATATTTTATTACACATATTACGTATTAATTATATTGGGTGTATATCAATATTTTATGATATCATATTTATATATATATTAATATTAATATTAATTACCAATTATAATATGATATGAATATATATATTTATATATATATATATATATATATATATAGATTATAAATATATTATTAATTTGTTGTATATATTTGAACCAATTCACTAGTATATCCTTATATATTTGTTATATATATATATGTATTCCTACAAATTATGACATACATTTAATGACAACAAAGTATGAGTTGTGGATTAAAACATACAAAGTTCAGATATGTGTTCGATGCATCATATTCAGAATATAGTCTATATACTTTATATATACACACACAAATATATATATATATATATATATATATATATATATATTTTTTAATAATATCAGATTCAGTTGATGACCGAGATTAAAAACCCAGGTATGGTATAGAAGTTCTATTGAACTTATCGAGATACCAACCTGCTCTTGGTAATGAGAGAATTAATACAAAATGAATAAATATAAATAAATATTTTACAATTCTATATTGTTCATTCGTGTTCTGTCTCATAAAAAAAGCAATACAATAAAATTAAATATATCTCTCAATACCAAGAAATCATCATGTATATAACAATAAAATAATAATAAAATATAATACAAAAATATATAATAAAATATTTAAAAATGTAAAAAGATACTAAAATAATAAATAAGTTAACTTATAAAAATCAAAGAAAACTAAAGACCAAAGGCTACAGAGATAACAAATATGTATACAATACGAACAATTTAAAAGAGCTAAAAAGAAGAAAAGATGATCATGTAAATAAAATAACAAACAATAAAGATAAGGTGTAAGTAATTAAATATAACTATTTAAAAGCATGTTTTTAATATGTATTGTAAAAGTATTCAAATTCGTCAAAGATGATATGGTTGTATTTAAAGAATTCCATAAATATGAGCCTTTGTAACGAATACTAAATGTATCATGATCAAATCTTATTTTTGGTATTAAGAATGTTCTATTTAACCTAAAAGTATATAAAGAGCAATTATAGGTAAATAACTTACAAATTGAACTATGCAAATAATGCTTGTTATATATTCTAAACATATATTTATAAATGGATATATTTATTATATCTTTAAATTTAAGAATGTTATGTCTTAACAAAATGTAATCAATATTGGTTTTGTTATCAAGTTTATATATTGCTCTCATACATTTATTTTGTAAAATTTGAATACATTTTATATTGCTATGGTAAGTACTTCCCCATATAATATAACAATAATCAATATGACTATGAAAAAAAGAAAAATATAGCATAACTAAAGTATTAATATTACATTTATATTTATATCTATGTAGTAAACTAAGTCCATAGTAAAGTTTATTTTTAATATTATTTATTTGCATTTTCCAATTACGATTTTCGTAATGCCTAAGAATTTAAAATTAGTTTATTGTTTTATGGCTATATTATTTATTTTGATGTTCAATTTATGTTTAACTCTTGTGCGATGGAATAAAATTAACTTTGTTTTATATATTACCACAAAGCCAGTCACATATTAAAACTAAAGTAGAATTTATTTCATTTTCTAGATCATATAAATTATGAGACTTAAATGTTAAAGTTGTGTCGTCAGCAAAAAGAGTCAAATTGCATTTAAAATAATACTGGTCCCAAAACTGAACCTTGTGGTACACCACATTTAATCGGAAGTATTTTAGAATTGGTATTATTATAGCTTACGTATTGATACCTGTTTGTCAAATAGCTTTTTAATAATGACAAAGTGATACCTCTGAAACCATATATATATAATTTGTTTAATACAATTTCATGATTAATAGTGTCGAAAGCCTTTTTTTAAATCAATCGATATTGTGGATATGAATAATTTGTAATTTATATTCATGTAATCGATATAATTTATCAAAGCATCACATATTGATATAGATTTTTGAAATCCAAATTGAGAATTGTTTATTAAAGAATTTTTATCTAAAAATGAAAACATTCTTACTTTTAAATTTTTGAGAATTGTGATGTCAATGATATTGGCCTATAATTCGAGCAATCATTTTTATTTCCTTTTTTATATACAATTATAACTTTAGATGTTTTAAGTAGATCAGGGTAAACACCATTTTCAATGCATTTATTAAATAAAATTGATAAAATATTACTAATGGATAAAATAATGTTACGTATTAAAAAAAAGTTAAAATCATGGGAATCCGTACTATATTTTGAATCACATATATATATATATATATATATATATATATATATATTGTGTATTATAAATATATATATATATATATATATATAATAGGCAATAGTAATAAGCTTGTACAACATGAAAAACCTAATTCATAATTAATAATTAACCATTAAAATAATTAATCATTATCTTTATTAACTTTAATTAATCATTAACACGAATACACCTATTTCAACTAATGGCGTCACCTAATTGTTCTTTATTTACAGAATTCGATAACAAAATAACACGTAAAAAGTGTATTACACCAACTTCAAAAGATTTTGATAAATTACAGTCAGAAAATAATGTATTTTATGGATTTATTTTGTTAACATTATTTATAATAAAAAAATCAAAGTAACATATATGTAGATATATAGTATATATATAGTAACATATCTATAGATACTAACCTACTATCATATGCATTGCATACATTTAATTAAAAATATACCAATCGAGTTTTACAATTATTTGAAAATGTATTACTAGGATTTTAGAAATGTATCTATGATCCTATAGGATTCTATAGAAGATCTTCTAGTAGGTATACTCGAGTACAACTACTAGAAGAAGCGGATACTACAAGTGTGTACATGGCTACTATAGCCTCTAGTTACAATCATTCCGTTATAGTTGTTACATCATATATAGTATATTATTTATAATAATGTATGCACATATATATATATATATATATATATATATATATATATATATATATATGTATGTATTATATTAAAGGCAGTGTAATAACACTGTATACATAACTAATATTTAGCAATACAATTCAATAAAACAATTACTAGATCTGGCATAGGCATGCATGGTAACAATATTATTTGAATTATCAAACGAAAACAAATGTATAACATATTAATAGAGTGTTGAATATTTTAAGATATATAATATTTTGAGAGAAGACAATTATTATAACGTAAATTAAATGTAAAACTTTGAATTATAATGTCTTGTATTTCGCATTATTCGTTGTTCATTTCAATAAGGTAGGTTTAATAGTGTGCCCTTACACACCGTATACGGTGACATACATTTTATCGTTAGCAAAAGATTTACAATATATACTCTAATATATATATATATTACGATTAGTATTTGCTTATATAAAATATCAATCAATCAATCATAACAGAGCAGTCATCTACATTGACATTATTTATTTTAGTAGATATTATAATATATAGTACTGTATATAGAATATATATATATATATATATATATATATATATATATTCTCAGTATAGTATACTTGATGAAATCCTATATTAAATGTAATACTATGCATCAAATACAACACACACATACCGGAACGCTACAGTTACCTTCATTAATAGAATGGCAATGTTACCTGTAGGTGGATGGGGGTATCGCCCAAACGTGGTTATATGGCTACAGTCATAATGCTCGAATACATTGAAGCAATTGAACACATTGGTTTTATTGAAATGTAATTTTAAAATTTATATCATTCTTATTTTATGTATATTCATTGATGGTATTCAATAATTATTATTTACATATTAGTATTGATTAACTATATATATTATATATATATATATATATATATATAGTATATATGTAACTATAGTTTATGTGATTGTACAATGTACAATGTAATAAAAGAACACGTATTATTTATAGTATATTTTATGTATGTTAAATGTATGATCGTGAATCTTTGTATGACAACGCTTCGAGAATAAAATGCTATCGTTTGGTCGTAAAACATTAATTAAAGATACATATGTGAAATCATACAGTAGGATACTAATAGTATTCCATAGTGTCCACTGTTAACAACGCAGGCTCCATCCACTGTGCAGTCAAGCATATCAATACATATCTAGATAACAGGATATTAAATAACATTCGATTAGCTAATTTATAAATAATATTGTTATTTTTTATTTGGTGGAGTCCTTTCATCCCGGAACTTAGATGAAGTTTCACTTATAACTATATATGGCTCTACTGTCCCTTCGAAGCCACTCTCATGTTAAGTCATCTATGGTTTTAACGAGAGCTGATCATTTATTTATACACAATTATATATATATATAAGATCAATTATAAATAATATTTTAAGACCCATTTTATAAAATTAATTAATGGTCCGGACGAGGCTCGAATACGTATCTTTCTGCTTGTGTGTCTGACGCCTTAACCACTGAGCCACATAGGCAGTTATTAAAATAATATATAATATATATATATATATATATATATATATATCTTACCTACCGGGTCGAGCTAATTTTGGCATAGCTTGACATGCCATGAGAAATGTCTCCTTTATTCGGGAAAAGTAAAATACATCATTCAGTCCATCTTCTTATTTGATTTTAAGAATATACGCTGTTACAGAAATGTATCAATATATATTGAAATTCTGTCAGTTTCTAATCTTCAGCTGGGATTTCATCTAATCCGCAAGATTTGCCATTATTGATTCTTTAAGTTGCATTGTTAAGTTCTTGTATAGTGAACAGACTTTTTTTTATATTCAACTCATTATGTATTGGTAGTATATCTTCTTCATCAGCATCATAATATATATATATATATATATATATATGATCTTTGACCTATAGGCCTAGTGTAAAGACTAAATCAGCCTTCTAGGTTATTGCTCCGAAAATCAGGAATTCAGTTCTATATGATATTCGTTGTACAATACTTTCATTGTTTAAATTGATACGTTAACGTAAATCGTATGTCCATTTTAAATCAGTTCTATTTTGTTATTGGTTTTATATTTATTTTTGTTTTTTATTATCTAATAACGCCTATAATCACCATGTGTTTACGAAGACATAGTAAACTATATATTATTTATTATTATCTATAAATGATATAAATAAGTGGTATGTAAATAATTGTAAACGTATATAAAGAGTGGTATGGGTTACACACAGTTTGTTGTGACGGATACCACATGTATAATATAAAATAGCAGTATACACCTATATTTTAATATCTTAATTATATAATTAGTAAACTGTCATAACATGTGGTCTACATAGGTATGATTATATGTATAGCGACAATGCAATACTATACAATTCTCTACATTAATCTTAATAGATTTGTTATTGAAGTATATAATTGTGTATATACATTAAATTAACTTAACAATATTAATATAAAATGAAATTTATCATACAATTTATTAATGTTGTTTAACTAATAATGTTGTACTCAGCATACATATAACACGTTAGTAACGAATAACATTACTATATAGGTACAGTAACTATAGGTACACAGATAATATAACTATAGTTCTAGATATAATCTAACAAAAAAGCTTGTAAATTTTCCCTCCAGGTAATATATAATATTGAAATAATTATTCTTACACATACAATTGTAGAATTTCCTGTAGATACATAATTGTAATCAAATGAGAATGCAACACATTTTTTTGTAATTTAATATTTATTTATCATTTAAAGTTGTCAACTATAACGATATTTCAACTTATAAATATTAATATAAATAAAATATTATATAAATTCCAACTCTACTATACTTAATGAATTATATTAAATTAAAAGATATAACATACTAGATAACATACTATATAACATAAAGTTGTCAACTATAACGATATTTCAACTTATAAATATTAATATAAATAAAATATTATATAAATTCCAACTCTACTATACTTATAAGTATAATGAATTACATTAAATTAAAAGATATAACATACTTAAAATAGCTTTCATTTTTTTGTTGAGAAATTTGAAATATTTTTAATTGTTTAATAATAAGTTTCTTACATAATTTAAAAAATAATAATCCTATTATAGACACTATAGTGTCTATTATAAGAAAACAGTGAGTCATTATATTTGTATCTATAGATCTATAGTATACTATAATTGTGTTGAGTGTCGTACCCAGCTATGTGTACTTTATATGCTATAGTAGATACTACAGGTGTATATTAATAAACATGTATATATGAATATACTATACACAATATTTTGTACTAGAAAACACGTAAGAACATAAGATTTAATGAATCGCAAGTTTACCGAAGATGTGTATAGATGAGCACAGAGTGCTTTATAATGATGCTTGTTCACATGCTCATTACCAGCACAGGTACTCACTGTACTATGTAGGTATGTAGGTCATGGTGCATCTAATGTCAATAGATCGCGATGGCTATGTGTCACATCATATATGATATATCATATGTGGGTGTGTGTGTGGGTTATAGTAGGTGGCTTGTATTTCGTATTTATTATATTTAAATTTATGATTAATATCCGATATTACATATACACAAATATACATACATGTACATTATATTGTACATGTATACTGTACACCTATTGTACAGTATACATGTACATTAATGTACAATTGTACAGTGTATACATTGTATACTGTACGACGTATATATATACATATATACATAGGAGCGCAGGAAGGTATATTTCACAAGGGGGGTCCACTAATTTATAAGATAGTATTCTTCTTTTTTATCACCTCAGAAATCTTTGGCATATCCTGTCAGTTGTGTATTGAAGAACAATGTTAGTGACTTCTGTTTCAATGGATGTTAGTAGTTGCTGAGCTTCTTGTGCTATATCATCTTCGTAGATGAGGTCTGTTAGCTGTATTGCTGGATGTCGTCCCCTTGTTGTTGTATTATTTCAAGTCCGAATTCTGCTTCTCGTCCATCAATGGCTTGTCGCATGACGTAATCCAGTGTGATCACAAAGATAAATACGCTAGTATGTCACCTTGCAAGACTCCCTTTGTTATTTGAAAGTTTTCGGTCTCTCCATCTGGTGTTATAACTTTTGCGTAACTGTCTTTATACGTTAAGACGATAGTTTGTATAATATTCTGGGGTATGATACTGTATGATTCTAGTATACGGAGCATTATTTCTCTGTTGATACTGTGATTGCCTTCTTAAAATCGACAAAAATCATAATAGCCTTAATATTATGACTTTTCACTCCTTTGATTAAGCGTCTGAGAGCTAATTTGTATGATATCGCAGATCTTACAGGTCAGAATCCGTTCTGCTTGTGACGTAGTATATGGTTTATGTATGGTTGAATTCTATTTAGTATCATTTTATTCGTCATTTTAGCTGCTATTACTGATAGTGCTATGCATCTGTAGTTCCCTGTTTCTTCAAGATTACAGGATTTGGGAAATGGAACGATGTTGCATTTTAGCCATTTCGATGGTATTTCGTGTCATGTGAATATCTTGTTAGTGAACTCGAGCATGATGTCATCGAAGTTGTCGTATTTTAGGATTTCTGTAGCGATTCCGTCGGGCCCTGCAGCTTTACCGTCTATTAGATTTTCATTTACCTTGTTATATTCTTCGTTCGTGAAAGGTTCGATTTATATAGCGAGTATGTAACGATTTGTATGTAGGGGGGACCAACCAATAAAAATAAATGTTGTGGTAAAAGTGTGGGGGAGGGGCAATACATAAGAGGCTCCCCTATAGGGGGGTATATATATTTCAAAGTGGGGGGGGGGCATATCCCCACGTCCCCCCTATTGCAGCGCCCCTAATAGCAAGAGTACTTTCACTGATATTCTTAATTTGTATAGAACTTGTTTCATATTCCTGTCCCTAGCAGTTTCTTAAAGTGTTCGTGCCATTTCTTACACGATCCTCATTACTAATGACCTTGATTTTCCATATTTTGTGGTGTATCCGTCCAGTCACTTTGTTAATTAACTTCCAGCTCTCTACATGTCTACTTTTTTCATTGGATTGTTCAATATGCTTGATATTGGATTTTAGAATTTCAGCTTCAATGGTGTCGTATTCTTCTTGTATAAAGTTGTTTAGCTTTAGAACGTTTTAAGGGGGCGTGTGCCATAAGCATGTGCAATAACTAAATAATCTCATTTTAAATTTTCCATGATATTAGATGTATTTTCTTAGTATTATCAGTTACAATATTTAACCATGTATCTAATTGGGGAATTTCATATTATCTTAATTTAATAGTTACTTTTAGGAATTTACTCTCAAAATGTATTTACCTATAAAAGTTATATTTTATGGAGAGTATCTTATATAAGAAGTAAATATAGCTCCCACAACAATGTTTTTTATTGTATATGTCATTTTTATTATATATAATCATTACATCTTAAATACTATTCATATTCTACGCTTCTTATGACATACATATTATATTTTCCATAACTAGTAAATCGGTACATTGCCTTCTTCCAATATGAATGACTAGTAATTATAAATGCTTATATATTATTATTAATTATATGAATGAATTTAAAACAATAGTTTAGTTTTATTTATTATAATATTCCAAATCTTTCATCATTATGTTTATTATTTCAATTCAATAGAATGAACTTAAGTTAAAATGGATTCTGATTAACAATTGAAGATTATTTTACTAATAATCGCTATCTACTAACATTACATTTTGTCTAAATTATTAACAAATTAATAAAATTATTAAATTATTTTGTAAATATTCGCCAGAACAGGGGGGGTTGTCCGGGAACCCACGGCCCCTGTTCATGAGCCCCTATATATACACATAATAATGTTAACCACGTATAATAAATGTTATTATTTCATAATATAAATATCTATATCTTGATTATGATATATTGATTAAGACGTATTATTATGATGTAATTATTACGCAATATATGTATTCTCTCGTTACAGATAATATATAAAATACCAAAGTGATAATTAAAGATATTAAATATACTGTATAATGTATATGCACGTATACATCCGTATATATATATATCTACTTTAACTCATCTTATATTAATTGGGTATTATTAAAATAACATAATGTATATATTTAACCAAACACCACAATGCTATAGCAAAGAATACAATATTATATAATCTATAGCCTATATAGTCAGTATTACATAGGGATTCCATGTTCTTATTGTAACATACTTAATGAAATATCATTGATTTCAAGTAATATTAGTTATATTATTATCACGTTCTATCACTTATATATATATATAGTTATTAAATGGTATGTTCAATATTTAATATATTATATTAATATATAATCATTTGTTCAATGTATTTTAAAAGAATTATGCAAAATCATAATACCCGATGTTATATAACAATCATGCGATGATGTCATATAACAATGTGATGATATTATGCAATAATGTGTTCATCAGAAAGATAGTTATACATCGATATATATATATATATATATATATATATATCAATGTTAACGTTGATTCACTACTAATTCAATATCTATCAACTATATGTTTTGAATAAGTTTAGAGTACTCTTAAGATGGTCACATCCCACTTCAAGACTTACCGGAAATATTGTAACTTTAAAACTATTTGCTATCAAGTTGTAATGGAATAGCCCATATAAAGTTATTATATTTCAGGCAAGTTGCCGGAAAGTAAGGGGGTTTCCCACTACAATTGTAGTTAAATTGACAGAAAGTCGTTGTAAGTTAAAATATTTCCGGGAAGTTGCCGAAAATACTTGTAGTTGGATGTTACCCCCTTTAGGTAAGATTGAATATTATCACAAATCAGCGTGCAACTATTTTACCTTTCTTCAATATATTCTATATTTGTTTCACTATCTATTTAATCATTTGTTGTCAAGTAGACATTTACTACTTCATCGTTACACCCGAGACTTTATAACTTCGATACAGAACATGTATTTTATCCTCATTTCTCATAATAGAGAAACACGCGTCACAGTTATATCTATATCCTATAGGATATAGACTATAGACACTAGGATCTATAGATGATATAGACAACTATATATCTATAGAGAATATCTGAAAGGTCAAGGTGACCTTACTCCCTATTACAAATTATCCTCTATAGAGGATACTTTGTATATAGGTAGTAAGGGAACTTTTTCCTTGCACATATTCTCTAGATTGTAGGCTATAACCATACATTTATATATATATATATATATATATTCATAACGAATGATAACTATTCATATTTGATAATGTGATATCATTATATTAATACATAACAATTAGTAGGAACATATCATTATATTTATTACTAAGTAATACTTAGTAAGTATTTATATCACTTTATCTCGCACAATAATACAATTATCTATAACAATGGCGATATTCATCAACTATAAATGCTGTATATTGATCTAGTAGTGTGTACACAATGACAGAACCATTAAACAATTAAGCCGACCCACTAATTGCAACAATGCTACACTATTGTGTCGGTGATATTTACACAGCTGATCGGTTACGCCCACACGTCACCTGACAGGTGTATATCAGATGAGGTTACGCCCACTCATCATGTGACGATACTACACGTACGTCGTATGTAGTAATGTGCGCGCACACACGAACCTACATTACCACATGCGGCCTGCATAACGAGCAATGTTTTAGAGATTGGCTGGGTTCACAATATAATATAACTTATGGGTGCTTAGAGTGGTCCCATCAGTATCACCATCAGTGGTTCCATTATTAGTACCATCAGTGGTTCCATCAGTAATACCATCAGTGGCACCATCAGTATTACCACCAGTGGCACCATAATTAGTACCACCAGTCGTTCCATCAGTAGTACCATCAGTGGTTCCATCAGTTGCACCATCAGTAGTACCGACTGAAGTACATTTAGTAATATAATGACGCCATTTATATATAGACTGGCGTATTACTCAATACTGATTTTTATATTTAATGAGCAATATTATATTACGAGTATATTCAATTTAAATATTATAGGTACACACATTAATGTGTACATACGTTAATATATATATATATATATATATATAAATATATGCCAGGATGATTTATAAGTATAATGTACATATTTATATATATATATATATATATAATTATCATAAAATGTGTCGAAGAAAATAGTATTACATAATGATGAATAAAAATCAATAAGGTATCCACTATATACCATGATCATGTTATACGATTGTTGTTGTTGTTATTGTTGTTGTTGTTGTTGTTGTTGTTGTTGATTGCGGCAGCGTCACAAGGACCAAAGTCCATGTGCGTACGCTAAGACAGTCTCGGGGTTGGTTACCAGGACTGCTAACGGAGGTGCCGCTCCTCCAAATGCGCGGATACGTTTCGCGACTAATGCCGGACATTCCTGCAGCCAATGTTCGAGCGTTTCAGGTTCGAGTTCGCAGTGGGGACACAAGGGGGATTCATTTGGTGATACCACACTCCTGTAAGCAGCTAACTTGTGGCAGTGACCACTTCTTAGTTGTGCTATTAGTACTTCGTCCCTTCTTCCCAGCGAACTGTTCGAGCGCTGGCCATCGAAAACTTCCCTTGTCCTTTGATGCAGGATCGGAGGATCTGTGATTAGTCTTCTGATTGTAGCCTTTGTCGAGTTGAAAGATATCACGTCATTGCACTGTACCGCATTTCCCGCTGCTGCTTCTCCTGCTTCCACGTCAGCCCATTCATTTCCTATGAGACCGCAGTGACCGGGGACCCATTGTAGGAGGACTTGCATTTTTAACGCTGATAATCTTCGTCTAACTTCAGATAGCTCCATTCCATCGCTTCTCCCCGAGTTTCTTAGTGCTGATAGAGTTGACTGGCTATCAGAACAAATGATAACGAACTTATATCTCCGGTTATCGTTGTCCTGAAGCCATTTCACTGCCAGATTCAGCGCCGACACTTCAGTTTCGAACGATGAGGTCCACCTTCTTCCTGTCTCGCTGATGGATGAGATGCGCGTAGGATTTGATGCTGGACCTGTCGTGATGATAGCCGCACTGCCTCCATTCGCGATACCACTCTTAGCTGATCCATCGGTGTAAATGATGATGTCTGGGGTCCCAGAACTTGATAAGGTATCGATGGTGTCATGCAAAAGAGTGTCCATATTGCTTGATTTGCCATTGACACTTTTCAGGACTGTAATAACTTTCCACGTCGGGTCCGCATCCCAAGTCCAGGGTGGAGGTTTTGTAGGAGTGAGTCTCTGGCGTGGTAGGGTATTCAGACCTGCCGAATCACATTCTGCTATCGCCATCTGACTGAAGCTACTTCTGTTTTTCCAACGATGAGGCACTGGGTTGTCGAAGAGTGATCGTCTTGGGTTACTTAGGGGTAAACGTGCAGACTTTTCCCATGCAATGAGACAGTTTCGTCTTACTGCGACAGCAACTGACATGATCTCCGCCTCTATCCTTAGACATTCCAGTAGTGTATCTGATAGTTGACCGGTTATGACTCGTAATGCGCGGTTTTGTGCCCTTTCAAGTATCTGCAAATTCGACTTGGCCAACCATGGTTGCCATCCTGCGCCACAGTAATGTAGTACGCTTTGGATGGTGGCTTTAAAGACTCTTACCAGACTTTTCCGACTCCAACCCCACTGTTTGGTGGCAAGTGATGCTAGTATTCTTGTTCTGCACAGAACTCTTGTTTTCACAATTTCTGCATGTGTACGAAAACTCAATGTTCTATCGTACGAGATGCCAAGGAACGAAGGGAACTTGTTAACCGGGATTATTTGATCATTGATTGTTATGCTGGGGATCCATTTAGCTTCGTGCGGGTCTGTGCTGAAAAAAGATGCAACACATTTTGCAGGGTTCAATATCAGTTTGTGATTACAGCTCCAACTGGCTATGTTAGACACTGCTAGCTGAACAGCCTCTTGAGCTACCTGGATATCCTTGTGTTGTGCCCATATAGCAATGTCGTCCGCATAAAGGCTTACTTGAACTTCTTCTGGAACGATGTCCTTAATACCATTGATATAAAATATGAACAGTAGAGGAGAAAGAACAGCACCTTGAGGTACGCCTTGATGTAATTTCAAGCACTTCCCCGTGACATTATCGATTCTGACTCGCGCATTTCTGTCGCAAAGGAATCCCCTGATCCATTTTACCATGGTAGTAGGCACCCCTTTATCCAGCATAATCTCAAACAGACGGTTTCTCCACACTGTGTCGAACGCTTTGCTAAAGTCCAGGAGAGCGAGAACGCTTCTTAGAGCAGGACGATTCTGGAAACCATTACTGATTGACTGTGTCAGACGTAAAATTTGGTCCTCACAAGAACGTGAAGATCTAAATCCTGCCTGTTCATCACACCACCAACCGTTCGATTCGGCCATGTACGATAACCGATTAGCAACCATTCTTTCCATCGTCTTAGCGATGCATGATGTGAGAGAAACGGGTCTATATTAGTCAATGTTATTCGCTGGTTTCCCTTTCTTGAGAAGAGGAACGATTACTGCTTCCCTCCAAGTTGCGGGACATATACCTTTAGACCATGATTCATTGTATATTTCAAGTAGGAATGCAAGAGCATTCGGGCCGAGTGCTTTGATGAAGCGAGGGGAGATAAGGTCTATACCTGGGGCACCTTTCAATTTCATGTTTCTTATAGCTTGATTTAGTTCTGCAAGATTGAATTCTTGAACGCCTTGGATTTCCACGGTAGGCATCTTTAATCGACGGCGAATAGCTTTTTTACATCTGTCCTGTTTCTTAATGTCTATACGACTTATGGACGCGTATCTTTTCATGAAGGCATTTTCTTTAGATTTACTTGTGACGTACTGCTTTCCATTGTGGATTAGAGTCTCATTCTTTGCGATTCCGTTGCTTGTCCCACTTAGCGATTTAATGGTGGACCAAATCCTGTTCGGATCTGCATTATGCTCCGAGTCTGCAAGAAAATCTATCCATCTTTCTTCCTTGTTTACCTTGATTAAGTCTTTCACTACTCTACAGGCTGTTGTCCATTCGGATCGATTTGTAGCAATACTCCTTCTTAGTTGGTTACGAGCTTTTATAGCAGTTCTAATCTCACGAGTAAGCCATACCTTATCATTGGTTGAGTATTTCACTTTACCGATAAACTTGTATGCAGCCTCAATGATAATGTCATTTAGAAAGTTCATCCTAGCGTCCACAGAAGCTGCTGCGATGTCATTTGGAATGTCCTTCATTGCATCTTCAACATAGAGTGAAAAACCATTGAAGTCAGCTTTGTTCCAATTCTAGCGTAGTTCCTTGGTCAGTATTGGCTTTAGCGAAGAGACTTGACATTCGATATTTATCAGAATCGGAAGGTGGTCGGAGCGCATACAGTCAATCGAGGTCCATTCAACTTTGTCAATCCAGCTGTCATGTAATAGCGTAACGTCCGGTGAACTGCTGCCACCAGTGCCAGCATTGACGCGCGTGGCTGAGCCATCATTTGCAATTGCGAAGTTCTTTACCATCATCCAATCTTCGATTTCTTGACCAAGGTTATCTTCCGGCTGCCATTCGTCCCACATGTGGGAGTGTGCATTCAGATCACCACCAATGATGGTATTCTTGTCCGCCGGAAGTTCTGATGTAAAAAATTCTCGGCCATGCATCTCACCTCTCGTGGGAGGACAGTATACATTTGCGCATATCATTGGTTTTAGAGAACTGGAATTAAGTTGGATCATAAGTATCTCCAGAAGAGAGTTTTGAACTGCTTGAGTGTGTTCTATGATGGTGTAAGGTATATCGTCCTTGATGAAAGTTATCAACCCTCCACCACGTCCTTCACCTCTATCCTTTCGAACCGTCGCATACCCTTTTATGCTAGGAACTTTATCTTTTGAACATAGTTTGGTTTCTTGAATCATTATGATATCCAAATCTAAAAATCTTGATTTATCCTCTAGTTCAACCATTTTCGTCTTTAGTCCATTCGTATTCCATTGTAGAATTTTCAGATTTCCTCTGTTGAGCAAGTCAGATCTTGTTTCAGCTACATTCGAGGGAGGATTCGAGATATCGATTCCTTTCCTGTTATGGGAGGATACGCAGAAGTCACATTTCCACGAACTTGTTCTGATGTACAGATCCTGTTCGTCTCTCGATAGCTTTGAACAGCTTTTGTGACATTCTCGAAGACAACTGACACAGATTAGCGGACGAAGAGATTTTCTCGTGACTTTACTGCAAAGTAAACATCGCCTATGATGAACGTTAGAAGATGACTCGACTCTATCTCCTACCACCTGCCCCACTAGCGTAATCACATTGGGGGAGGGTTGACGCACAATGGGTGAACCTTGTATGCAAGATGAACATTTCCACACAGCTCTAACTTGTGCCGCTCTAAGAAGACCGCTGCATTTCTCCTGTTTGTGACAAGTATTTGGACACTCGCTACAGAATAAATGAGATTGATTTTGTCGTAATTCTTTGGAGCAGGCATCACATCTTGGACCTGGGTTGGATTCAATATCCCCGGCTCTCAGCAACAACATACGGATCAAATTTGCTGAGGAGATTTGTCCGGCTTTCGAAAAAACGTCCCCGCGATTTGGGGAGCGGCAGTCCGTCCGGGCCTTGGGCTCGAGACTGACCATGCCGATGGGTATCCTTTTCGCCGTCTCCATGAAGAAACGGGCACGATGCACCGCGTGAAGGCAGGTAGTTCGCATCATCGTGTTGTTGTTGTTGTTGTTGTTGTTGTTGTTGTTGTTGTGGTATACGTGATTCACTTGAGAGGAGAGTGTACAATGTACAGTGTACAAAGTGAGTATGTGTATAATGATCATATTATATAAGAATACACATACACATACACGTTTGTATATATATATATATATATATATATATATAGTATGGGTATATTATGCACTTTAACGCTTAGTGATGCAGGAACTTGAACAAGTGATGTTTTCCCATCAATGCCCATATTTGTGTGTATGGTAAATGATGCCGTTGAATATATAAATGTATATAAATAAATAAATGTATATATATATATTTGTATACAAATAAATAAATGTAAACAAATATATTTATTATATGCCACCGATATAATAAATGTAGTTCACACCTATATGCTGGCACAAGTCTTTGTGAACCCAGATTTAGGCATGATTGTAAACAATCATCATACTACACATGGATCATATACATAGATAATATAATAAAAACAAAAATAACAACACATACTCAATTAAGAGTAATACTAAACGGAGGAAGAGGTTGGAAAATAAGTCACACATAACATATGTATAAACCCTGTAGGATATCAAGGATATGTCCTTCAGGATATAACGACGGAGTACTGAAGTGTACGTCATACATTCCCTCCATTATTCAACCTCCATGTATCTGATGACTAATGGAGAGCATACGTAATTGTAGCGTAATGTCGTAAGGGGCGTGTCCACACGGTCATATGTCAACTACTTGTTACATCTGGTTACATTTCACCTTGGTACTACTACTTCCCAATGCTGGTCTTAGTATACGATCAATTTATTTACCGTATAAAGACGCCCTAAGATGCTTATTCTTCCGGAAGTTAAGAGAATGTGGAGGTAATGATAAAGGGGAGAAGTGTGCACTAAGGTTAGAACTAATTGAATGAATATACCATATATGGTAGACTACCATTGGTAGTG
Organism: Osedax fenrisi; assembly: GCA_964019155.1. Taxonomy (NCBI): domain Eukaryota; kingdom Metazoa; phylum Annelida; class Polychaeta; order Sabellida; family Siboglinidae; genus Osedax; species Osedax fenrisi. The sequence continues at coordinate 33,436,799 of OZ025241.1, forward strand.
TATACAATATAGTGGACCATATAAGTTGGAAATAATATATATATATATATATATATATATATACGTGGGAGGGTATCAATGAATGTGCAGGTGCATGACACATGGAGATATTGTAGGGACTAGGTTGTTATGAAAAAGTTGGGGAGTAATTTATAAAAGTCGGCAGATAAGAGTGTTGCTCAAGTGTTATTCTAACTAAAGAATAAGTGGGAAAATGAACGATGTAAAGGAGGTAGCAGACACATGATCAAATATCGATAATCAGATTACTGTAGCTATGATACTTAATAGTATAATATATATATATATATATAATATATATAGATTTAATATTACATGTATCAAGTGAAACGTCTCTTACTAAGATATAATATTACATAATATATTATAAATATATTCGACATAACCCACAATAAGGTGAGCAGCATAACGGTAATAGTTTACCTTTACTACACATTTGACACGCTTGATCATTGCATTCACTTTAAACGCTTAACTTCAATGCTTATTTGTGTCTCAGCCTTATAAGGTATAACCTATAGGTCGGATCTCGCCATATACGTAAACTCTATCACATTCTTGTCCATAACCCCTATGGTATAACATCCCGAAATATCACTCTTTGCGTTTCTCGAGATTCAATACTTGGACCTTTTTTCTTCTACATATACATTATACAAATCATCACCGTATATCTAACTGCCCATCCATATCTCTTGATGGAGGGCACTATATACAGTACTCTATAGAGAAGCACGAAGATATACATTCTATCAGGCTCATGTAAATATATACAAAAAGTACCAGTTTTAAAAATTCTCCAACTTACATTTTTGTAATATTTGTATATAATTATTGCTCAGTTGTAATAATAATTCTTCATTCTATCACACATACGATTTTTTTATCATATACATTATGTTTTATAATAGGAGTAATTCAGTTATAAAAATGAAAAAAATATACAATAACAGTCAGCTACCGATGATACACAATTTTAACAGCACCTATCAACAATCATATGTTCCTGAAACACTATGTAGACTATATACACTATTTATACTATGTAGACTATGTATCTTATGTATATTACGTATTTTATACAACTCTGTAGATCATTGAGATATCAAACTGAAGCTCATATAACTCATTTTCCTTCAATTCCAATACAGAATATATATTTTTATATATCCCTCCGCACAATAAATAGTTACTATATCCACCACATGCTTACTTTCTTACTTGCTTAATTTCGATGTTGATCTAGTTGATCTTCTAATCTAGCATCAGTATTTGACAACTCCCGCCAGACATCTCTATCTAGCATGTTGGTTCTTATCTCTTGATTATCTAGGATACACTCTTAGCATATCCACATATATGTACACCATAGTTTAAACACAGCCTAGGCTTCCTCTGATAGCCACCACATAACATTATTATAAGTCTACTCTTCAGTATTAGTACCATGACCGGAACCTTGGCGTGATATTTGATCGCACTCTCACACTGACAGCCACATCTCCCACGCGTGATTAAAACAATATAACATTGTCCATCTCAACTCTCTCTCTCAGTTTAACCAGGAATTCTATAATATTCGAAGTCCCTTTAATAAGCGCGCTTCTTGCCAAATTGTTTATCTCTTCAGCTACTGAAACTCTTTAGGTGACTAACGGGGTTTTGGTCCACTAATATTGGTCACTTTCTAAAACAGTAATTACTAATTACTCTATGGATTTTAAATTATATTAGATACAATTTAAAAAGAGTAACTACAATATATTATTCTAAAATATATATATTTTAGAATTTAATATAGTTCCTGTTCAATAAGCAACTCCATACAACTTTAACTTACGAAATACGTAACCCGTAAACTGTTAAGCCTGCATACTTATATCTCCAGGTGTATCTTCTATAGTCTACTCGGCAGATTCTCCCATGCTCAAATGAAACCCCTATTTACTAAATTACATTGGATACCCGTGAACATACTCATTTACTAAACATCCGCTAGTTCATAACGACCACCATCACGATGTGATGCTTGATGTGTATAACATTCTATACAACATCACCGGACTTATCTATACATTCTACAACTTCCACATAACACATCATTCAATCGATACTAACCTTATTCAAACCCTATATAACCCATTACGGGGGGTATATACATGTAATATACATGTTTGGGAGTGGATATTAATGTTATGCGTATACATTATACATCGTATACTTAAATGTATATTCACTCCGACTACATACAGTGCACCTGCTCCATATACGCCACATGGGGTCCACATATGCCCCACGGGGGTCCACATATGCCCCATGGGGTGCACATATGACCCACGTGACTTACCCTATCCAATAGATCTCATCACGTTTACAACTGTTTTCAAAATACATATTTTGTGCGTGCTATAATTCTATAAATATTGGTCGGATGATGTCCCTCATACACAATTGATTTAATTATACATTTAGATAAGTATATAATATAATTATAGTATACTATGTATATATATATATATATATATATATATATATAATAATTATAAACCTATATGTACATAGATTATAAAAACTACGGGTGGTAATTATAATAATGAATTATATGAATAACATTAATATATATATATATATATATATATTTATATATATATATATATATATGTATATATAAGAGATGTATCTACATATATGTATATTCTATATTATATATATATATATATATATATATATATATATATATATATACGTAACATGTATATACGTCGTATGACATACTTCTTACGTGTAGCTATGAATACATATATGTGTGTGTGTGTGTGTATAAGTATGTGTATGTATGTGTATGTGTTTGGGTGTGTGATTGTGTATATGTATATGTGTGTATTTCATTTTATGTATATATATATAAACATAATTGTGGCGGGGGGGGGGTGGCGTAAAATACAGAGGCATAACAGGGGCCCCGTAAAATATAATATAAATAGTAACAAAAATTGCTTGTGTTATGATTTAGCGTTTATTAAAAGCAAGAAGTGCCTGCAGGAGTCTAACCCGGGACCTCTGGCTTACTATATTGTGGTTGTCTCACTGCAGTTAACTATGACAGCTATTTCATAAATCATACACACACATACACAAATACTAATACACTTTTAAGTCTGGGGTCAATGGCTCATGAACCGGACTTAAATACATTAGTAGTTATATAATTACGTATAATTACGCAGAAGTGTATTATTATGTATGCTAAGTAAGTGTGAATAATATATATATGTGTGTGTGTATGTATGTGTATATGTATGTGTGTATGTGTGTGTATACGTATACAATAGTTGTCATAGTTAACTTTAATTGTTACCATTTCCGTTACATTGAAATGTGTACATTAGTGCTGTTCTAGGACTATGATAACTACGCTAATGAAACAATCGGTCGTTAGGTGAAGTTATGCATGTTTTAAATTAAATAAATATGTGTTAATAATTTAAATAAAGAAATGAATTAAATACAATGAAAAAAACCTATAATACAATATTTCACTTAATAAATTACTATACTATAGTATAGTATAATATATTATACTTATTTCTATATATAAATATATATATATATTTAAAAATATATATATATATATATATATAATATTAACTATAGTAAATGTAATATATACATATAAAACATAAACACTATAGTGTTATTATAATACCTTATTAAATATTATCATTTGTCGGGTGTCTCCACAATACAGCCGGGAGATTGATATTTAATCAATAGCGTTATTATTATTAATGGCGATTATAGCATTGAATGCTTTTTTTAAGAAATACATACATATCACATATATGTGTACATTAATATACACATTAATATATACATAAAAACTGATATATAATGTTTTATAGTTATATATTAATACTTTGAATACATGTATTTAAAACAATCATTATAATACTAACTTAGATAGCTCTATAGAGTTAGTCAAGTTAGTTGTTATGACATCTTCATTATTAGATAAGCTGGAACCTACAACTAGTGTGTACACTGTAGTTACAACTAGTGTATGCACTATAGTTACAACAATGTTATAACCAACAGTGTTTAAATAGCTGTTGTAACTATGTATATCAATGCACATACACTCCACGTATAGTAATGTATACATACGTTAATGTATTATTATTAACCATTGAAACGAATTACAGCTTGTATGAATTGTTGTTCCTTTTAATATTTAATAGTAATATATATATATATATATATATATATATATATATATATATATATAGGTATATATATACCTATATATATATTAAATATTTAATAAAATGATTTATGTCCATTTTGCTTATATAAATTTATGATACAGGTAAATATTGGTATATATATATACTTATATTAATTTTAATTAAAATACTCTTTTTATAGTAACACATCAGTTATTTAAAGTTGTATAGTGTATTGTACTGTCATTATTATGTTTACTTATTTCATTTTACTATTTAAATATCTCCACAAAAACAATTACATAACATATTGTTATTGTTATTTATTTTGGTGTATTCATTTCACCCCATCAATGGCCTTAGATAACATTGTTCATTTATAAACATGGTTTACACCATATTAGCCATAACCGTATGGCTCTAACTTCCATCGAAGTCTCTCTCATGTAAAAGCATCCATGTATTTTAATGAAAGCCGATCATTTTTTATAAACATTATATAAGATTATATCATATTATATAAGATTATTTTAAGACATGTAACAAATCAGTGTAGATAATAAACATGGAGGTAATACATATAATAATGCATGTTTATTAGTCTCGCCATCCTATATGATCCTATACGGTATATATACCGGTATATCCCGTACGCGTATGACCCAATAGCATTCTTAGATACCCTGTCAGTTATTTACTATAGTAGCCATACGATATATATGGTTTATTAAATTACTAAAGAATACAAATAATATCGTAAACATGGAATAATATATTATAACTAATATAACACATGAGTAACATGAGTTGAAAAAGAAAATACTGAAATAAATAAGAAATTTAATAATGCATGTGGCTGCCACATATGCATGATCAGATATTCCTTATATAGGTACTATAATTACAAAAAACTTAGAATAAATAAATGTGTACATTGTAATTAATAAATTTAAATTTGAATTAAAACATTATTTAATCTATCCTAGAAACACTTTATGAAATTACACTTTAGGATATTAGTTATATTATTAACAATTTACTAAGTAAGAGTTGTATTTGACTTTCAAGGTGTTAAATAGGTAATTAGATAAAATAAATTAACTAATTAGTTATTAAGTATTCATAATTTATAATTTTAATTACCATTTATATCAAAAATAAAATTATTTAATAGTAAACACCATGGTTTTACTAACAAATTGTTGGTGTATTATGAAAATGTATACCAAATATATTCATATTAAATGTAAAATGTAAATGTTATATAAGTATTAATAATAATTATTATTATACATGTATAAATAAAAACATACATAATATACATTATTATCGATATTCCTACTATAGTAGTATTATATTACTAACAAAATACTAACATTTAGGTGGACTAGTTCAGTTCTTAATATAGAATCGTGTTCTACGCCGACAGAGCCCCGTTCGCCACCACGTTGAACATTAATACATCAACCGAGCGATAATAAATATCAGATTTAATTAATTATTCGTAGCGGCCAACTAGTTTAGTATCTATTAAGAATGCACTACAGCAACGTGCTCTGTGTTGGTTCACTGGTTCAGTAGCTGTGTCTCGTCTCTCTAGTACAATAGCCCTTCGTGTGGGTATGTGTGTATGTCTTGTTAGGCTATCTCATGTAACGCTATCATGCAACGCTATCATGCACTGATTACAGGAACACGGCAGTCATGATCCTAGCTGTATTGATCGTGACGTGAAGCTAGCTTGGTACAGCTGTAGGTCTTCTGTGGTGTACGTCGTGCACACGTATATGTAATGCTAATATATATTATTTTATATATATATATATTAATATATAATTATATATATATATATTATTTAATAAGTGTTTGTTTATCCTTTAACATTAATTTAATAAATATATTTTCTTTTTCGGAATTTAATTTCGCCGGCTTCTTATAGGAATAGTTATCACTGAATGCGACATACGATCACTGAATGCGATATATTATCACCGAATTCGACATATGTTCACCGAACTCGACATAGATTACGTGTGTTTATATTATACATCGAATTACATATATAATTATGATATGCTACAACATATTTAATCACATATGTAATCAAATAATATATATATATATATATATAATAGTAAATCTTATATGAATAATATTAACTAAATATTGACCTATATAGGTACACCCTTAATACTAAGGGGACTATAGTAATAGTGTACCTACATTATAGGCATAATACTGAAAACAAAATATGATAAAACATTTTAATTAGCATTTTTATAATAATTAAGTAGACTACTAGTGACAATTATATGTGTAGAGTTCATTATTATATATATATATATATAAAATAACATATAAAAATTAGAATTTGTATGAAAATGTAGTAAACTTTTAATTTGTATACAAATTATAAAATAATGATAAATAGGATTGTAATATTTGTTACATTTCTAAAAACTATGTTACTGAAATATTATGAACTTTTATAATAATACATCTTCTTAAAGTAGTTAATTATAGGCATTTTACTATATATACACCTATAGGTACACTCGGGAGAGGTATTTGACAGATATATTGTACTTTGTATATTACATATCTTGATAATAATTGAGATTCAATACGATAAGTGAGACGAACATGTCTAGCTAATCAGAGAAGCAAGCATAACAGCATGTATTTTAAATGGACCTCAAAAAAGAGTATGTATTAACAATAATCGTTTGACGAGACCACAACTAGTATACCACTACGAACATGTACTTAGGTGTAATAGAATATCATTGTTTAGGCAACAACAATATAGTTAATGAATTAATTAATTATTCTGAAGTTCTAGTATCACGAATTTATACGAAATGCATATTCGTCGTTCACATCTAGAGAGGTTACGAGGATAGATAGTTATTTCATAGAATGTCTTATTATGTTTAAATTATTAATCATTATTGATGATTTATTTATGTCGAAAAAGAGTGCTAACTATTTAAGACACTACTTATACTAAATGTATCTCTACAATAGGATATTTCACTTTTTATGTGGGCCCGAGTTATTTTCCGGTTTCTTGACCATCAATGATTACGCAAAAAATGCAGTTTTCATTAATATGCTGAGTGTAGTGCATTTTCTGCAGTACAATGCATACGTTATTAACATGATTTAGGAACTTATTATTTCAGTGATATGAGTGTTTATTAGTACCACTATACATATACCTATATATATAGTGATATACTATGGGAAGACTTCACTCAATATCGGTAATCATAATAACTTTAGAAATATGCTCAATAAATAAGGAACATAACTTTTCATCGGAAAAAGAAGGATAATTTAAATATGATTTATTACTTAGGAGATTTCTAGTAGTAGAGTAATATTACTTCGAATTATTGCTATAAGAGCATATTTTATTTTTATAATAAGATCTTTTATCAAATTAAATGTATTCTATATGCATTTTATGCAATAGATAATTGTTTATAATAGGATATAAGTTTAGTAATAGAAGGATTTTAAAAATAAATATTAAAATTGTTCCTTATTTCCTGCAATTTAAAATATAAAACCATAGTTTATTACTTATTATTGACTTATATTTAGTTTTAATTTGAGCAGAGATATCAAGGTTTCAAATAGTTTAATTCAATCGATTAATATTAGGTAGTGTATTGTGAAAATTTGATTTAATATTTTTATATAATAATTTAAAAACATTATTGTTAATAATCATTAATAAATATCATTATAAAAAGTTTGTATTTTTTAAGTATTTTAAGTATTTTAATCAATAATTAATGAAATTACATTATGATCTGTTATTTGAAACATTTTAGGAGGTTTAGATATAATATTAGATATTGGAGTAACTACTAAGTCAAATATTTGTCCAATATAATTTTTCGTGAATTTTATGTGTTAAATAAGTGAAAAAGAATCATTTATTTTAATGAATATACTATAGTATACAAAATAATAGTAATTATTTTATTCTTATTGGAGGGATGATTTCCATTATTATACAATTTTTATCCATATATATGTGGAAAAATATTCGTATCATAATGAAAATTATACCTCCAATAAGAATAAAATAATTACTCTTATTTCTTGTAATTATATCATAAAATTAATTTAGAAATATATTTATATCATCCAATAAAATGTTGGTGAATGAAAAATTAAAAATAATGAGAACTTAATTAAGTTGTCTGCTGTCTATGAATCAGTTGGGCAACCAAAAGCTAGTAAGTCATAGGTCCCGAATTCGAAGCCAGGCAGTTCTTGTTTTATCTCTTGTGTTTATAAAGAACTTAATAAATGATAAATCAAAATACAATAATTGTGTTTACTATTGTCCTCTCACAGTTATTTATAATATGTATAAATCTATGAATTCTTGAGAGGGCCCATTTGTATCCGCTATTTGTATTGTATTCCAAATATATATATATTAGATTTCAATAAATAAATTTTAAAGCCTATAAATAAAAATAAACCTTCACTATAACCTTATTTAATCTTATTATAATTACTATATGTATAATAATATTTAAATAAAATATCAACACCGCCACTTATACCATCACGAATACCACAACCGACATTATAACACATATTATCAAAACACCTAGGACTATAAAGACAGTAATACGTATCTCCAGTAATATTAATGAATATAGCAGAATCAAATTTACATATATACACCTATAGGATACGAATTCACAAGATTCAGTGAAACGTATTATATTATATTAGGACATTTATTATTTATTGTTTATTAAATTAATTTATCGAATTATCGATTAAAAAAGAATTAATAAAGTAAAACTGGTTCTTATAACCATTAAAATAATATAAATATTATTAGTTTATCTGATATATGGTCATGGATTATCCAATTATATTGATAATTATCAATATTATTGGAATTATTTGAATTCTTCGAGGAAATATATTTATCTATTGAAAAATTCCATTTCTTAAATTGGTCGGAAGAAGATGTGAATATATTACATATCCGGTAAATCTTGTCAACACCATTATCTGATTTCATTTAATTTCTCAAATTATTATTAATACACATTTATAACCATGGTTTAATTTATCAAATTATTATTAATACACATTTATAACCATGATATCTGCAGATATCATTAAAGTTAATTTAATTGCATGATAAAGTATCATTGATAATACATGTGTCGTCTGTTTATTATTAATATTTCAATATAGTCATGAATACAAATATATTTAGGTATCTAGCATGGTAACCTATATGGTAACCTATAAGCAGTAGGTATCTAGTAATGTAAATCTAGATAATCTTTCACAAGTTAACAATTCTAATTTTGATAAGGAATTAGTGAATGTATATAAGCGTTATTATAACGAAAAAATACATTCGTAATCTTGGTTAAATTTAAAGTAGTAAGTATAAGATTTGATACACTGTTAAAAAAAACCCTTTAGTTTTCGTGAAATAAACCCTTTAATCGATGACCGTTTAATGAAAGGGTTTGGTAACCTTTAGTTAAGCTTTTTTTCGAACTAAAGGGTTTAGGTCGACTATTTACTAAAAGGTTTGTAAACCTTTAGTTATGCCGTTTTTCGAACTAAAGGGTTTGGTAGAATAAATTACAAACCCTTTAGTTACGCATTTATTATACTAAAGGGTTTCGTGCGAATATCCACTAAAGGGTTTGAAACCCTTTAGTTAAGCTATTTTTATACTAAAGGGTTTCGTGAAAATATCTAATAAATGATAGAATTTCATAAAATATTATTGAATTGATTATCAGTTGTATTTTAATTTGTATTATTATAATTAATTAAATAATTAATTAATTAAATATTATAATGTTTTAAATGTTATGTTATACATAATATTTAATAAACGTATAATTGTTATATATCCAATATTGAGTATTTAATTAAACATGATTTCCAATCGTATCATCTTAATTAATATACTTAATGTCCAATGTAATACAAAGTTCTGGTTTACCTAATTCGAGTTAGGTAATTATAAAATTTGAATAGAAATATTGATTATTTATTAAAATTTCAATTTTAAAATAACATTTTATTTATATAATTACGATTATTACCTTAAATATAAAATAAAAATAATAATTGATTACTAATTTTTATTAGGGTATAATTAAATAAATATTTTAAAATAGAGAACATTTTATAAAATAATATAGTTTTACTTAGAATAATTAATAATGTTGGCATAATAATTGTGTATATAATAATTATTCGAATCACCACTATGAATTTCGTGAAACCCTTTAGTATCTACGAAATACGATTAAAGGGTTTTGTTTAGCGAAACCCTTTAGTTATTTATATCAAAGATTTTGCGAAGCATTCGGAAAATCTTTGTTTATATTTTATAAAGTAAAGGGTTTTGAAAGCTATTATATTAACTCATAAATAGAAACCCTTTATATATGCAAATCTAAGGTATTAAAGGGTTTCGACAAACCCTTTAGTTATATACGAAATACAAGTAAAGGGTTTGGTAAATAAACTGAAACGAAACCCTTTACTTATTGATATTTTATAAAGTAAAGGGTTTTGAACGCTATTATTTTTAACAGTGTATGTTCACCATTACGTTATATATAAGTATTCTATGTGTACATATAATAATACTTACAATATAACATTTTATATTCAATATTTATAAATTGAATATAATATATATAAGGTAATATGAATAAGTAGGATTCAAACGACATCCAGATGTAATTCATACTATCATCATTAAAGGAAGGTAACGGTTAATTATTTAAACATTACCGGTAACCAACCGTTCGTTGTATTTCATATTTAGTCTTTGTATAGACAATAGAAATATATACTAATCCAATAACAATGGTAAAGCGCGTATCTGAATATCAAAGTAACATTAATATTAGTCGTCTTTCATCCGCGAGTCATTATTGCAATTATAATTATTAAACGCGTGCCCTAATGTAAAACAACAACGACGACATTCCTGTTCGGACAAGTCATTATATTAAGTAGCGATGCATCGAACGCTATAAAGTGCAGGCGATTCACTCGAATGTTTCGCATGTAGAACTTCCCTCGAGTAGATAACACACACATACGCACACACACACACACACACATACGCACATACGACTATATACCAGCATGAATACCGCAGAGAGATACGCTGACGTTTGCAGATCTATCCGGAGCGTAGAGCTGAAACTAAATCTCATCGTGGACCAATGTGAGATTATCGCCGGAGAGATTAGCGGCGAGGAGTATCGTATCCGGCACTACAGCGGGAGACAAGTATTTAAAGTTCCGATAGCTATGAGAATTCTAACTCTGAGAGGAGTTTACCAAGCTTTCTTCTTAGCCGATCACAGAACCGCGGATATTCTGAGATCTTTGCAAAGGAGCATAGACGACATTGAATGAATTGTAAGTATTAATATATATATATTATAGTTATTGTAATATTTCCTTATGTAGGGAAAAGTCTCTGATTACCGACCCCTAAATGATTATTTGTAATATGTTATTCAATATTAAATATATTTATTTGAAATTTTGTAAATAGGGTAATATTATGGCAATGAATAATGTGGTTATTTTAAATTTTAGATATAATTATATTTACAAGAATTGACAGGGGCTCGGTAATCTGATACCTGTTCCTAATACCGACCCCCTTCCCCTATTACCGATCCCCTAAAATATTCGCGGTATACATAATTTTAGTATTATACTATCCAATCAACATAGTAGATATTCATAAATATAATTAATTATAACATGCACGCAATTATTTTTTATTGAATTTATGTTTTAATAGTAATATTAAATTTAAATTTAAACTTTATAGTAATTATATTAAAATAGTGTATATTATTATTTAATATTTAGTTATTAATCAGTATGTATATAATCGAATGGAATCATCAATCCTTAATCTATATCAATGATACACAAACAAATTATGACATATTTTAAAGTAAAATACTAATCTATATGTATTAGGGTAATTTAGGGGGTCGGTATTATTAAAATCATATGGTTTGCTATAATTAAGATATTTTGGTTAATAGTTATTTAAATTAAATTAATTTTATAATATTTATAAAGATTGTATTGATCTACAATATTATGCGCAGTATTAAGTTTCTTTTAATTAATAAAGTATTTACAATGATTTAAAAAAAGTTATTATTCAAATATTTAAAAAGTAAAAACAGAATATTACATTTGATCAAATAACAATTTTAGGATTGAATATTTTGTAAAACAATATATTTATTCATACTTATCATTAAATTGCTAACAGTTCATGTATATATATAATTTTTTATATCTATTATAGTTACTGAGATACGAGAGGGGGTCGGTATTATGATGGGGTCGGTAATCGGAGACTTTCCCCTATATTATATGTATTTATAATTTGATATATTGGATATAGGACGCCTATTATTCTTGAAATCAACTCATTTCATCAGATGAATGCATATCTATGGTTGAATGCGACGCATGTCTTTTTTTAAAGTGTTCTTAAGTGTGTTGCTATAAAATAATTAAAATGAATTTATAATATATATGTATCTATACATATAAAAGAACAATATTGTTATTAAAATTAAATTAAATCTAATTAAAATTTTAATAAAACATATATAAAATAACTTACTTATAAAATGTTTCTGATTATTTATATTTCATTTAATTATCGATAACCAACTAACAATTTAATAGATTTTGAATTCGATAGTAATATCATTTCGAGAGTAGTATTAATTATTAAAATATTAATTAATATTCAATAATATTTTCTGGTTTACAATTCATTGCTATATAAATTATATTGTAAAATAAATGATTATTATATTCAACTAAATATAGCTATAGCTGTCTAGTATTATTAGTCTAGTATGATATCAACATAGCGAGATGGTCTACTTAATATATATATATTATGAATAGATAATCGGATCCTAATAGTAATCGTATGTTTCAACGGCCCTTATTTTGCTAGTATACCTTCATACTAGTTTGTATAACTATTTCAATATTTACATTATTGGTAAACCTAAAATATAGTTTACACTTAATAATTCGATTATATTTCATTTTACAAATAAATAAATATGCCTATATTATATATCCCTTATATTTATAATAAATCTAATAATATTTAGTTATATTTGTCCAAGTGGGTATTATATAGGTATGTATACCTATGTATTTATTGAACATGGGAATATTGATTATTATTAGTAATAATGTTATATAACAGGTGAAAGAACAAAGAAATGAATTCTCACATGAATTAAACAACTGCAAAAGAAAATCAGATATGTATTATATTTTTTAATTTTATAAATATTATTTATAATATATGCGATATATATATATATTTATTATACAATTATTTAATTATATTTTATTATATTAATTTTATTAGCTATTATAAGTATTTATTATTTGATTTAAATGTATTAGTTATTTTATGTGTTATTCGTTAATTTATTTCGTTAGTTAATTTATTAATAGTCAATTTACTTGCATATATTATTATTTATTATCGTATTATTTTATTTGTTAATATTTATTATATATTAATATTATTATTTATTATCGTATTATTTTATTTGTTAATATTTATTATATGATTATGATATATTATTAAAATAAATGAATATAATTATTTATTTTAATCATTTATTTATAATATCTAGGCTTATATAATGTATATTTGTACCTAATTTATATTGTAATACATTTTAATAATTATAAAATATGTATGTAATTAATGTAGTTAATTATTTAAGAAATATGTTGAAAAGAACATAGAAACATGTATTTCATTTTGTAAATGTTTAAATAAATCTTAATCTATTAGTGAAAGTAATATCATATATATATATATATATATATATATATATACAATTGTATTTAAATAAAATGTATTTATTACGTATTTATTCATATTAATATACATATATAAATATTAATTATATATAATAATCATAAAAAAATAAATAAATGATTAATAATCAATAGTTAACTATTATAATTATAATATAGTATTAAATACAGCTATCTTCTGAATGAAATGCATCTATTTTTCTTCTGCAAACATATATAATTACTTACTTACTTTCTTCGAGCTCTCGCTCTACTCAATTTTGACAATTTCTTCTATTCATCATCGATCCATCATCACAGATCTTATTTCATCGATATCTTTAAGAAAAGTCTGACGTTTTAGTAGTTATCTATAGATGTAAACTGTTGGCGACATCTTCTTCTTTTTCCTCGTGTGGGTGTTCAAAGTATTAGGTTATGAGCCATTTATTCTTTATGTGTCCGGCAAGATGTAACATTCTTTCAGAGATTATATCTCAATACATAATTAAGAAGTTATATAATACGTATGTAATCTAGTTCACATATGAACATTCCTTCGTTAAGGCATGTATCTATTGAGAATTCCGGTGTAACACAACATAATATCTTTAAGTTATCTACACTTTCTCATCTATTTATGTAGGAATATTATATGTTAAGAGTTGCTGATGTTACGTGCATAGATGACCTTATAAGGTTGATAGGTATCAATTCTAGGCGCAATAAATACCGCGTTCATAGTTTCACTGATTAGATTATACTTTATACAGTCTATAAACAGTCTATTCTTAGTATACTAAACCAATATTAAATATTAACCTAATAACTTTAACTATAGTTAGCCTATAAGCCAGTTTTAATACAAATTCACTATTAGTAATGTTATCAGTAAATGTTCATATCATTCTCCTCGTATCCATGACATAATATAAAATTAGTATTAAACATTGTAGCTATTCTCTAGTTGTTGTTATGATAGAAACACATGTCACGTGAACACTTACTACGCAACAAAGTATCATAATCTATTTATAGAATATACGGTGTATAGTAAACGTGTGATGTAATAGCGTAAATGATCACTCCTGGGATATATTTTAATTTTAGTGTATAAATATATTTGCACACTTTTTAATGATGTTATATATTTATGAATAATGTATATTGAACTATATTTAGGCCTCTAAAGCAATATTCGAATATGATCATTAACATATAGTTAACTGAACACACCTAACTCTTTATATATCCATCGCGTCACAAATGTGTATATTCTATGTATAATTGCATATACATAGGTATTGCAATAATACACACGCCATACTTGTTTGACTACGATGGATAGCTTAACGTATAATGTTGGCATTCATTTGTAATATTTAAATAGTACTTAGATCTTCTCTCTCATAACAACCTTATATGGATACACATAATATACTGATTGCATTCGCATCATATGCGCACTAGGGTAGACCGTTTTGAAAGTTTTTATAGATCTTTTACAGTAGATAATGAATATTATAATAACATATTTGTAAAGTTTCATACTAAAATATGTAATATTGATAACAAATATGAATTATAATGAAGAAATATTTGAATTTAAGATTTAAGGTACTCTTATTTTACTTATATATAATATGTATTTATGTGCGCGTTGTATTATAAAAATTAAATATTATCATATATTTGTTATATAAGTGTATACATATATTATAATATTAATAATGGAAATAATTTCGTAATCATTTTAAATAGTTTTTTTTTTTAATTTTTAAATGACTTTAGTTTTTATTCGATTATTTCTTTGATAAATTATTTTACTTGAGCATCAAACTTTGTTGTTTGCACATATACATGTCTATAAGGGATATTTTAGTGGTGTTAAAATTAAAAACTAATTGAAGACTAGTTTAATAAATAATAATATAAAGGTTTATTGACTCAGAAAACGATGGACGTTTATAGTTGAAATAATAAAACAAATAAATAGTTACACAAATAATAATAAATTTAAAAAGAAGACATTATAATGATACCATATATGTATGTAGTCGACATTTAAAACTAATAAATGATGACATGGTGCGTAATTCATCGGGAAGACTGTTCCAGTATTTCGGAGCAGCAACCGTGAAAGCAGCATCTGCATAAATAGATGAGACAAGCGGTAGAGAGAGTTTCATCAGCTCACATTTGCGACTCGGACGAGTAGTTGTTCGAATTATGAGTCCCTTCGATAGGTAAGACGGTACTCCCATATATATAGCCTTGTGAGTAATGCATAGAAGTCGAAACTTACATAAATCTCGAAACTGCAACCACCCGAGAGTCGCCATTATGGAATGAATAGATATGGTTAAATCACTACGATTTAGCTTAAATAATATGCGAACAGCTCTACGTTGTATTGAATCGAATTTGTTCATCAATTTTTGCGGAATATTAATTAAAAGCGAATTATAATATCTAAGTCGACTAAAAACTGATGAATGTAATAATGATTTAGTTAAATTAAATGTTAGCTTAGAGCGAGCCTTGCCTATATTATACAGGAAATAATTAGCAGTGCGGACAGTGTTTGATATATGTAATGAGTAATCTAATGCATTATTTATAGTAAAACCTAGAGTAGTGATGGTGTTTGAGATAGGAAGTGAGATAAGGAATGGATGAGTGAGAGTAATTGAAGAAATAGATCTAGAAAGTATAATGCTATCAGTTTTAGTAATATTTAATGAAAGTGAATTACAGGAAAACCAAGAGATTAAATCATTAATACAGTTAGCAATTGAAAGTTGAATTATGTCAATATCAGAACCAGGTGGAAAAAAAGTATAAATTTGTAAGTCATCAGCAAAGAGGTGATAACGAATATTTGGGTATTTTTAAAAAATCAAATTAATGGGAAGAATATACAAAATAAAAAGAATCGGACCCAGTAATGATCCTTGAGGAACGCCATGAGTGAGATCAAATGGAGCCGACAAAGATGACTTGATCTTTACCGTAGATATTCTATTACATCAATCAGTTGTGAACCTGTCCATGAATACCTATTTCACGTAGACAGTAAGAAAGAATCATATGATTTAACGTATCAAAGGCACTAGACAGATCAAGAAGAACCAAATAACAAGAAGCCTTATTATCCATAGATAGTATAATATCGTTAAACACAATGTTTAGGGAAGTTTCTGTACTACGATTGGGAAGGTATGCACTCTGAAAGCAATCCACAATAGAGTTCGATATGATATAATCAATAAGCTGACGCGCAACTATGCGTTCCATAGTCTTAGAAATTGATGATAATTGCGAAACAGGACGATAGTTGGATAGTATGGAAGAATCGAGATTATGTTTCTTTAATATCGGAGTGATGTAATTTTCATCGATTGTGGTACAATGGATGAAGATAATGATACACGAATTATACCAGTAATTATATCAATTAGATTGGGAGATAATATACGAAGTAAATTAAGAGGAATAGGGTCAAGTGGGGAATTGGATTTCAAACAAGACATGAGAGAAAGGACAACAGAAGAAGTGGGTAAATTAAAATAAGACCAGTGAGTATCAGAGAAAGAGGGTGAACTTTCAAAATAAATAGAATCTACTACAGGAAGATCATCTATTATTTTTTAAACTTTATTTTGAAAAAAGTTAGCAAATAAAGAACACAGATTATCATCAGAACCATCTGGTAGATTTTTATTCCGATTTTTACCAATTAGAGAAAGAGCTAATTTAAAAGCTTCTTTGGAAGAATTGCCATACTTATTAAGTGTATCAGTATAGAAGGAAGATCTTGCTGCTGATAATTTTTTCTTGTACAAAGATCTTATATTTTTGAAAGATTCAAGATGGGTAAAACATTTGCTTCGCTTGAATTTCAACTGATGGTAGCGAAGCATTCTCCTTAGAAGAACAAGGTCATTGTTAAACCAAGGAGAGTGAGCACCATATTTCTTGGTCCTAATTAATAAAGGTGAATGTGCATCAAAGGAATATCGTAATGCATCATTAAAATTATCATAAGATATGTAATTCGCTAAAGATGTACCATGAATAGATATATGAGCATATACAGAATTGATGAAAAATTGTAGATTAATTTTTGAAATGGTTCTGTAGTGTTTTACATGGTCACTAAATATAAAAGGAGAGAAAAGTATATCAAAAGAAATAACATAATGGTCAGAAATCAGGTTACCTTGAGTGGGTTTTGAAATAATAGCTGAATCAGGGGGAATAATTACCAAGTCAATAGTATTACCACTAGTATGTGTTGGAAAATTAACAAGTTGATTGTAAGAATATTCATAGATAAGCTTCTTAAATGATTCAGAGCACAACGAATGTGTATTCACTTGAACATTAAAATCACCAAGAATTATCAAATTATCTGTCGAGATTGATTCAAAAAGGGATTCAAGTTCAGATAAAAAGTTGTTAAATATTGATGATGGTGGACGATAAAAAGAATAAATTGAATAATAATTGAATTAGGTAACAAGAAACGACAACTGAGTATTTCGCAAGAGATAGTACTTGGAATGGATGATGATAGTAGCTTAAATTCAGAAGAATAAATAATAGCTAAACCTCCATCACGGGATGGTGATAATCTGTTCGCTTGAATAATATCGAAATTAGTTGGAGTCAATTGTGAAGGAATGGAAGAGTCATTATTTGTCAGCCATGTCTCAATAATAGTAACTATATAACTGTTAGAATCAATAATTAATTGATGTATAATATAAGCCTTATTACGAACTGACCGTACAATGCATGCAGTGCACGGCGTGAATTGAACAAAGAACAAGATATATTATGGAAAAAATAAAAAAATGTATTATTATTAAAATAAAAAATGTTCTATTTTAATAAATTGTTATAATTTTTTATTTTAATATAATGTTGATCATATATAATAAAATAAATTAAATTATACTATTGATTTTTTTTTCGATTTGAAAAAATAAAACTATAATTTCCGTAGTACAATTTTAATATTTTATTTTTGAATTCTAAACTATTTTATAAAGATTTTATATAAGACATAAGTTTAAAGTAACATTTGTACTTGTAAATAAATTATTCTTGAATATATCTGTGATTTAAATAATTTCGATATTTTTCAATGTAAATTCTCATCTTTTTTTAAGATAGTTATTGATTTATGAATTTGTGTCGGTTTTCAAAATTTGTTTTTTTATTATATCAGAAATGATTAGGAGATATTCCAAATTAGATTTTCTATGAAGGGATTTAGGGGAAAGTAACCGAATACGGACAGTGCTCAAATATGGACACTTTGGGTATCTCAGAAACCATACATAGGTACTTACTACAAAAAAATTTTAATAAATAAAATATTGATAATTATATAAATATTTTAAATAAATTTTAATCATTAAAAATAGTATTGATAAAATTTCAACTTAAAACTTTCTCAAGAATATACAAATGTATCGATATAAAAAATAACAATATATTATTAAAAAATAAAGCATTCTAAATATTATATTCATAATTGATCTATTTGTTATCAAACATTAATTAGGTTATAAGCATATATCTAGAGGTCATATAAATCCATAATACTGACACTAGATATCTTAATATGGACACCCTATAACCAATTAGCGCGCAGAATGTGAACTATTCTGATTTTCATAAAAATCGCGTGCGTTATAATATTAATACCACCAATGAAGCTAAATCTAAATATGTTATTATTATGATACTTAACTTGCATTATTAATTAATAAATAATAAAAATTAATAAATGAATTACTAATTAAATTATATTAAATTATTCATAACATTTTAAATAATGTAATTGTAATTTATCTGATAAGTTCAGTAATTTATCTAGTGATATATATATATATATATATATATATATATATAATACGGACACCCTATAGGGTGTCCGACACTGTCCGTATTATAACACAGGGTGTAATTATTCAGATATGGGTACCGAATACGGAAAACCCCGTTATCTATAGATATTTTTATTCAATATATTGAATACAAATATTAAATACAATTTTAAAATCAGATTAATATCTATAATCATATAATATTAATATATTGTAATTTTTGAATACAAATATTGAGTCATAAATTAATATTTGTATTTAACTTTATAAAACTATTTATATTTTTAATTCAAAAAATATATTTGTATTAAATTAATACATTAAATTAATTATTTCATAATAAAAATCATTATTAAACAAACAAAATAAATATAAAAAATACGCATTTAACTTTTAACTTAGTCATGTTGTTATGATTCGTGAGTCACGAGTCGGGTGGATATGTAGCATAAGATTCGTTAGTATCGGGTGAGTATACTTACTTGTAGTGTAAGTTATGTATGTATTCCAGCATATACCTGTGCGTAGGTATAACTGATTAGTATACTCGAGTATTGATGTATTTGTGTTCATATATTCATGTGTGTAATAGTGTATATTCATAATATGAATTTCACATGCGTATATATACGTTATATTTGTGTGTATGTATTGTATATATATATATATATGTATATATGTATAGCATGGTTGTATGTGTGTATGCGCATAGTTACATACGTATAACTACTGAACTACTATAGCTTGTATTTAGTATTGCAGGCTATATGAATACTACTTAATAATGGATTGTTAGTATTACAATAAAATATAAACTATTAGGTTTGTGAAAAGTTGACGACAAATTTGAAATGACGTAATCATAGTAAACTTAAGGCAATTAAATTGAACTATTATTATTCATTTAATAATATTAAATTGTTTATTGACTCAATACAATGTAGAGATTTTGTATGTGTCATATAAATGAAATGAAAAGTAAATATAATATTTGAAAATATGGCTTTAAGAGTAATACATTTTTTAGTAAATCTAACATTAACTGGTAACGCGTATTCCATTATGTAGGTACTGAAAGAGAAATAATAGTCACTATCACCATATGTACCTATAATTTGACAGTGGAAAACTCAATAATATTATATATTTCCCATGTCGAGATCGGTAATTAGGTATAATATTAGGAATGTCGAATAAGTATGATGACTAATTCATCAATATATCTTTTTGAGACGGACATAATAATATATATTTAGATAGTGATATTAATTTCAACCATCGGAGTAATCGAATTATGACTTAAATTAATAATCGGGCACTACTATTAAGTTTGAATAGTATACGTGACATTAACAAGTATACTGAATATCGCTGAATAGATTGTATCCTGATCACTGTATACAGTATACAGTATACTGTATACTGTATACATATATTGATTATATGAGGAGTGATATGCAATAATCTAGTCTATACAAATTATTGAATGTATTAATACTTTAGTATGATCAAAGAGAGTTTAGTGTATTATAGGGGTAGTAATTAGATGTTCGAATACTATTGTATATATGGGTAGATAGATACAGATTATAATTAAAAGTAATGACAAGAGTAGTGATAGATGCGATTATATGAGGTAAGTAGTATAGAAGAAAGGGAACTAGTATCAGATGGAAGATAGAAGAGATATATAACTTTGAAGGTAATCAGCATAGATATGGTATTTGGAATGATGGATATTTGAAAAAATTTATTTTAACGGAAAAGTGTATACGAGTAAAAATAAATGTTGTATAAATCTTATAAGCAGATACACATCAATAATAAGGAAACTCTACTATCATTTAAAGACATATATTATTAGATTTTAAAATGTATATGTAGGTATTGCAGCGTTACATTATTAATCTAGGGTAAAATAGTTACCTAATACAGACACTCTATCAATAAATGGTCTTAACATTGTATGACTCTATATTTGTATTTAAAAGATACAATATATTTAAATCATATGATTGTAAATTATTGTGATTTTAAAATTGTATTTGATCTTTTTATTCAATAGATAACAGGATTTCCATATTCGGTACCCGGGTACATGACCATGTTCTAATACGGACAATCTATGTTATAATACACACACCCTATGTTATAATACGAACATATTTACCACTAGAATATACTATATATTATTGATAAACCAATGAGATAAATTAAATTACTTTACTCATAATTAATTGTATGAATAATTTAATATAATTTAATTAGTAATTTATTAATTTCTATTATTTTATTAATAAATAATTACGTGTGAAGTATCTAAATAATAAACATACATAGTATTACTAAATTAATGAAAAGTTAGAATAGTTTATATATGAGCATATATGCTGCTCGCTGATTGGTTATAGAGTGTCCGTATTAAGACACTCCTATGTAGAGTGTACGATGTACAATATATAACGGATTTACAACGCAAGTGTGTATATAATGTTTAGAATGCTTTAGTTATTAATATTATATTATAATATTTATTGTTATATTTATATGAATACATTTTTATATGCTTGAGAAGATTTTAAGTTGGATTTTTTTTTCATATATTAAAACGTAATAAAAAAATCATTTTATGAGCATTATTTTAAATAATAAAAAATACAAAATACTTATTTAGATTATTTATATAATAATTAATATGTTATTTATTAAATATTTTTGTTTAGGATTAATGGTTTCTAAGATATCGAGAGTATCTGTATTCGAGCACTGTCCATATTCCGATATTTTCCATAATATATGTGTATATGTATATATATATATATATATATATATACTGGGTATATATTACATATTATAATTATGTAAATATGAATACTATAATACATAGGAATATTTACAATACTACTTTTTATATTCAATATTTATAAATGTAACACACAATATTATGTAATACGAATAGGTAGGATTTCAAACGACAGCCGCATGTAATTCATACTATCATCATTAAAGGAAGGTAACGGTTAATTATTTAAAAATTACCGGTAACCAATTGTTCGTTGTATTTCATATTTAGCCTTTGTATAGACAATAGACATATATACTAATCAAGTAACAATGGTCAAGCGCGTATCTGAATATCAAAGTAACATTAATATTAGTCGTCTTTCATCCGCGAGTCATTATTGCAATTATAATTATTAAACGCGTGCCCTAATGTAAAAAACAACGACGACATTCCTGTTCGGACAAGTCATTATATTAAGTAGCGATGCATCGAACTCTATAAAGTGCAGGCGACTCACTCGAATGTTTCACATGTAGATCTTCCCTCGAGTAGATAACACACATACACATACACACATACACACACACACGACGATATACCGAAATGGATACTGCAGAGAGATACGCGGACATTTGAAAATCTATCCGAAGCGTAGAGCTGAAACTAAATCTCATCGTGGACCAATGTGAGATTATCGCCGGAGAGATTAGCGGCGAGGAGTATCGTATCCGGCACTACAGCGGGAGACAAGTATTTAAAGTTCCGATAGCTATGATAATTCTAACGCTGAGAGGAGTTTACCAAGCTTTCTTCTTAGCCGCTCATAGAACCGCGGATATTCTGAGATCTTTACATAGGAGCATCGACGACATTGAATGAATTGTAAGTATTTATATATAATATAGTTATTGCAATATTATATATTTGTATATAATATTATATATATATATATAATATATATATATATATATATATATATTGCGATTTATTTCCAGTATAGTAAAATTTCAAATATGTGTTCTATTTCTAAACTTCATAACCTTAAAATCTATCAACTCATGGTATCGACATTTTTAAATGTTTTCAAATATATTTATAATTTACATTATATAGAATATTTATATGCATATTTATATTTTGTAGTATGCTAATAAGAACTCAAGCAGAATAACAATTAATAATAACGCAATATAAACAATTTATGAATATGT
Source organism: Osedax fenrisi (assembly GCA_964019155.1). Taxonomy (NCBI): domain Eukaryota; kingdom Metazoa; phylum Annelida; class Polychaeta; order Sabellida; family Siboglinidae; genus Osedax; species Osedax fenrisi. The sequence continues at coordinate 33,460,854 of OZ025241.1, forward strand.
AAACTCGATGCTTAATACTGACGAACATAGATATTCCTTGATTTCATTAATTTATTTTTCATATATATCAAATATTGTTGTATGTATTATATATATATATATATAATTATAATTTAATATGTTGGGTAGAGACTGAAAATATTTATTGAAATCAAGCCATTTAACAGTTATTGGGACTTAATGGGACGCCTATATGTTTCTATATGTGTTGCTATACAATAATTAAACTGAAGTTATAATATATATTTATATAATATAAAAGAACAATATTGTTTTAAAATTAAATTAAATCTTATTACAATTTTAATGAAACATATATAAAATAATGTACTTCTATAATGTTTCTAATTATTTGCATTTCATTTAATTATCGATAATCAATTACATATATATATAGGTGTTGAATTCGATAGTAATACCATTTTGATAGTAGTATTAATTATTAAAATATTAATTAATATTCAATACTATTTTCAGTTTCACAATTAATTACTATATAACTTATATTTTAATGTAAATACATATTATATTAAACTATATATAGCTATATATATATCTAGTATTAGTAGTCTAGTATGAAATCAACATAGCGAGATAGTCTACTTAATATATACATAATATTAATAGATAATCGGTTCCTAATATTAATAGTATGTTTCGCCGGACCTTATTTTGCTAGTATACCTTCATACTATTTTGTATAACTATTTCAATATTTACATTATTGGTAAATCTACAATATAGTTTACATTTGGATATGTGTAACTCAATTATATTTCACTTTACAAATAAATAAATATGCCTATATTATATATCCCTTATATTTATAATACATCTAATAATATTTAGTTATATTTGTCCAAGTGGGTATTATATAGGTATGTATACCTATGTATTTATTGAACATGGGAATATTGATTATTATTAATAATAATGTCATATAACAGGTGAAAGAACAAATAAATGAATTATCACATGAATTGAACAACTGCAAAAGAAAATCAGATATGTATTATATTTTTTAATTTTATAAATATTATTTATAATATATGCGATATATATATTTATTATACAATTATTTAATTATATATATATTTTATTATATTAATGTTATTAGCTATTATAAGTATTTATTATTTGATTGAAATTTATTAGTTATTTTATGTGTTCGTATTCGTTAATTTATTTCGTTAGTTAATTTATTAATAGTCAATTTTATTTATAATTTATTTGCATATGTTATTATTTATTATCGTATTATTTTATTTGTTAATATTTATTATATGATTATGATATTTTATTAAAATAAATGAATATAATTATTTATTTTAATCATTTATTTAATTATAATATCTATAAAAGGTACATTTATACCTACTTTATATTGTTATACATTTTAATAGTTATAAAATATGTTTGTAATTAATGTAATTAATTATTTAAGAAATATGTTAAAAAGAACATAGAAACAGGTATTTCATTTTGTAAATTTAAGTAATATCATATATATATACAATTGTATTTAAATAAAATGTATTTATTACGTATTTATTCATATTAATATATATATATATATATATAAATATTAATTATATATGATAATCTAAAAAAACATAAATAAATGATTAATAATCAATAGTTAACTATTATAATTATAATGTAGTATTAAATACAGCGATCTTCTGAATGAAATGCATCTATTTTACTTCTGCAAACATACATAATTACTTACTTTCTTCGAGCTCTCGATCTACTCAATTTTCACAATTTCTTCCATTCACCATGATCCATCATCACAGATCCTATTTCATCGATATCCTCAAGGCAAGTCTGGCATTTTAGTAGTTATCTATATACGTAAAATGTTGACGACACCTTCTTCTTTTTCCTTGTGTGGGTATCCATAGAACTAGGTCATGAGCCATTTCTTCCATGTGGCGTATATAGTGTTCAGCGAGTTAACATTCTTTCAGAGATTATACCTGAATACACAATTAAAAAGTTATATAATACGTATGTAATCTAGTTCACATATTAACATCGTACTATGACCTACATTATAAATTAACCCATTTGAAAGAACACCAATGTACCTGTGATTAATATTAACATTCCTTCGTTAAGGCATGTATCTATTGAGAAGTCCGGTGTAACACAACATAATATATTTAAGTTATCTACATTTGCTCATCTATTTATGTGATAATATTATTTGTTAAGAGTTGCTGATGTTACTTCATAGATGACCTTATAAGGTTGACCTATTGATTGATAGGTATCAATTCTAGGCGCAATAAATACCGCGTTCATAGTTTCACTGATTAGATTATACTTTATACAGTCTATAGACAGTCTATTCTTAGTATACTAAACCAATATTAAATATTAACCTAATAACTTTAACTATAGTTAGCCTATAAGCCAGTTTTAATACAAATTCACTATTAGTAATGTTATCAGTAAATGTTCATATCATTCTCCTCGCATCCATGACATAATATAAAATTAGTATTAAACATTGTAGCTATTCTCTAGTTGTTGTTATGATAGAAACACATGTCACGTGAACACTTACTACGCAACAAAGTATCATACTCTATTTATAGAATATACGGTGTATAGTAAACGTGTGATGTAATAGCGTAAAGAATCACTCTTGGGATATATTTAAATTGTAGTGGGTACAAATATGTGCACACTTTTTAATGATGTTATATATTTATAAATAATTTGTATTGAATTTAAGATGTAATGTACATTTCAATTTTACTTATATATTTTATGTATTTGTGCATGTGGGCGTTATCATAAAAAATGAAATATGTGTAATATAAGTGTATACATATATTATAATATTAATAATGAAAATAATTTGTAATCATTTTATATATTTTTTTTATTAATTTTTAAAGGACTAATTTTTATTCGATTATTTCTTTAATAAATAATTTTACTAAGCATCAAATTTGTTGTGTGCTATACATGTCTATAATAGACATTTCTGTGGTGTTAAAATTAAAAAAAAAATTGAAGACTAGTTTACCAACAAATTTGTTGTTGTTAAAATAAAAAATGTTCTATTTTAATGAATTGTTATAATTTTTTATTTTCATATAATTTTGATAATCATATATAATAAACATATATTAAATTATACTATTGATTTTTTTTTCGATTAAGAAAAAATAAAACTATAATTTCCGTAGTTCAATTTTATTATTTTATTTATGAATTCTAAACTATTTTATAAGGATTTTATATAAGAAATAAGTTTAAAGTAACATTTTTACTAGTAAATAAATTATTCTTGAATATATCTGGATTTGAATAATTTCGATATTTTTCAATGTAAATTCTCATCTTTTTTTAATATAGTTATTGATTTCTGAATTTATGTCGGTTTTTAAAATTTGTTTTTTTTATTATATCTGAAATGATTAGGAGGTATATACCAAGTTAGCTTTTCTATGCAGGTATTTAGGGAAAGTGTTTGAATACGGACACTTTCGATATATCAGACACCATACATCCTACAAAAAAATGTTTAATGAATAAAATATTGATAATTATATAAATAGTTTAAATACATTTTTTATTTTATATTATTAAAAATAGTATTGATAAAATTTCAACTTAAAACTTTCTCAAGAATATACAAATGTATCGATATAAAAAATATAAATATATTATTAAAAAATAAAGCATTCTAAATATTATATTCATAATTTATCTATTTGTTATAAAATATTAATTAGGTTATAAGCATATATCTAGAGGTCATATAAATCCATAATACTGACACTAGATATCTTAGTACGGACACCCTATAACCAATTATCTCGCAGAATGTGAACTATTCCGATTTTCATAAAAATCGCGTGCGTTATAATATTAATACCACCAATGAAGCTAAATCTAAATATTTTATTATTATGATACTTAACTTGTATTATTAATAAATAAATAATAAAAATTAATAAATAAATTACTAATTAATTTATATTAAATTATTCATAACATTATAAATAATGTAATTGTAATTTATCTGATAAGTTTAGTAATTTATATAGTGGTATATAGGGTGTCCGAATTATAACACAGGGTGTCATTATTCAGATATGGGAACCGAATACGGAAAACCCCGTTATATATTGAATACAAATATTAAATAACATTTTATAATCAGATTAATATCTATAATCATATAATATGAGTAGCCGACATCCTGTAATATACATAACTGATACTGATTATGCTGATGATTTACCCATTACATCAGATAACGTTGAAGATGCGAATATAATGCTACATATAATCGAAGAAGCCGCAGCCGAAATAGGATTAGGTGTAAATGCAGATAAAACGGAATATATCTCTCTGAACCATAAAAATAATAGTTGTATAAAAAGTCTAAAGTGTAAGATCATCAAACAAGTAAATGATTTCAAGTATCTTGGAAACTATGTCGCATCTACTGATCATGACGTCAGTGTAAGGATTGGACAGGCTTGGGCCGCACTAAACAATATGACATCAATATGGAAATCTAATCTCTCTGTAAAGATGAAGAACAATTTCTTTAGGGCCACAGTCGAATCGATCCTTGTATATGGCTCCATCACATGGACATTAACATCTTCTCTAGAGAAAAAGATTGATGGAGCATATACAAGAATGCTACGCGCTGCCTTAAATAAAAGATGGCAAGATCATACGTTTAATAATGAATTATATGGAAATATCCCAAAGATCACGATTACAATTAAAGAACATAGGATGCGTTTCTCAGGACATTGTTGGCGAAGCAGAGAAGAAATGATCAGCGAAGTGCTTCTATGGGAACCTCTACATGGGCAACGAAAACCTGGACGGCCGAATAAGACATATACTGTACAACTTAGAGAAGACAGAGGATGCACTACAGATGAATGGAAGACGGTGATGGGAAACACGTGTCATGCTATACCGAGCAAGTTCGACCTGGTAAGGTAATATAATATTAATATATTTTAATTTTTAAATACAAATATTGAGTCACAAATGTAAATATCATTTATTGTTAAAGTGTATGTATTAGGTTAATTTTCCCTACACAATTTATTAAAACGGATCGTCTAATTTATTACGAAATGAATACCAACGCATATTAGTTTATATGTTAAAGAGTTTATATCGTTAAGATAGGTAAGCCTATAGTTAAGATAGGTAGGTCTATATCTAAGATAGTTAGAAAGTCGAGTGTAAAATAGGCACATAGTAAAATCTAAAACAACGCGAAACTATACTTACATGTTCATGTTTAAAAATAAATTAAAAATGCGTTTTAGTAAAAGTTTGTTTCTATTATAATAAAAGTATATTATAAATGATTCATACTTTATTAAGTGTATTTGCAGCATATTTAAGATAATTACAAGCATATTATAAACAGTTTTTACGTTGTTTTTATATTAGAAAACGAATGAATGTAGCGGAGAACACTGCGGAATTATGGATATATTTAGAAATTACCCTTCGTTGTTGATTAGATTAATGATTGTGATATGTAGCAGTATATATATATATATATATATGCTTTTAAAATGAGTGTAACTAACTTATATATATGCTGTAAATACATCTAATATCATCAGTAAGTATAACTCAAATACTTTTATTAGAAAAATAATTTTACAATAATATATTTTATTATATTAATACGATTTCTATGTTATGGAGCTATTGTATATATTATTGGGGTCAGATGTTAATTAACATAAAATAACATTATATCTATATTCCTATGTATTACCTTTTCTAAATTATAATTTAAATATATAGAAATGTATTTTATTTTAATATTTCAAATAAACTTTTACAATTAAATAATTTATAATAACCAAGGACATGACTTTCGCTTTTTACAACTGCTGGCTACTTTGTATACAAATAGATTGATACTTTTCAGTGGTATATTTAATTATATAATAATGATTTAAAATTTAAATCAAATATATCAATGATATTTAATTATTTGTCAAATAAAAATGGATTCATATTTTTAAATTATATATAATTATATTGAAATCATTTATTCAATAACCATTTGTTCACTAATTTTGCTATGAAATTCAAATGTTTTCTCCTGGATCATATTGAATATAATAAAAGTGTTAAAAAATAATCATTAGCAGACACCCTATCCTAGTTATAATATTATAATTTTCCTATTTATTAAAATAATTTAATAATATTTATATTTGTACAATATACATATTGTACATATATATACGTATAAGTATATTTGAAAAACTATTTACATTTTCAATTCAAAAAATATATTTATATTAAATTAATACATTAAATAAATTATTTTTTAATACAAATTATTATTAAACAAAAAAAAATATAAAAAATATGCATTTAACTTTTAACTTTGTGGTAATATGTGATTACTCATGACTAATTTCTCATGAGTCGGGTGAATATGTAGCGTAAGATTCGTGAGTAGCAGGTGAGTATACTGCATATATGCTTACTTGTAATGTAAGCTATGTATGTATTCATGCATATACCTTTGCCTAGGTATAGCTGATCAGCATACTCGAGTATTTATGTATTAACGTATACGTTAATATATTAATGTGTTAATATATTCATGTATGTATATTCATAATATGAATTTCACATGTGTAGGGGAGAGTACTCTAATATCGACATGAACGTAATATCGACGCCCTAGAGATCTCCTAAAATATAATTCCAATCAAAAAATAATTAATGTATAAAATGTTAATCAATATAATTATAATTCATATAAGTATAGATTTTTTTTTAATATTTATATTTTTTAATTATAAACAAAAAACTGATTTTTTTGTTACAACTCTAAATTTATGAAATTTTTGAATTACAATATAAATTCTCAATCATTTGTCAATTTAGATATTGTAAATATTTTAAATACATCATATAGATCTAATTTTATTTTGTATTTTTCATAATTTGTTACAAAGTTATTGACGTTAACCTAATCAACATACATTTTCATAATAGCGACACCCTAATTGCACGTTATATCGACACCCTTTCAATTATATAACTAATAGGCGTTATTTGTTTATTAGGTCCATTACCCTAATATTTACATATCGTTGTGTTATATTATTATATATATATATATTATATATTGTATTCACTTGGAATTAAATAGTCTTTCAGAAACTATATAAAACTCCTATATACTTACAATATTCGCATTATAATTAAGTAATTTCAAACTTAATATTAATAATATTTTCGAAAATTTATTTTAGGAAATAACGTATGAATTGTGTATGTTAAATAAAAGTTACGCCCATTTAAATCTGATTGGATATTGGATATTAAATAATATATGGTATATATATATATATATATATATATAAATATAGATATATTTAGGGTGTCGATATTATGTGCAAAGGTGTCGGTATTCGAGACAGTAAACGTAATATCGACACCCCTATTATCTCCGAGTTAAACAAACTAAATTAAATTTTAAAATAGTATATGTATATATATACTATATACTTATAAATAAAATTAGGAAATATTTAATTAAGATAATAAAGTTATAGGTATTTATTTTTAGGGTGTCGGTATTCGAGTACCCTCCCCATATATACGTTATATATATATATATATATATATATATATATATATATATATATATGTATAGCATGGTTGTATGTGTGTATGCGTGTGATAATAATGGGTTGTTAGTATTACAATAAAATATAAACTATTAGGTTTGTGAAAAGTTGACGACAAGTTTGAAATGACGTAATCATAGTAAACTTAAGGCAATGGAAATAGTAGAAAGGACTGGAGATTATGTATATAGTGAAAATAGGCATTATTTAATATGTAGAAGATCGCACATAATAGGATATTGTAGTCACGTAAGTATATCAATACGGCTGTATTATTGCTATAAGTATTATTAGTATATAATAATAATGAAATTATGTGTATACACATATAATATAGGTATCATACGTAATGTATGATGTGATAGAAATATAGAGTTATATATTTTTAGTTAGCTATATTAAAACAATATGACTTTATTTATATTATTTTATATAATAAATATTTATAAATATATAACATCATTAAAAAGTGTGCACATATATTTATCCACTACAATTTAAATATATCCCAAGAGTGATCATTGATGATATTACACCACACATTTACTACACACCGTGTATTCTATAAATAGATTATGATATTTTGTTGCGTAATAAGTGTTCACGTGACATGTGTTTGTATCATAACGACAACTAGAGAATATATATAATGTTGAATATTAATTTTATTTTATTTCATGGATACGAGGAATACAATATGAACATTTACTATTATCATTAATATTAGTGCACGTGTGTGAACATTGGCCTAGTTAACGTCAAACCTAGGTTATTATGTAATATTGGTTTAGTATACTAACAATAAACTGCATAAAGTCTAATCTAATCAGTGAAATACGTTATATATTGCGCCTAGAAGTGACACCTATCAATCAAGTAGGTTATGTCACATGACTCATGTGTAACCTTATTAAGTAACATCAGCCACCATTTCACATAACTAAATAAGAAAGTGGAGATCTAATAACTTATGAAATATATTATGTTTTATTACAATTGGGTTCTAAATAGATGTAATAATTAACAAAGGAATGTTAATGGATACATTGGTATTCTTCCAATGCGGATTATTGATAATGTAGGTCATAGTACGATGTTAATATGTAATCTGGATTACATACGTATTATATAACTTCTTAATTATGTATTCAGATATAATCTCTGAAAGAATGTTGACTCTCGCTGAACACTGTATACGCCACAAGGAAGAAATGGCTCATGACCTAGTTCTATGGATACCCACACGAGGAAAGAGAAGAAGGTGTCGTCAACATTTTACGTCTATAGATAACTACTAAAAAGTCAGACTTGTCTTAAAGATGTCGATGAAATAAGATATGTGATGATGGATCGTGGTGAATGGAAGAAATTGTCAAAATTGGTCGAACAAAAGCTCGATGAAAGTAAGTAAGTAATTATATTCGTTTGCAGAAGTAATATATATATTACTGCATATATTACTGCATATATTACTGCATATATATGCAGTTAATTCATAAGCTCGGGGTATTCAATACTACATTATAACTATTGATTATTAATAGTTTATTTATGTTTTTATAATATTATGTATATATTAATATGAATAAATGCGTAATTAATACATTATATTTAAATAAAATTATATATATATATATATATGACATCACTTTCACTTATAGATTAAGATTTATTTGTAAGTTTACAAAATGATATACATGTTTCTATGTTCTTTTCAACATATTTTTTAAATCATTAACTACATTATTACAAACATATTTTATAACTATAAAAATGCAGTAAAATATAAATTAGAAATGTAGATTTTACAGATATTATAAATAAATAAATGATTAAAATATATAATTATATTCATTTATTTTAATAAAATACCATAATAATATAATAAATTTAAAAAATAAAATAATACGATAATAAATAATAATATATCCACGTAAATTATAAATAAAATTGACTATTAATAAATAAACTAACGACATAAATTAACGAATAACATATAAAATAACTAATACATTTAAATCAAATAATAAATACTTATAATAGCTAATAACATTAATATAATAAAATATAATTAAATAATTGTATAAATATATATATATATATATATCGTATATATTATAAATAATATTTATAAAATTAAAAAATATAATACATATGTGACTTTCTTTTGCACTCGTTCATTTGATAATTCATTTATTTGTTCTTTCACCTGTTATATGAAATTATTATTAATAATTATAAATATTCGATTACACTAATCCACAGTTCAATAAATACATAAATGATACCAACTTGGACAAATATAACTACATATTATTAGATTTATTATAAATATAAAGGATAGTATACTATAGGCATATTTATTTATTTGTAAAGTGAAATATAATTGAGTTATTAAGTGTAAACTATATTGTAGATTTACCAATAATGTAAATATTGAAATAGTTATACAAACTAGTATGAAGGTATGGCCTATATCAGCAAAATAAGGGCCGTTGAAACATATGATTACTATTAGGAACCGATTATCTATTCATAATATGTATATATTAAGTAGACCATCTCGCTATGTTGATATCATAATAGACTATAGTATACTAGATAGATATATATATAGATCCTATATATAGCTATATTTAGTTGAATATAATAATAATGTACTTTACAATATAATTTATATAGCAATTAATTGCCAATCAGAAAAAATATCGAATATTAATTCATATTTTAATAATACTACTCTCGTAATTATATTAATATCGAATTCAACATCTATTTAGGCGAAAGTCTCCGATAACCGACTCCTAAATGTTTATTTGTAATAACTTCTTCAATATTAAATATATGTATTTGAAATTTTATAATTAGGGTAATATTATGGCAATAAATGATATGGCTAATTTAAATTTTTGATATAATTATATTTACAAGACTAAACAGGGGGGTAGGTAATGTGCGGATGTGCTTATAATGTGCTTATGTAGGATTAATGTGCCTAATACCGACCCCTTCTCCTATTACCGACCCCCTAAAATAATCGTGGTATAAATAATTATAGTATTATAATATCCAATACAAATAGTAGATATGTATAACTATAATTAATTATAACATGCACGCAATTTATTTTTTATTAAATTTATGTTGTAATAGTAATATTAAATTTAAAATTTATAATAATTATATTAAAATAGTGTACATTATTATTTAATATTTATTTATTAATCAGTATGTATATAATCGAATGGAATCATGAATCCTTAATATATATCAATAGTACATAAACAACTTATGACATATTTTAAAGTAAAATACTGATCTATTTTGATTGGATATTATAAATCACATGGGGGTCGGTATTAGGGTAATTTAGGAGGTCGGTATTAGGAAAATCCTATGGGTTGCTATAATTAAAATATTTAGGTTAATAGTTATTCAAATTAAATTATTTTTATAATAGTTATAAATAGTTATTGATCTACAATATTATGCGCAGTATTAAGTTTTCTTTTAATTAATAAAGTATTTACAATGATTTAAAAAATTGTATTATTCAAATATTTAAAAGGCAAAAACAGAATATTAAATTTGATTAAATAGCAATTGTAGGATTAAATATTTGTTTAAACAAAATACTTATTCATATTTATCATTAAATTGCTAAAAGTTCATGTATATATACTTTTTTGATATCACTTATAGTTACTGATATACGAGAGGGGTCGGTATTATGAGGGGGTCGGTAATCGGAGACTTTCCCCTATATGTTAGTTGGTTATCAATAGTTGAATGAAATACAAATAATCAGAAATATTCTACTATAGTAAGTTATTTTATATATGTTTTATAAAATTGTAATCAGATTTAATGTAATTTTAATAACAATATTATTATTTATATTATATAAATATATATTATAAATTCATTTTAATTATTCTATAGCAACACATTTAGAAAAAGATATTCGTCGCATTCAACTGGTGAAATGAGTTGATTTCAAGAATCATAGTAAAATTACAAATACATATAATATACAAGGAAATATCTGATATATAAGAAGAATAACTTAAATGAAATTAAGGAATATATATTAGATATATATAGATATCTATGTTCATCAGTATCATTCATTGATTTTTCATTTGTATTCTAATTAACTTCTTATTATTCTTAAATATTATACTTATTTATTATTCTTATTATCATACTATAAAATATAAATATTCATATTACTATTTTATATAATGTATATTATAATTAAATATATTTGAAAATATTTTAAAGATACAATACAATAATTTTAAAATTTTAAAGTTTATGAAGTTTCTAAATAAAACTAAAATATAACTAAAATATATAATATTACAATAACTATATTATATATAAATACTTACAATTCAATCAATGTAGTCGATGCTCCTTTGCAAAGATCTCAGAATATCCGCGGTTCGGTGAGCGGCTAAGAAGAAAGCTTGGTAAACTCCTCTCAGAGTTATAATTCTCATAGCTATCGGAACTTTAAATACTTGTCTCCCGCTGTAGTGCCACATACGATACTCCTCGCCGATAATCTCTCCGGCGATAATCTCACATTGGTCCACGATGAGATTTAGTTTCAGCTCTACGCTCCGGATAGATCTGCAAACGTCAGCGTATCTCTCTGCGGTATCCATGTCGGTATATCGTCGTGTGTGTATGTGTGTATGTGTGCGTATGTGTGTGTTATCTACTCGAGGGAAGATCTACATGTGAAACATTCGAGTGAGTCGCCTGCACTTTATAGCGTTCGATGCATCGCTACTTAATACAATGACTTGTCCGAACAGGAATGTCGTCGTTGTTGTTTTACATTAGGGCACGCGTTTAATAATTATAATTGCAATAATGACTCGCGGATGAAAGACGACTAATATTAATGTTACTTTGATATTCAGATACGCGCTTTACGATTGTTATTGGAGTAGTATATTTAATAGTGTGCAAACAAATGCTATATATGAAATACAACGAACAATTGGTTACCGGTAATTTTTAAATAATTAACCGTTACCTTCCTTTAATGATGATAGTATGAATTAAACGCGGCTATCGTTTGAAATCCTACTTATTCGTATTACATAATATTGTGTGTTACATTTATAAATATTGAATATAAAAAGTAGTATTGTAAGTATTCCTATATATTATATTATTCATATTTACATAATTATAATATGTATGTTTACCCAATCTTATATATATATATATATATATACTATTAAGTTAATAGTGTTTGAAAGAGTGAAATTAGTCTAAATAATTATTTTGAGTAAATAAATTATAAAGATTTACAATTTAATTATGAAAAATGTATGAAATATATATATACAGATGATAACTTATAACATTATATTATTATAAATAAATAGCCACCTATGAATATTGATTATTTAAATGTATATGTAATATTATTTATTTTAGATATCTAAATCTAATATTAAAATATTTTAAATTTCTAAAAATATTATTATATTCATTAAATTATGATAATTATTAAATTTAAGTAATATTTTTTTTAATTATTATTATAATTTATTTAAATGATATAGTTTTAAAAGTGTTTACTGTATAGTTACATTTTAAGTAAAAACATGATTTATATATTTTATTTATAAACGATAATACCCAGCATTCAACTTACATCAATAACTTAAGTTGAACTTAAGTTATGAACTTAAGTTCAACTTAAGTCGATGGTAACAAATAAACTTAAGTTCATAACTTAAGTTCAACTTAAGTTCAACTTAAGTCGTTTAATATAAGTGTATAATATATTATTTATTATTATTATTATTATTATTATTATTATTATTATTATTATTATTATTATTATTATTATTATTATTATTATTATTATTATTATTATTATTATTATTATTATTATTATTATTATTATTATTATTATTATTATTATTATTATTATTATTATTATTATTATTATTATTATTATTATTATTATTATTATTATTATTATTATTATTATTATTATTATTATTATTATTATTATTATTATTATTATTATTATTATTATTATTATTATTATTATTATTATTATTATTATTATTATTATTATTATTATTATTATTATTATTATTATTATTATTATTATTATTATTATTATTATTATTATTATTATTATTATTATTATTATTATTATAATATTATTATATTATATATAAACTTACGTTCAACTTACATCAACAACTTAAGTTCAACTTAAGTTCATAACTTAAGTTCAACTTAAGTTCATAACTTAAGTTCATCTTAAGTTCATAACTTAAGTTCAACTTAAGTCATGTAACATAATCGTTTAATAACCTTCACCGTGCATGCATACCTCCCTTACTCCCCCCCAAATCTGATAAAATTGCATGGAAAAGAATTAATAACCCCCCCAATACCCCACTTATTAACTTTCTTGTCGGTAAATTACCAACTCATTTTAGACCAGTCCCTAATCCATCTTCCACTACCAACCATTACTCACCTAACCACCCATCCCCCTTTTCTGTAGTTATTGAGCATATTAAACCATCCGAAAAATCTCGTGAATTTCTTCTAGAATTACTCACTTACATCAATATACCTACACATGCTCTAAAATCATATAATTTTTCTAATGCAACTGTTATTATTTTCTTTAATACATCAAGTCAGTGTTCCTACTTTTACTCCAAAATTCCATTCATCCGCAGTAACTCAATATACAATCACCTATACATTCGTGCTGAACGATCTATCACTGAGCGAGCACATGGTAGAGTTCTTTTCCATGCATCAAAATCTAACCTAGCCCCATCTAATGTCAAATGTACCTTCAATGACTACACTAACTCCTTTAAACTTCGTCATTTGACCAACTCCAAGATAGACTGGAATAAGAACCCAATTTATATATCAAATGACACATACAATACATGGTCTACATCCTACAATGCATATAGATTAAATACCAATTCACTGAATTCATCAATCAGTAATTCTCAGTCATCACATCAATCTTCACAATGAAATTCAACCACTCGACCTAATTATCTCAGAACAATCTCAATTCCTAGCACCTCAATAGATACCACACTATCAATTCCACCATTTATTCACAACACATCACAATCTCAGATTAATGCAGCCATCCTTAATGTTTCCTCCATACGCAATAAAGTTTATCACACACTTGACCTATTTAATGACCTTCATCTTGATCTTATTTGTCTCACAGAAACGTGGCTTAAGGATAATGATATTGCAATATCTGCATCCCTTAATATTAACAATCTAAGTTTTGCACAACTTAATAGACTCGGCCCCCATCTTGGTGGTGGTGTTGGCATCCTATATAAGACAAATATTAATCTAATAAACAGTACTGATCTCGCACTAGAAAACTCAGAATCATTTTCTTGTACATTTCACCCGGCTAATTCACGTCAATTCACCATCATAGTTATCTATCGTCCACCTCATAAGTCAATTCCTAAGTTTCTCCTTGAATTAGAACACCTCCTGACTACATCCACTGATCATACTATCATTCTCGGTGACCTAAACATCCCAATTAATCTTGACACTAATTATACCAGGCAATTCAATATATTAATAGACTCATTTAACTTTGTCCAACATATAACATCCCCAACTCACATAGCAGGCAATACACTTGACCTTATAATTTCCCATGCACATTCTAACCTCACCAATTCCCACTCAATAAAGAATCTTTTTTATGATCATCATTTAGTATTCTTCCATATTAGCTCACCAAGACCAACTCGACCCATTATAAATATTAAATATAGAAAATATAACAATATTGACACCAATACTTTCATCACTGAATTCTCTAAAAAATTTAATAACACACAATTTTCAAACTCAGTATCAAAATTAGAAACATCTCTATCAAGAACCCTTGACGAACTTGCCCCCATCAAATATAAATATATAACACAACGTCCAAATTGCAAATGGTTTAATTCTGAACTTTCATCATCAAAACGCAAATTACGACTATATGAAAATTATTGGAGAAAATCTAAATCTCTCAATAATTACAATATATTTATCAAACAACGTAGCCTATATAGAACCCTACTCAAGAAGTCGAAGAAATCATACTACAATAATCTATTAAAAGAAGCATCAACTAATTCTAAGAAACTTTTCTCCATTTCTAACCAGCTACTTGGTAGAATATCACTACGTGTTCTACCAAATGAACCCATAACAACGCTAATAGATACATTTGACCAATATTTCAATACTAAAGTCATGAATATAATTAAATCACTCCCTACACCACTCAATGAACCATATAATCTACCTCTATATTCCATTTCCTCCTTCACATTACCATCAACTACTACCATTGAAAAACTCCTCAGTGCAGTAAATACATCTTCCGAACTAGATCCAATTCCTCATTCTATATTAAATAAGTACCACATTTATCTAGCATCTTATTACCAAGAAATAATAGAAAACTCACTTACCTCAGGCATTTTTCCAATCTACATGAAAACAGCATATGTTACACCCATCATAAAAAAACCAAACCTTGACAAATCAATCCTCTCCAACTACCGACCAATCTCCAACTTATCAACGCTCTCCAAAACCCTAGAACGAGTTGTTGCTCGTCAATTAAATTCGTATCTCCATGAAAATCATATATTAAACCCATATCAGAGTGCCTATACCAAGCACAAAAGTACTGAAACTGCAATGATACATATCCTTAATCACATTCACCTATCTGCTGCATCACCACATGGTTCAGTGGTCATTCTCCTTGATTTATCAGCTGCCTTCGACACTCTTGACCATAATATCCTTATAAATCGACTAACTTCTATCGTAATCTCTGGTACTGCACTTGATTGGTTCATCTCATACCTAACTGATCGTTTTTACCAAATTAGTATAAACTCACTAATCTCTAAACCTCGTAAAGTTACTCATGGAGTACCTCAAGGATCGGTCCTTGGTCCACTCCTATTCAATATCTACCTACTTCCCTTATTTAGAATTATTGACAAATACCCCACTATAGACTATCACTCGTATGCTGATGATATACAGTTACACTGTAGATTGATAGACCCTAACAACGACATAAATGTACTTAACAACTGCATTACTGATATACATAACTGGCTCACCAACAACTCATTATCACTAAACTGTCTTAAAACTGAATCAATGCATATTAAAACATCTACCACCATATTCATTCCACCACAAATTACCATTAACAATCTGAGTATTTCTTATGCTAATAAAATAAAAAATCTTGGTATATTAATCGACCCAACACTACAATTCAACATCCAGACTAAATCACTATCACAGTCAATTAACTACATACTACACAACTTACGAACAATAAGACCCTTCATTAATTTTAATACTGCAAAATTCCTCGCTACATCCCTCATTCTCCCCCGCCTCGATTACTGTAATTCATGTCTCTATGCCTCCTCACAATCTATAATAAATAAACTCCAACGTCTTCAGAATTCAGCCATCAGATTCATATTCAACATAACTAAATATTCCAGACAACATATATCCCCTTTGAGAACCAAATTACATTGGCTGCCAATAAAATCCCGTATAATTTACAAAATTGCACTCACCATACATTTAGCTACACATCATAACACACCAGACTATCTTGCCAATTTACTAACTCCCAACACAACTATTTACGAACAAAGACACATAAACAAATTCAAATTAAAAACTCCAGTTCTATTACATTTAACATCTTCCCAACATAAATCTTTCTCCATCCATGCTCCAAAAATCTGGAATGATCTACCTCACCATATCCGATCAATTGACTCAACTGTAACATTCAAATCAAAGCTCAAAACATACCTCTTTGCCCAATAATATATTGAAAGCACGTCCGAAAACTTCAATAAAGAAGTTGATGGAAGTGCCTAAACCAATTAGGTAACAGGTAACAGGTATATAATATAATATGTATTATATTATTATTATTATTATTATTATTATTATTATTATTATAATATTATTATATTATATATAAACTTACGTTCAACTTACATCAACAACTTAGGTTCAACTTAAGTTCGTAACTTAAGTTCAACTTAAGTTCATAACTTAAGTTCAACTTAAGTTCATAACTTAAGTTCAACTTAAGTCATGTAACATAAGTATATAATATAATATTTATTATATTATTATTATTATTATTATTATTATTATTATTATTATTATTATTATTATTATTATTATTATTATTATTATTATTATTATTATTATTATTATTATTATTATTATTATTATTATTATTATTATTATTATTATTATTATTATTATTATTATTATTATTATTATTATTATTATTATTATTATTATTATTATTATTATTATTATTATTATTATTATTATTATTATTATTATTATTATTATTATTATTATTATTATTATTATTATTATTATTATTATTATTATTATTATTATTATTATTATTATTATTATTATTATTATTATTATTATTATTATTATTATTATTATTATTATTATTATTGAATTGAATTGAATGAATATTTATTATGAATTTTTCAAGTTCGATTTAGTAATAATTAACAATATGTAGTGATAAATTCACAAAACGACAACAAAACGTAGATAGTACACATATAAAAATAACAATAGTACATTAGAAACGTATCACATGTGCCGGTGATAAAAACAATTAATAATTAAAATTAATAATTTATAAAATTATATATATATATACATATATATATACAGTAAAACCTCTCTATAAGAAACTATTTTTTTTCAGTACATTTTTTCTTATAGAGAGGTTTTCTTATAAAGAGGTTTTTACTTTTCCAATGATTTTAAGAATTAATTTATAATTGAAAATGCATTTAACCTATAGGTTATATATATATATAGTATATTTATTTATATTTATTTAAAAGTATTAATCAAAAGAATAGTTTAGAAATATGATTTATTTAAAAATAACATTTATTAATTAATTTTGATAAATTTTAATAAAGGTATGGATATAAAATAACAATTATTAATTAATTTTAATTCATTTCGAGCTATTTATGTAATATAAAATATTTGTAAGAAAAAAAAATATCTTATATAATAATTAATTTCTATAATTGTTATCAATATATAATAATTCTATTTATATGTAATTATTTTGTATATTTTGTATACAATAAGTTTCTTATAAAGAGGTTTTTCTTATATTTTTCTTATAAAATGTTCTTATAAAGAGGTTTTTTAATGTGGAAAAGGTTGAATTCCAACCAAATGTATGAACAATTTTCTTATGAAGAGGTTTTTCTTATAAAGAGGTTTCTTATAGAGAGGTTTTACTGTATATTTATAAATAAATATTAAGTTATAATTTTTTTAATATGATTTTTAAAGGTATATAAACTATTTGCTAATACAATATGTTCATCAAGACCATTCCAAATTTTAGCTATTCGATTATTTAGTAGATTTTTTGTTACATTTAGTTTACATGTATTCATACTAATTTGCAGAGAATGGCCTCTGGTATTGTAGTTGGTCTTTTTGATATTAATAATAGATGATGTATTCATATATACCAATCCGTTAAATAGCTTATATACCATAACAAGATCAAATCTAGTTCTTCTTCATTATTATTATTATTATTATTATTATTATTATTATTATTATTATTATTATTATTATTATTATTATTATTATTATTATTATTATTATTATTATTATTATTATTATTATTATTATTATTATTATTATTATTATTATTATTATTATTATTATTATTATTATTATTATTATTATTATTATTATTATTATTATTATTATTATTATTATTATTATTATTATTATTATTATTATTATTATTATTATTATTATTATTATTATTATTATTATTATTATTATTATTATTATTATTATTATTATTATTATTATTATTATTATTATTATTATTATTATTATTATTATTATTATTATTATTATTATTATTATTATTATTATTATTATTATTATTATTATTATTATTATTATTATTATTATTATTATTATTATTATTATTATTATTGATTGATAATTTATTTAAGCAAATACATAGCCGAAAATATAATCGAAAGTATAAAGTATAAATATTTGCTAACGATAACATACGTAGAATAAATAGAAATAAATAAAGAATAATACGAAATTAAAAAATTAAGGAAATTAAAACGTTTTACAGTTACCGTAAAAATAAACGAAAAACAATCGAAAGTAGATATAAATCATATAGTAAAAATAAACGAAAAATGATCAAAATAGAAATAAAAGATAGCGTAAAAATAATCGAAAATAGAAATAAAATACATTATTTTGTAAGTGGCATCGAAATATTCAATTTCTACTTTAACTTTATAGAATTCTTCATCTTGTACCCTGTTTTAGTAATAAATTATTAGTTATATAATTTAATATTTAAATGTTAAATTTTAAATGTTAAATTTGAAATGTTAAATTTTAAATGTTAAATTTTAAATATATTATAAACAGAACATATTAAAAATCAAATAAACCAATACTAGAATGAAACAAACAAATAATGTAATACTTACCAAAATCTGTAATAATAGTAGGTACTTTATTAATTTATATTTATATTTTAATTGTATAATAAATTTGAAACATATATATATATATAAAAACAGAACAAGTTATAAATAAAATAAACCAATATACCTATACAAAAACAGTTAATAACAAAACATACCAATAATATTACGAAACAAAATAATATAATACTTATCACTATAATCTGAAATAATAGAAAATTATTAATATTATATTTTAGTAATATAATACATTTGAAACATATTTACAAAATATATATAAAACAAACATATAATACCGAACAAACAAAAGTAAAATAATACTTCACACTTTATCTGTAATAATAATGAATTATTAATTTTATATTATAGTATATTTGAAATATAGATATAAAAAATCCGAATTTTCTATAACAAATATAAATTTATAACAAAATATAATACAGAACAAACAAAAATAAAATAATACTTCCCACTTTATCTGTAATAATAATGAATTATTAATTTTATATTATAATATATTTGAAATATATATATAAAAACCTAAATTTTCTATAACAAAAACACATTAAAAAAACCAGAAGAGATAATGCAATAATCTAGATACAAAATGAAACATAAATCAATATAAAATTATAAATTTCTGTTAAAAAAAAGTATTTTGTCGAAACAGATTTTGTTTATTTTATTTTTAAAAGATGAAACAGATACAGATTTTATTATATCATTATTTAATGAATTCCATATATTAACTGATCTATTATTAATTATATGTTTAATTGTATTATCATAATTATGTATTACATTTAATTTTTTACAATTACCTCTAGTTCTACAATTATTCGAAATGTTAAGAATATCAGATATATTTATATCTGTATAATTATTTGAAATTTTAAAAATTGTAGTTAGATCTATTTTTAACCTTCTAAGTTCAAGTGATTCTAATTTAAAATATACCAATCTCTCTATATATGTTTTATAATTAATATTTGATGAATTTGTATATCCTACGCATCTTGTAATTAATCGTCTAGTAAATAATCTTTGCACTCTTTCAATTTGGTCTATGAGACTACGAAATTTACTAACCTTTGAAAAAGGTGACCAAATTATGGATGCATATTCTAAAATTGGTCTGCAATAAATTTTATATGCATTTAATAATGCACTAGGGGATTTTGTAGTAATGCATCTAAAAATTGAATTCAAAGAAAAATAAGCTTTTTTACAAATATAATCAATATGTTTATTAAATAAAAGGTAATTTTCAAATATTATTCCTAAATCTTTATAAAAAGTAACGTTTTCTAATTGAATATTATTTATAAAATATTTTGATGGAGTAACCTTCCCTAAAGTCATAACTGCACATTTTGATAATGAAATATTTAATTGCCATTTATTTACCCATTGTGAAAATAAATTTAAATTATTTTGTAAAAGAAATCTTTCACTCTCAGATGCGTATGAAAAATATATTTTTGTATCATCGTCAAATAAATCAATATGAATTTTTGAAGAGAATATACTAGGAAGATCATTAATATATAATAAAAATAAAATTGGACCTAAAACCGATCCTTGTGGTACTCCAGATTTTACAATAGAACTATTTGAAAAAGAATTTTCAACCCGTGTAATTTGAGATCTATTCGATAAAAAATTATAAAACCATTTTATTATTTTATTAGATATACCGTATGATTTTAATTTAAATAGTAGTTTTTCATGAGAAACAACATCAAAAGCTTTTGCAAAATCAATATATATTATATCTACACATTTTTTATTATTCAATTCATTATACCAAAATTTTAAACATTTTGTTAATTGTAATTCTGTGGATTTTCCACTTATAAAACCATATTGATATTTTGTTAATAAATTATTAGATTTTAAATAAAAAATTAATTGTTTAGAAATAATACGTTCTAATACTCTACACATTACACATGTTATTGAAATAGGCCTATAGTTATTTGAATTTGATGGTTCACCCTTTTTAAAAATTGGTGTGATTATAGATTTTTTCCAAATTTTCGGTATATTACCCGATAATAAAGATGAATTAAAAATAATATATAAAGGCCTACATAATTCATTAGATAATAATTTTAACATAGAAGATGGTATCCCATCAGTTCCGAAAGTATGTGTAATTTTTAATCTATTTAAAAATATTTTAATTATTTCAAGATTTAAATCAATATTATCAAATTTTTGTTTAGTTAAGTTATAAAATTCGGGTAAATTTCCATTATCATTTTGTTGAATTGAACTAAAATATGAATTTAACGTATTTGCTTTGTCGAGATCTGAAAATAAAATATTATTATTTGATATATCAATTAGAGGAGATACTCCAGATTTTAAATTTTGTCTTTTTTTCATAAATTTATAAAACTTTAATTTATTTTTTGAATTAATTGCATTAATCTCTCTCTTAAAATTTAAAGATTCTAATTCCTTGGATAATTTTTTTTTTGCTTCTATCCAATTATATTTATATTGTAAATTAGTTTTAGATTTTCGAAATAATTTTTTTACTTGCTTCTTCAATTTCAATATATTCTTCGGAAGTACCTGTTTTATTGTATTATTTATATTAGAAATATGTGATATAAATAATTTATTTAGAACCTTATTAAAATATTCTACTTTTTGATCGATATTATAATCATTTGAATTTAGATATTCCCAATTAAATCTAGAAAGATGATATTTAATCAATTTTATATTAGCATTATTGAAATCAAAATTGTTTGATTTTAAAATCTGTTTACATGGGTATTTTTCAATATTTACATTAAATGAAACAGAATAGTGGTCACTTATATTTTTGTATAATCCGAAATAGTCTCCAATATTTATATTAGATAGTAATTGTTTTTCATTAGTAAAAAGTAAATCAATTATATTATTATTACGAGTTGGCTTATTTATTAATTGTGAAAATGAATTTTTAATAATCGAATCGTAAAGTAATGCATAACTTTTTGGGTAACTAGGAAATGTATATTCTTTCCAATTAAAATTTGGTAAATTAAAATCTCCTATAATTATAGATGAATTATAATTTTGTTGGGTTATATCAAATAATTTACATATCTGTTCATGAGAAACATCATTACAATTTGGAGGTCTATAGACACATATAATATTAAATGGAATTTTTGAATTAATTTTTAAATGTATATATTGAACATCTATGTGTGAAATAAAATTTCTTACAGGACATAAACTAGATTTACAAAATATCGCAACACCTCCTCTATGAATTAATTTATCGTATCTAAATAGTGTATAATTTTTTCCACCGATTAAATATAGAGAATCTCTATCATCTACCGTTAAGAATGTTTCAACTAAACATATAATGTCATATTTATTAGATGAAAGTAAAAATTCCAAAAAATTCATTTTATTTCTAATACTACGAGCATTAGCGTAATATATATTTAAATTGTTATTTTTAATATTTTCATCTTTATTGCCGGTTAGTCATCTAGAACCTGTATTTTTATTTTTATTTTTATTAATAATGGAATTTTTATAAGTAATATATGACAATTTCCATACACTAAAATTATCTTCACCAATTGACATATTCCAGTCAATTTTATTATTTATAATATATCTTAGTTCATAGGAACTACTTCTAGAATTATAAATACATTTGATAATTTTTTTACTTTTAATTAATTTATTTTTAACTACATGGTATAATATCTGATGTCGTTCTAGTGATATTTCATCTAGAGATGTTCTAATGAATGAATTTTGTAGATCTAGTAATTTACATAATCGGTTAACATTTGATAAAATAATTTTTTTTGAGACCATATTATCTAAAATTAATTTTAATTTATTAAATGATAATTGAACTATTGATAATACACACGATTTATTAATATTTACTGTTTTACAAATAATATTTACTAAGTATTTAAAGAAATTAGTTTTATCATTATTAGGAATATTTATATTGTGAATAATTATTTCATTATTGCTATCTATATTATTTTTAATAATATTTACTGATTTTACCAAATTGTCAGTAAAGGTATCAGAATTGGTTACGTAGAAGTTACATTAGCGGTTACATTAGCGTATGATTTTTTAACAACAATCATATCACTTATTTCAGTGATTTTTGATAGTAACATATTTAATTTTTTTTCTGTGCTATTTATTAAAGTATTAATATTACTATTATCAATAATAGTAGACGATGGTAATGAGTTATTTAAACTAGGTTGATTTATTGGTGTATTATCATTATTATTATTTATACATGTATTACATTTAAATGTAAAATTTGGTGATCTAAATAACTGAATAGCATATTTTGGTGGTGATTTATTAGACCAATTTGTTTTCATTATTTTTGCTTTATATAAGCATTTATAATGGTATTTATTACCACATGAACATGATATATAATTTTCGTTATTAATTTCTAAATTACATGTAATACAATTTATTTTTAATGTAATAAATATATTACAATTATATAGTTTAGAAATTATATATATTTTTAACAAACTGTTTCCCTATGATTTTAAATTGAACAATTGCCGAATTTGATTTTTCTTGTTTACTAAATAAATTAGCGTTGCGATGTTTCAATTTTCTTATTTTCGAAATCGATTTTAAAACATTATCCTTTAATGTAATGACTACGTAAATATCGAATGTAATTCCGTATAATATAGAGAACAAGTTATCCGAATGTATGTCGAAATTAATTAGTTTTAAAGAAATTTAATTTTTTTTTGATTTGATATTATTATTATTATTATTATTATTATTATTATTATTATTATTATTATTATTATTATTATTATTATTATTATTATTATTATTATTATTATTATTATTATTATTATTATTATTATTATTATTATTATTATTATTATTATTATTATTATTATTATTATTATTATTATAATATTATTATTATTATTATTATTATTATTATTATTATTATTATTATTATTATTATTATTATTATTATTATTATTATTATTATTATTATTATTATTATTATTATTATTATTATTATTATTATTATTATTATTATTATTATTATTATTATTATTATTATTATTATTATTATTATTATTATTATTATTATTATTATTATTATTATTATTATTATTATTATTATTATTATTATTATTATTATTATTATTATTATTATTATTATTATTATTATTATTATTATTATTATTATTATTATTATTATTATTAGTATTATTATTATTATTATTATTATTATTATTATTATTATTATTATTATTATTATTATTATTATTATTATTATTATTATTATTATTATTATTATTATTATTATTATTATTATTATTATTATTATTATTATTATTATTATTATTATTATTATTATTATTATTATTATTATTATTATTATTATTATTATTATTATTATTATTATTATTATTATTATTATTATTATTATTATTATTATTATTATTATTATTATTATTATTATTATTATTATTATTATTATTATTATTATTATTATTATTATTATTATTATTATTATTATTATTATTATTATTATTATTATTATTATTGAATTGAATTGAATTGAATTGAATTGAATGAATATTTATTATGAATTTTTCAAGTTCGATTTAGTAATAATTAACAATATGTAGTGATAAATTCACAAAACGACAACAAAACGTAGATAGTACACATATAAAAATAACAATAGTAAATTAGAAACGTATCACATGTGCCGGTGATAAAAACAATTAATAATTAAAATTAATAATTTATAAAATTATATATATATACTTATATATATATATATGTATAAATAAATATTAAGTTATAATTTTTTTTAATATGATTTTTAAAGGTATATAAACTATTTGCCAATACAATATGTTCATCAAGACCATTCCAAATTTTAGCTATTCGATTATTTAGTAGATTTTTTGTTACATTTAGTTTACATGTATTCATACTAATTTGCAGAGAATGGCCTCTGGTATTGTAGTTGGTCTTTTTGATATTAATAATAGATGATGTATTCATAGATACCAATCCGTTAAATAGCTTATATACCATAACAAGATCAAATCTAGTTCTTCTGATTTCTAGAGAATCTAGATTTAGGTATATTAATCTTTCATTATAAGGTTTATAAGGTAAACCGCATCTCTCGATTAATATTCTCGTAAAGAATTTTTGGACCTTCTCTAGTTTATCTTCAGTCCTTTGAATGTCCTGGCATCTAATCCCGGATTCAAGACTGTCGACGCATATTCAAGGTGGGGTCTAGCATATGATATATATGATTTTCTAATAGCTGGCATATTATTAGTAATGAAACAGCGAAATATACGATTGATAACACAATTACTTTTATTGTCATTCAACACGTGTATGGAATAATAGGCATCCAAAGATAATAGATATAGATCATCTTGTAAACTTAAAATTCTTTGTAGAATTGATTGAGATTGACCTATTAAAAGTCATCGGATCAAATAATTCATTTTTAAATTCTATAAAAAATAGTATTGTATAATAATAATATTTAATATATTTTGTACATTCGAACATTATAATATTTATATATATAATTATTATTTAGATTTATTTACATACATCCGTATATATATTTGTTACATTAAATTTGTATAGTATATTTACATTAATCTACGAATAATAGTGTTTCAAATAACCAATAACAGTTGAAGCATATTCCTGGGTAGCAGTAATTCCCTCATCTTTGTTGATGTCATGATCAGTGCTAGTAAGTTTCCTTATGAAATGAATACATTATAACATATCAATATTAACATTAATTTGTAATAAACAATATAAATCAGTATAAAATAGATAAATAGACAAAACTAAATATTCAGATAGAGCAAAATAATAAATATTATTTTTAAATACACGTACATACGTTATATTATATGCTTTTATAAAGATAGATTATGAAATATAATATCATCGATAGAGTTATTGAAACCTTTCTGTTTGTGTAGGGCAGGTCATATTGAAGAAGTCGTCATCATCATCATCTTTGTTATCTCCTATGATCATTGGGTGTTCACTCAGCTTATTAGTCATAGTGACATCGGCATTGAAACCATTGTCCATACTACATTGGTCAATATAGCATTATGGTCAATAACAGTATGCAATATAACTGTGTAAATAGAGCAGGTGGTCATAGTATCATTATTGTATTGTATTGTATTAGAATCAATGGTATAATCTATTATATCTATAAATAGTGTACTTTGGATTATATTGTTAAAGTACATACCTTATTGTAATATATCAATAATTTAAATAATATAAAATAGTAACTGATAAGTATTATGTTGTATATAGAGCATATTAATAGAGTATATAGTGCATATTAATAGGGTATATAGGGCATTTTAATAACCGGTCTTGGGAAGAATTCCTAGAGAAATCTCCATTTTGAAATATATTGTTATTATTCGAATTAGAGGTCTGCACATAATCAAGGATAGATTAATGTAACAGTCTAATATTAATATGTATACACACATACACACATAATAGAATGGCATATATGTATGATATAGTAATTCAATTGGAGTCGAAAAACATTGCGGATCATTGTAAGTTTATCATTAAATATATATATATATATATATATATATATCTATGATAAATATCCACAATATACACTATTCATATATATGAAGATAAATACCTGAGAATAGATGGCATTATATAAATACTTCTCAATATTTGAAAGACAATCCACGTTGAAAGGTGACTTCCCAGTGAACTTTGGTCCACTAGACAGATGAACAATGGCGGTTAATAGTGAGCATTGTTCTGAGGCGTCAATGTTATGTAATTCCAGGAATACTTCGTTCACATTGTCTATGAGCTCCTGAAACAATTCATGTGATAATATCAACTATTTAAATAATTAATATATATATATATACATGTATATATGTATACATGTATATATATATATATATATATATATATATATATATATATATATATGTGTATTGAATTCATGACTAGGTTAGCCTATGACAAAATAATACTGGATAAGTTTTGTGAATACTGAACAGATATCTCTGATGTTTTAGTCAAAGGGACAGTAGAGCCATATGGTTATATCTTATAAGTTATAACTTTGAGTGAAAACTTCATCTAAGTTCCTGGATAGGATGAAAGGACTGCACCAAACAACAATAACAATACACATAGGTGTGGCAATACTGTATACAGGTACACACTGAACAGCCTCGTAACGTACGCTAAGCTCGTAAAGTTATAACCATCGCAGGTCTGCCGGGTGTTCATTCCCCACTGTAGTCGCGCGTTATAAATAGCTTTTTATAGCTTTAGATTTGTTAATACGTGAGGTATATATATTTGATATCGTGCATTGGAAACATCTAAGCGAGTACAGTAACTATTCGTGAGTCACATGTTGCGATGATGCTAACCATGCACTTCACACGCAATGCAGTGTCAGTCTCCACCCCATCCTCCACCTCCACCCCCCCCCCTCATCGTGGTGGGGGTGGGGGTTCAGCCTCCGTAACAGTCTACCGATGATCACAACCGTGTTCAGTATGTCTCTCAGCGACGCTTGCGTAACTACCTGTCAACGTTAACAATCATTATCTAATGCGCACGCCGATAATAAGGTGTAATAGTCGGTTATCTTAGCGAGGCTGCAGAGTTTGTGATTCGTCGGTGACTTTACGACGCGACCGGCTGATTCAAACGGAGTATTATTTATAAGAAACACTGCATTAATAACCGCTTCTCTGAGGATGTTATTGATCGTATCAGTCGGTCAAGACGCGTAACCGGGGAATCATTAAAACCACAGCCAAAGAATGATTCATCGAACGTAAATAGGGTGGATGCGAATTTAAGAAGCGATATTAACCGCAATTCTTAGTAGATAATCGACGTAGCAACTGAACCCTCGGACGATAGTGTTGAGATGGTCTCTTAACTTGGAATACTTGCAATCCGATGGTGCGTTAGCATCGTCGTGCGAATATTTCAGGTAGAACGGAATACCTGTGTGTATTATTAGATATTCTTTATTAGAATTCATGTTTCGTAAAATATTGAAAAACTGAACATTTGTATCAAATTATTTATCTACACCTTAATTAAATAATATTATATAAAACGAATATTACATAATATATATATATAGGTACTTTTATTAACTGTAATTTAAACTTTCATGTAATAATAATATTAATATATTTGATATACCTGTTTTATTAATCCCATTTACTTAGCCATATATCTTATATGTATCAAATTTAAAATAATTTATATTTAAAAATTATAAATATTTAACATACATTTACAATTATTAAACAATGCAAATATTGTACACAAAAATATAACATTAATATATATATATATATATATATATATATATATATTATATCTAATATAATAGATTGTTTTAAAATAAAAACTTTATAGAACTTTGAAACATGAATCATTAGTAGATAAAGGCTAATTAATATTGTATAAATAGATTGTTTATTGATATAAGATATAAACATTAATATGTTAATATATACATTTATATGTGTATGTATAATTTGTGTTATATTTGATTGTATTCTTTTTAGAATAAAATATTCATGGAAGATGTAGCAAGTTATTCAAGCTTATCAAATACTCATTATGATACCACATATTGGCAATATATGTAAACCATTAATGCTCTTTTCATGAAAACTATCAATTAGTAAGGACATCTCTAGATCATAGCGAGGACATATGTAACAGGATGTTGTTTTCTGAGCTTCATTCACCGATTTGTTGTTATCTTTCTCAACTAGTCTAAACTATAATGCAAGAAATAATTACGTATGTGTATATGAAGTAGTACTTCTTATTGTTGTAGTGTAAGATATTTAATATGTTAATATTTTGATATGTTATAATGTCTAAATATTTACCAGAATGTCTATATATATCGACCAATTAAAATTGACGTAATCTTTATTAAAACAATCAAAAAAGTAATACTCTTCTTGTGTTTCGTTATCTGGGTGTGAAATATTAAATTAAGGATATGCGCCAATGAATTTCTATATATAGATTTAGATACACATTTAACATGAGATGTTATACAAGACATATGATAATATGGTTATTGAAACTTAATAAATAAATTAATAATATGGTAATATAAAACAGTATCAATATAATCTATGTTAAAGCAACCTTGTAGCATAGATTGTAGTGATTCTTCTATGAATTGTGTTTCATTAGTGGCAGGTATCGTGGGCAGTAAATATTTTAATAAGGTCGTTCTATAATCTTTGATATCATCCGTGTTTTCCAGCAGTCGTTGCAGCAGTGACACCGATTCATTCGTGTATAATATCTTCACGTCGTTTTCTAAATCGATAATTAATGAACAAATTATAATAATAATAATAAATGAATTTAAATATTAATGTCACTCAAATAATTAGTTTTCACAATATCTTTATCCCATAAATGTGTGTGACATTTACACATTTATAATTTAAACATTAAACGAAATACGACTATCAAGTATCAACTATCAATGATCATATAGTAATATACATGTGTTTATGTATTAGTATATAAGTATTCTTAATATGATGATGAAATTGAAATAAACCATTAAATAGAGAGAAGAAACAATCCTTATCAGTTACGTGACAGACCAGTATGCTCAACAATCTATACACACTCGACTCACATAGTACGTTGTTATTGGTCTTCCTACCCTTTAGGTATCTGTTGGCATGTACAATGTTTATATAGAATAGTAAATATTTATTATTATTTATAATTCCGAATAAACAATATTTTTTAAATGAGTTACATTTTTTTTAAATTTAAATTAAATTAAATTAATAAATTGAAATAAAGTAGATACATTTACAACAGAATTACGTTACAGAGTTATACAATAATCATAGAACAACTATACAAACACAATAAGATATAGCACGATATCCCGTTTGATGACCTCTTCGATGCGAGCGAATATTTCCTCGAGTAGAATCATACACGCTAGGATTTCATTCTATCGGAGTGAGGGGGGGCGTGGTCATACCTCTAACTAGACACCACTACGCGAGAGAGAGATTGTACCTGTAACTCGTATGACTTCAAGTACACCGAGAACAGCATGTCTTTCATGGTGGTCAATAGCGTGTCTAGAATGCTTACAGGCATATGGTGCAGGTGTATCTCCATCACAGACTTGATTATTCTTAACCTGGGTGAAAGTGAGTCGAGTGGTTAGCATTAGTCGTGTGAATGAAGTAGGGCTTCGTTGTCTGGGGTTAGGTTTAGTTCTATACATATTTCAATTATATTAATTATTATAATGTATTAATATAAAAATTTATTAATACATTTCATATTAAAGTTCGGTAAAATGAAATGTATGCTTAAATAATATAAATGAACACACACAAACACCTATACACACATATATAAATATATATATATATATATATTTATATATTTGGAGATTTCAAACTAATAAAGCTATATTACAAGCTACCAATTATCCTCTTTAGACTATCTATAAATTGATTTCCTCCATTCACAATCACCTATATATATATCTAAATGTACATATCGCAAGTTTATAAGAAATATTGTAATTAATGAGCTCCTGAGATCAGTTGTTCTGAGTAAATAAATTATCCTAGGTTATTTATTATTCTAGGACGTAATTGAACATAACGGAGATAGCTAAGGATCGTACTAGGACATAATTGAACATAACGGAGATATCTAAGGATCGTACTAGGACATAATTGAACATAACGGAGATAGCTAAGGATCGTACTAGGACATAATTGAACATAACGGAGATAGCTAAGTATCGTACTAGGACATAATTGAACATAACGGAGATAGCTAAGGATCGTACTAGGACATAATTGAACATAACAGAGATAGCTAAGGATCGTACTAGGATATAATTGAACATAACAGAGATAGCTAAGGATCGTACTAGGACATAATTGAACATAACGGAGATAGCTAAGGATCGTACTAGGACATAATTGAACATAACGGAGATAACTAAGGATCGTCCTAGGACATAATTGAACATAACGGAGATAGCTAAGGATCGTACTAGGACATAATTGAACATAACAGAGATAGCTAAGGATCGTACTAGGACATAATTGAACATAACAGAGATAGCTAAGGATCGTACTAGGACATAATTGAACATAACGGAGATAGCTAAGGATCGTACTAGGACATAATTGAACATAACGGAGATAACTAAGGATCGTCCTAGGACATAATTGAACATAACGGAGATAGCTAAGGATCATACTAGGACATAATTGAACATAACAGAGATAGCTAAGGATCGTACTAGGACATAATTGAACATAACGGAGATAGCTAAGGATCGTACTAGGACATAATTGAACATAACGGAGATAGCTAAGGATCGTACTAGGACATAATTGAACATAACAGAGATAGCTAAGGATCGTACTAGGACATAATTGAACATAACGGAGATAGCTAAGGATCGTACTAGGACATAATTGAACATAACAGAGATAGCTAAGGATCGTACTAGGACATAATTGAACATAACAGAGATAGCTAAGGATCGTACTAGGACATAATTGAAAATAACGGAGATAACTAAGGATCGTCCTATGACATAATTGAACATAACGGAGATAGCTAAGGATCATACTAGGACATAATTGAACATAACAGAGATAGCTAAGGATCGTACTAGGACATAATTGAACATAACGGAGATAGCTAAGGATCGTACTAGGACATAATTGAACATAACGGAGATAGCTAAGGATCGTACTAGGACATAATTGAACATAACAGAGATAGCTAAGGATCGTACTAGGACATAATTGAACATAACGGAGATAGCTAAGGATTATTCTAGAACATAATTGAACATAACGGAGATAGCTAAGTATCGTACTAGGACATAATTGAACATAACGGAGATAGCTAAGGATTATTCTAGGACGTAATTTAACATAACGTAAGAGATATCTAAGGATCGTACTAGGACATAATTGAACATAACAGAAGAGATATCTAAGGATCGTACTAGGACATAATTGAACATAACGGAGATAGCTAAGGATTATTCTAGAACATAATTGAACATAACGGAGATAGCTAAGGATCGTACTAGGACATAATTGAACATAACGGAGATAGCTAAGGATTATTCTAGGACGTAATTTAACATAACGTAAGAGATAGCTAAGGATCGTACTAGGACATAATTGAACATAACAGAAGAGATAGCTAAGGATCGTACTAGGACATAATTGAACATAACAGAAGAGATAGCTAAGGATCGTACTAGGACATAATTTAACATAACGGAGATAGCTAAGGATCGTACTAGGACATAATTGAACATAACGGAGATAGCTAAGGATTATTCTAGGACGTAATTTAACATAACGTAAGAGATAGCTAAGGATCGTACTAGGACATAATTGAACATAACAGAGATAGCTAAGGATCGTACTAGGACATAATTGAACATAACGGAGATAGCTAAGGATTATTCTAGAACTTAATTGAACATAACGGAGATAGCTAAGGATCGTACTAGGACATAATTGAACATAACGGAGATAGCTAAGGATTATTCTAGGACGTAATTTAACATAACGTAAGAGATAGCTAAGGATCGTACTAGGACATAATTGAACATAACGTAAGAGATAGCTAAGGATCGTACTAGGACATAATTGAACATAACGGAGATAGCTAAGGATTATTCTAGGACGTAATTTAACATAACGTAAGAGATAGCTAAGGATCGTACTAGGACATAATTGAACATAACGGAGATAGCTAAGGGTTATTCTAGGACGTAATTTAACATAACATAAGAGATAGCTAAGGATCGTACTAGGACATAATTGAACATAACGGAGATAGCTAAGGATCGTACTAGGACATAATTGAACATAACAGAAGAGATAGCTAAGGATCGTACTAGGACATAATTGAACATAACGGAGATAGCTAAGGATTATTCTAGGACGTAATTTAACATAACGTAAGAGATAGCTAAGGATCGTACTAGGACATAATTGAACATAACGGAGATAGCTAAGGATCGTACTAGGACATAATTGAACATAACGGAGATAGCTAAGGATTATTCTAGGACGTAATTTAACATAACGTAAGAGATAGCTAAGGATCGTACTAGGACATAATTGAACATAACAGAGATAGCTAAGGATCGTACTAGGACATAATTGAACATAACAGAGATAGCTAAGGATTATTCTAGGACGTAATTTAACATAACGTAAGAGATAGCTAAGGATCGTACTAGGACATAATTGAACATAACAGAAGAGATAGCTAAGGATCGTACTAGGACATAATTGAACATAACAGAAGAGATAGCTAAGGATCGTACTAGGACATAATTGAACATAACAGAGATAGCTAAGGATTATTCTAAGACGTAATTTAACATAACGTAAGAGATAGCTAAGGATCGTACTAGGACATAATTGAACATAACAGAAGAGATAGCTAAGGATCGTACTAGGACATAATTGAACATAACAGAAGAGATAGCTAAGGATCGTACTAGGACATAATTGAACATAACGGAGATAGCTAAGGATCGTACTAGGACATAATTGAACATAACGGAGATAGCTAAGGATTATTCTAGGACGTAATTTAACATAACGTAAGAGATAGCTAAGGATCGTACTAGGACATAATTGAACATAACAGAGATAGCTAAGGATCGTACTAGGACATAATTGAACATAACGGAGATAGCTAAGGATTATTCTAGAACTTAATTGAACATAACGGAGATAGCTAAGGATCGTACTAGGACATAATTGAACATAACGGAGATAGCTAAGGATTATTCTAGGACGTAATTTAACATAACGTAAGAGATAGCTTAAGATCGTACTAGGACATAATTGAACATAACGGAGATAGCTAAGGATTATTCTAGGACATAATTGAACATAACGGAGATAGCTAAGGATTATTCTAGGACGTAATTTAACATAACGGAGATAGCTAAGGATTATTCTAGGACGTAATTTAACATAACGTAAGAGATAGCTAAGGATCGTACTAGGACATAATTGAACATAACGGAGATAGCTAAGGATTATTCTAGGACGTAATTTAACATAACGTAAGAGATAGCTAAGGATCGTACTAGGACATAATTGAACATAACGGAGATAGCTAAGGATTATTCTAGGACATAATTGAACATAACGGAGATAGCTCAGGATTATTCTAGGACGTAATTTAACATAACGTAAGAGATAGCTAAGGATCGTACTAGGACATAATTGAACATAACGGAGATAGCTAAGGATCGTACTAGGACATAATTGAACATAACGGAGACAGCTAAGGATTATTCTAGGACGTATTTTAACATAACGTAAGAGATAGCTAAGGATCGTACTAGGACATAATTGAACATAACGGAGATAGCTAAGGATCGTACTAGGACATAATTGAACATAACGGAGATAGCTAAGGATTATTCTAGGACGTAATTTAACATAACGGAAGAGATAGCTAAGGATCGTACTAGGACATAATTGAACATAACGGAGATAGCTAAGGATCGTACTAGGACATAATTGAAGATAACGGAGATAGCTAAGGATCGTACTAGGACATAATTGAACATAACGGAGATAGCTAAGGATTATTCTAGAACGTAATTGAACATAACGGAAGAGATAGCTAAGGATCTTACTGGGACGTAATTTAGCATTAAAGAGATTGCTAAAGATCTTATAGGACGTAATTTGGCATTAAGGAGATAGCTAAGGATCATACTAGTATAATCCTAGGATAATGTCGCCGGGCATACTAACAACGGTATGCCGCACAGCCTGTTCTGTAGGTTACCGGCCGCAGATTTACGCAGGAGATCGTTGAGGGTATTCCAGCCCTCCTCGTGGTCTACCCCGCCCCTACCCCCACCCCCACCCCCGGCGTCTGAGCCGTTCATACGACGCCTCTTAGACGCGGGTGTCTCACACAACATCGATGACGTCTGCGTGCCCAGTAGCGAGGACCTCACGCAGCCAGCTATACGACCCGATAGTTTCTGTGTAGTGGGAGGTGCGACGTAGTAAGGTTGATGATCGTCCATCGATTGATTGATATTTATTTATATTTTATATCCTTCAAGTGGAATATGTTAAGAAAGTATAGAGTTTTACGATAACGATAATATACGTTATTGAATTAAACAAAGAATACTACGAAATTAACGAAATAGAGAATGATTCGTGATCCGCGCCCTCGTGTTTAGGTAATGAATCATTAGTAATGAGTCATTATTAATAGAATATATAAAAAATTAATAGTCACTATCTATTAATAGAATATATAAAAAAAACCTACACATAATATATTCAAATATAATCTAATTATGAATTAGTATATATCTTATTAAATAGTATACGAAACATATATACATATGGTAATGTGACAACCCGAATGAAGATTATGTGCTATACTAGTAAAGATTACCTGGTAGAACACCAACGCCGACAACTCTATGAAATGTGGGGAGATGTGGGTAGACCTGACGGAATAGGTGTTAGTATTAGTGTTAGAATTAGTATTATAGATGTAGAGTTAATGCACACGTTCTTGTGTATACAAACTTGCTATAGGCGTTGATATTCTCCGTGGAGTTTATAGATTATTGAATTAAATACTGGAAGAGACATTCTAGTTTTTCCTATAGTAACGTCGATTAAACCAATTATAATATTAATACATTTATTTTAATTAATCGAATCAATTCATAAAATAATTAGAAATTAGTAATCAGTTGTAATAAATATTTATATTATATATTAATATAAAGATAAATCTTTTTCAAATTTATTTTTAAACATATTCTTTATAATATGCTAAAACATCTATATAATTTGTAACAATACTATGTATTTAATTATATATTCAAATTAAATACAATTTATAATAAATTAAAATAGATTAATCAATTTATATAAAAAAAATTATATAATTAATTATTATTTTTAAATTCATTAAAAAAATATATAAAATATTAATTAAATAGAAGAAATAGATATAAATCAAATGTTAAACCAAGAGTATATTCGATAATTTTAGTATCATTTGATGATTCACAAACCATCCAAAGTTCAGTATCTTTAGCCATGAAACCAGGTTTATTACATCCAACTCCATGAGGATGATGGCATTTCATTTGAATCTTAAAGAATTCATATATAGCATCCTGTAAAGATAAATCAATATATCATTCTTAATATAGACTAATACATATATGGGATTTATGTAATGGTAATTTATAGATTTGTGATATTTTATTTTTTAAAATCATGCTAATTAATTTGTTAAAGGAATATGAATGTTAGTATGAATAGAAAATAAAAGTTTACTGAGTATAAGAATATTATTACTTACAAATATTCTGAAAACAAATTATTTTTATGATTTTCTTTATAATTTAAATTATGGAAATAACACATAGCACATGTTTCGTGTTTTAATTATAACGTAATATTATTTTTAAATATTTTATAAATAAAGGCTATTTATTGATAAAAATCAATTCAATTACGAATAAAAATATTTTAATATTCACTAATTTTATTTAATAATAAACATAGAATTATATAACGTAACATAAATGCTTGTTTAATTACTGTATTCTTACTTTGATGTTATTAAGTTTCGTAGCTTCAAGTATGTTGATTAGTTTAGAGGCGATATGTTCTCCTTGTTCTATGACCTTTGAACCATAACATTATTATCATCATTATTATATTTATATATATATATATATATATTAAATGATATCATCTTTAACCATAGAACTATTTCTTATTATAACCAAAATGGATTAATAATAGTAAATTAAGAGTTATAATGTGTCATGGTTTTTATTATTAAATATTAATACTAAATTAATAGTTAGTAACTTTTTTATGATTCCAGATAATAAAACACCCTGATATATAAAGGACATAACCTTTATTCTAGAATGACCTGCCACCGACTCACAAAGATTATTAAGAAGCTTCACGTATATTTCGATATCTCGTAAGTTAGTGGATAACCTGATAGAGAGGTCATGTCATTAATTGCATGAGAAACTTCCATATGCTCAACAGTTGTATCTCATCATAATCACATACATAAACATATTATATTATATAGGTACTTTATAGAACTAATATTATATAATTATTAAATAAAATTCATATTATATCAATAAAAAATTATTTTATATTAAAATATGCGATATATTTCAATTTGATACAATACTTTTCTGAATGAACGATTTTAGAATCACGAAATATTTGAATATTTCGCATTATAAATATTTACAACATGTGTTACAATATTTGTTATAGCCCACCTCGAAGCCTACATAATCTACATCGTTACCCCTGGTGACTAGATGTAGTAACGCTAACGTTGACATTACGATGTTGTTGACGGCTGCCGTGATCCTCGTGAAATCCACGACGATACTCTCAGAGTTGTAGGCCAAAGTACCGGACACGACGCACGAGAGGAACGATCCCACGCTGACCGCTGATAGGCATTGTCTAGCACCTCAATCGAATAGACGTAGCGACATGTTCAGCAGATCTACAACAACAGATGTATACGTATTCATGGCATTCATCGGCATCAGCGATATCAGTACATTTAAATCAACCAATCAAAACAGTTAACAAATATATATATATATATATATATAGTAACATCGATATAAAAAAAGTAGATAAGCAATTGACGCACGCAATGCATGCAAAATATAGATATATGAATGGCACTCTTATCGATAAATTAATAAAATAGCATCAGTTATTTGGATATTAGTCATATTATATATATATAAAATTAAAATAGTAGAATTTTCGTTGAAATAGATAGAAGTGAATTCTATCTATAACTATTGATTTTGATTATAAATATCAATAAATAGTATGATATCTTTAATTAATACAAAAAAATATGTTGAATATTAAATTAAATTATGTTTATATTTTGTATTTTAAATATATCATTTTATTTTAGTAAAGATAATACATTATAATTTATCGTAATTATCAATAAATATATATATATAAATAATAATAATTTAAAATGTAGTCAGTATTTAGTAGTAGGTTTGATTGCTGCGTCTATATCACAAAGTACCATACGCCCAATTGCTTATCCACTTTATTTACATCCATGATATATATATATAAATAATACAAATATTTATTTTCACTTAATAATATTTAGTTTATTATATTTATAGACTTTATTAATAATCAAATAAATTTGAAGTTCGTTACTATTTAACTTGTATCAAATATTTATCCAAAGGGATTATACTCACCTATATATTTCAATATATAAATACAGATTTATATGGATAAAACATATGAATGAAAGATAACATATATGAATTGAACATAGATTAACAAAATATAAAAATAAAAATATTTAAATTAAATTAGAAATAGTCTGCATATTAATATTTTATTCCGATTTAATAAAGTGACACTTTTTCAATTTACATTTGAGTATACAATTATGAATCACCTAATAATAATATATTATTACTTGATGGTATAGCGACAGTATGTATACTCTTATTGTTCTCTCTCGCCCTCTCTCTATCCAAATCTACTTCAGCATTCCCTCTCTCTCTCCCTATTGATCTCTCACTCCTTCACTATATCTCCCTCCCTCCCTCCATCACTTATTCCCCCTCAACATCTCCCCCTACCATTCTCTCTCTCTCTCACTCTCACTCTCTCTACCCCTCACTCTATCTCACTCCTTCCATCCCTAACTATCCCTCCCTCCATACCCCACCCTCCCTCCATCTCCCCCTCTCACCCCATACTAACATCTCCACCTAGCGGCCGTCACCAGACATCGATGTCTCGTCTGCGACAGTACCCCGTCATTCATCACCGTCAACACCTCCTCGCAGAGAAACGCCTTCATCTTAGTCTTGTGTTCGCTGGACAGTGATTCGCACCGGCGGTACATGTTGAATATCTCGACGAGCTTTTTGATCGCGTATTCCACCTCCAAGAAACCCTCATCTGTAGGTCAACCGTTAGTAATAAGTGATGGTTGTAGCTCTTTGTTCATGTTATTACGGTGATCTATATTATGAGCGTATCATCTTTAAGAAATTTCTATTCCTTTTCAATATATATTTCTACATTATTTAGTTTAACTTAATTTAAAAATGTTTGAGTATTCTTCTACAAGGAAATATTATCATTAAGAATATATGATTACTAATAAAATAGCATTATTTATTAATGCTTACACTTATTCAATAATTCATTCATTTCAAATATATGGGATACAGTAATGTGTAATAGAGTTATAAGCTCTATAGGGAATTGATTGTTGCTTAATAATTAATATAATTATCTATTATATAAACGATCACATTAGAGAATTTATATATTGTGGTATCGATATAAACAAATTGAAATACTACGCATTGTATAAGTCCTTTCAATATTAACTATCTTTTTAAAAAGTTAGCATTATTGAATCTACTATATGAAAGAAAATCTATTAAATTGAATATAAACATGTGTAGAGTAAACTTGATACGGTATAGACGATACCTAATCTATAATGAAACTATACGACTAGCTATTGGCTAACACTGGTCTTAGCCATTGTTATTGAGGAGTCTAATAGGCTATGACTCATAGGAAAGCTTATTTATTGATTATAAGTATAACATGTTATCAAAAATTGCAACAACAAAAATGTTTATCATCTTTTGATGATAAATATTGAAAAAGTTAATTTAGTAGGTAAAAGGTTTTAGTTTGTAAATATATGTTAATATGTAACAGATGTATGATATCGTGAAGAATAGAGAAGATATTATATTTATTTGATATAGTGCATTATGTTTAGTTAAGAGGTAAATCTCACAGTGAGATTCTCACTATTTCTATATAAATTAGTGATTTAAATTTCAATAAAATATTTTATTAAATAATATGATACAATAACAAAACGGCTAATTGGTAAGTTATTAATGCGTAACTAAGCAATCATGTGATATTTTTAAGACAAAATGTACTTACTTTATTCCACCTTTTTAACAAATATTTTATTATTATGAACATCAATAATGTTAGCATATAATTATTGTTAATATTATTTTTTTTAAATATTTAAAAATATAGAAAATTGTTAAGAATAATTAATCTTAGTTAACTAAAGTGTACCATGTGACTAGGCTGATGCTAAATAAAATTCTAGCTCAGTGAAGATATATAAAACAGAAAACAATATATATAACATAAACTCAAAATTGTGTCAAATATGAAATTAGCGGAGTTATAAATAGTTAATTAAATAACAAAATTAAGTGAGCGAGCGACGCCGGGTCTGGTAGCTATACTAGGTAGCTGTAGCTAACTTCTA
This sequence comes from Osedax fenrisi, assembly GCA_964019155.1. Classification (NCBI taxonomy): domain Eukaryota; kingdom Metazoa; phylum Annelida; class Polychaeta; order Sabellida; family Siboglinidae; genus Osedax; species Osedax fenrisi. The sequence goes on from OZ025241.1 coordinate 33,502,729, forward strand.
TTGATGTCTTTGAGAGTGACGTGCAGGAAGTGGATCATGTCGCGACAGGTGTTCTTACGAGCTACGTCCGTCCTATACTTCTCACGATTAGTGATGGTGTCTTTGTCTAGGAGGTGGTCCACTTTGTACGTGAAGTAATAGCACGAGATCTAGTGAAAGCATCGGTATTAGTCATTGGTTGATCATTTATCACTTAGCAAATGTATAATCGAAAGCATAACGTATACATATTTGCTAACGATAACATAAGTTATCGCAATAGAACAAAGAATAATACGAAATTAAAAAAATGAAAGGAATTAAAACGTTTTACAGTTACTGTAAAATTATTACAAATAGAAAAGAAAAGAAAACAATAATTATAAATATATATATAAAAAATATAGAATAATTTCTAATATATGTACATATAAAATTAAAAGTAACTTTGAATAATTTAGTCCATGAGAATTTGGATTTATTGCGCGAATTCAGATTTAATTGGTTTATAACGACTGCATTTTCTCTCAAATTGTAAATACTCTCTATGCATCTCTGTAAATCATTATGTAAATATATTAATATTCTAAATCGTATTGATAATAAAAGAATTTATATAATATAAATAATGCATATACAAGTAAAATACAAATACAAGTTACACATATACATACACAACAACATATACACATATGTTAATGTATATATATATATTATTGTTATTGTTATTGTTATTTTTATTTGGTGGAGTCCATTCATCCCATCCAGGAACTTAGATGACGTTTTCACTTATAACCATATATGGCTCTAATATCCCTTCGAAGCCGCTCTCATGTTAAGGCATCCATGGTTTTAACGAGAGTCGATCATTTATTTATACACAATTATATAAGATCACTTCTAAATAATATTTTAAAATCCATTTTATACAATTAATTAATGGTCCGGACGAGGGTCGATTAAGCACACAATTGTGTGTCTGACGCCTTTGCCACTGAGCCACACAGGCATTTTAATATATATATATATATATATATATATATACATGCATAATACACACACACATATATACACACACACACATAAATATACATAAACACACACACACACTCATACATACACATACTCCCACACACAAACACACATACTTCCACACACATACACCCACACATACGCACAGACACACACTCATAGACGCCCACATAAACATACACACACATACACACACAGTAAACAGGAACCTTCCTCTCGGCAATCGTAGTACTGCTAACGAGACTGGTGCAGGCGCTACGGAAGTTCACAAACTCCCTCGGCTCCATGTCCTTAGTTATCTGTTGAACATAAGGGACGTATAGTATGTGTAATGCATGTCCTTAGTTATCTGTTGAACATAAGGGACGACTAGTATGTGTAATGCATGTCCTTAGTTATCTGTTGAACATAAGGGACGACTAGTATGTGTAATGCATGTCCTTAGTTATCTGTTGAACATAAGGGACGACTAGTATGTGTAATGCATGTCCTTAGTTATCTGTTGAACATAAGGGACGACTAGTATGTGTAATGCATGTCCTTAGTTATCTGTTGAACATAAGGGACGACTAGTATGTGTAATGCATGTCCTTAGTTATCTGTTGAACATAAGGGACGACTAGTATGTGTAATGCATGTCCTTAGTTATCTGTTGAACATAAGGGACGACTAGTATGTGTAATGCATGTCCTTAGTTATCTGTTGAACATAAGGGACGACTAGTATGTGTAATGCATGTCCTTAGTTATCTGTTGAACATAAGGGACGACTAGTATGTGTAATGCATGTCCTTAGTTATCTGTTGAACATAAGGGACGTATAGTATGTGTAATGCATGTCCTTAGTTATCTGTTGAACATAAGGGACGACTAGTATGTGTAATGCATGTCCTTAGTTATCTGTTGAACATAAGGGACGACTAGTATGTGTAATGCATGTCCTTAGTTATCTGTTGAACATAAGGGACGACTAGTATGTGTAATGCATGTCCTTAGTTATCTGTTGAACATAAGGGACGACTAGTATGTGTAATGCATGTCCTTAGTTATCTGTTGAACATAAGGGACGACTAGTATGTGTAATGCATGTCCTTAGTTATCTGTTGAACATAAGGGACGTATAGTATGTGTAATGTATGTCCTTAGTTATCTGTTGAACATAAGGGACGACTAGTATGTGTAATGCATGTCCTTAGTTATCTGTTGAACATAAGGGACGACTAGTATGTGTAATGCATGTCCTTAGTTATCTGTTGAACATAAGGGACGACTAGTATGTGTAATGCATGTCCTTAGTTATCTGTTGAACATAAGGGACGACTAGTATGTGTAATGCATGTCCTTAGTTATCTGTTGAACATAAGGGACGACTAGTATGTGTAATGCATGTCCTTAGTTATATGTTGAACATAAGGGACGACTAGTATGTGTAATGCATGTCCTTAGTTATCTGTTGAACATAAGGGACGACTAGTATGTGTAATGCATGTCCTTAGTTATCTGTTGAACATAAGGGACGACTAGTATGTGTAATGCATGTCCTTAGTTATCTGTTGAACATAAGGGACGACTAGTATGTGTAATGCATGTCCTTAGTTATCTGTTGAACATAAGGGACGTATAGTATGTGTAATGCATGTCCTTAGTTATCTGTTGAACATAAGGGACGACTAGTATGTGTAATGCATGTCCTTAGTTATCTGTTGAACATAAGGGACGACTAGTATGTGTAATGCATGTCCTTAGTTATCTGTTGAACATAAGGGACGACTAGTATGTGTAATGCATGTCCTTAGTTATCTGTTGAACATAAGGGACGACTAGTATGTGTAATGCATGTCCTTAGTTATCTGTTGAACATAAGGGACGACTAGTATGTGTAATGCATGTCCTTAGTTATCTGTTGAACATAAGGGACGACTAGTATGTGTAATACATGTCCTTAGTTATCTGTTGAACATAAGGGACGACTAGTATGTGTAATGCATGTCCTTAGTTATCTGTTGAACATAAGGGACGACTAGTATGTGTAATGCATGTCCTTAGTTATCTGTTGAACATAAGGGACGACTAGTATGTGTAATGCATGTCCTTAGTTATCTGTTGAACATAAGGGACGACTAGTATGTGTAATGTATGTCCTTAGTTATCTGTTGAACATAAGGGACGACTAGTATGTGTAATGCATGTCCTTAGTTATCTGTTGAACATAAGGGACGACTAGTATGTGTAATGCATGTCCTTAGTTATCTGTTGAACATAAGGGACGACTAGTATGTGTAATGCATGTCCTTAGTTATCTGTTGAACATAAGGGACCTATAGTATGTGTAATGCATGTCCTTAGTTATCTGTTGAACATAAGGGACGACTAGTATGTGTAATGCATGTCCTTAGTTATCTGTTGAACATAAGGGACGACTAGTATGTGTAATGCATGTCCTTAGTTATCTGTTGAACATAAGGGACGACTAGTATGTGTAATGCATGTCCTTAGTTATCTGTTGAACATAAGGGACGACTAGTATGTGTAATGCATGTCCTTAGTTATCTGTTGAACATAAGGGACGACTAGTATGTGTAATGCATGTCCTTAGTTATCTGTTGAACATAAGGGACCTATAGTATGTGTAATGTATGTCCTTAGTTATCTGTTGAACATAAGGGACGACTAGTATGTGTAATGCATGTCCTTAGTTATCTGTTGAACATAAGGGACGACTAGTATGTGTAATGCATGTCCTTAGTTATCTGTTGAACATAAGGGACGACTAGTATGTGTAATGCATGTCCTTAGTTATCTGTTGAACATAAGGGACGACTAGTATGTGTAATGCATGTCCTTAGTTATCTGTTGAACATAAGGGACGACTAGTATGTGTAATGCATGTCCTTAGTTATCTGTTGAACATAAGGGACGACTAGTATGTGTAATGCATGTCCTTAGTTATCTGTTGAACATAAGGGACGACTAGTATGTGTAATGCATGTCCTTAGTTATCTGTTGAACATAAGGGACGACTAGTATGTGTAATACATGTCCTTAGTTATCTGTTGAACATAAGGGACGACTAGTATGTGTAATGCATGTCCTTAGTTATCTGTTGAACATAAGGGACGTATAGTATGTGTAATGCATGTCCTTAGTTATCTGTTGAACATAAGGGACGACTAGTATGTGTAATGCATGTCCTTAGTTATCTGTTGAACATAAGGGACGACTAGTATGTGTAATGTATGTCCTTAGTTATCTGTTGAACATAAGGGACGACTAGTATGTGTAATGCATGTCCTTAGTTATCTGTTGAACATAAGGGACGACTAGTATGTGTAATGCATGTCCTTAGTTATCTGTTGAACATAAGGGACGACTAGTATGTGTAATGCATGTCCTTAGTTATCTGTTGAACATAAGGGACGACTAGTATGTGTAATGCATGTCCTTAGTTATCTGTTGAACATAAGGGACGTATAGTATGTGTAATGCATGTCCTTAGTTATCTGTTGAACATAAGGGACGACTAGTATGTGTAATGCATGTCCTTAGTTATCTGTTGAACATAAGGGACGACTAGTATGTGTAATGCATGTCCTTAGTTATCTGTTGAACATAAGGGACGACTAGTATGTGTAATGCATGTCCTTAGTTATCTGTTGAACATAAGGGACGACTAGTATGTGTAATGTATGTCCTTAGTTATCTGTTGAACATAAGGGACGACTAGTATGTGTAATGCATGTCCTTAGTTATCTGTTGAACATAAGGGACGACTAGTATGTGTAATGCATGTCCTTAGTTATCTGTTGAACATAAGGGACGACTAGTATGTGTAATGCATGTCCTTAGTTATCTGTTGAACATAAGGGACGTATAGTATGTGTAATGCATGTCCTTAGTTATCTGTTGAACATAAGGGACGACTAGTATGTGTAATGCATGTCCTTAGTTATCTGTTGAACATAAGGGACGTATAGTATGTGTAATGCATGTCCTTAGTTATCTGTTGAACATAAGGGACGACTAGTATGTGTAATGCATGTCCTTAGTTATCTGTTGAACATAAGGGACGACTAGTATGTGTAATGCATGTCCTTAGTTATCTGTTGAACATAAGGGACGACTAGTATGTGTAATGCATGTCCTTAGTTATCTGTTGAACATAAGGGACGACTAGTATGTGTAATGCATGTCCTTAGTTATCTGTTGAACATAAGGGACGACTAGTATGTGTAATGCATGTCCTTAGTTATCTGTTGAACATAAGGGACGACTAGTATGTGTAATGCATGTCCTTAGTTATCTGTTGAACATAAGGGACGACTAGTATGTGTAATGCATGTCCTTAGTTATCTGTTGAACATA
>OZ025241.1:34113100-34358100 GCA_964019155.1 Osedax fenrisi
AACACTCGTTAATATAATTGTAATATATATATATATATAACAGTTGATATATGTTATATATATTTACTAATTGTTGTTGTATATATAATTTTAAATTAGTTCATTAAATTACCTCATTTTTTTCATGTTTTACTATTCTTAATTTTATCGTTGTCATATTATTGTATTATTTTATTATTGGAGGGTACCCTCGTCGTGAGTATAGATTACAAGATAATCTCTTGTACTCTCCTTTGAGCAGAAATTGTATATACTGCATTATATTGTATTTCTACTCAATAAACCATATTCAATTCAATTCAATATATATATCTCGCTAATGTTAAATTCTTCAACAAATGGTGTCTCTATTTAGGTATATTAAGATGGCCGACCATTACACGACACATGCATTTAATAACAAATATTCAAACAAATAATATTGATTTTTAAATACATTTTTTTCTTCTATATACGCTTATAAAGTGCTATATGAAAATAAACATTTATATTTATTTATATTATATATTTATACTACGATATAATTGCATTATTTAATTTAATAAAATAATACTTTATATGTGATCGTCGTCCATCTTAAGATACCTAAATAGAGGCACCATGTATATTGAAGAAAAAAATCACGTGAATACAAATCTAGGTAAATTATAAATCTATGGTAGTGGAAAAAATAAATGGGGGCTATATTCGATATTATCCATATCGAATATGACCCCCCGGAGCTCCCCCGTAGTTTGTTTTGATTACGATTACCGAGGTCAAATTTAAATATTGTATAGTATCGTTGTATACTTTAACATTATAGTAACACTTAATTTATACTTATATATATATGTATATATATATATATATATATATATATATACATCTAATAATGTATACTACATGTACGTTTTTCATATAATTATATCATTTACACTAATGTATACAATATAAAAACGAGTATTTTGAATTTGACCTCATATATCGTAATCATAACAAAATGAGCCTATATTCGATACCTAGAAGCCGAGTTACACACACACGCACATACACACACATATATATATATATATATATATATATATATATAATTACCTATATATATATTTAAACATATTATGTTGTAGATCAAGATGGGGTGTCCGTATTGAAGAGGGATTTGAAACCGGTGCCGTAACAACAATCAATATTATCACACTAATATAGTTGCGTAAATAAATAAATCTATATAAAATAAACTATAAATATGATAATATATATAGGTAAAATGGGTAAATATATATATGCTCTATAGATAATTCCCTCCCATAAGTCCTTGAACACCTTCGTCCTTCTGATGCTAACTATAATTTTATATTATCATTAATTGACATTAGAAAATGTACCCCTTTAAATTATATTACTTCTGCCTCGTTTCTTACCAGCACTGCTATCTTGCGTTTCACTAATATTTCTGCTCGTGATATATGTTTCTCCTCCCTACTAAAGATACCACTACATAGTAATGTTAATCATATATTTAGACATTATTTCCCTGACTCTACTCGACTTTTTGATAAGGTATTTTATCATGCCCTAAGACTAAAACTCATGACCCTATCATACAAAGTAGTTTTCAATAATCTATATCAAACATTTGAACAAAGGGATATAATTCTCTCTCATATCACCATTTCCGCAAAACTGAATCTGATCTAACAAAATGGTGTTATTTTGTTGATCACTATGGAAAATAATTTTAAAATAATTCATTTCTCAAGCCTGTCTAGCCTCTAATATATCCTTGATCAATATTCGCCCCCTGTGATAAAATATATCCCTTATGTTACCTTACTTTAAATTAAAAAAATATTATCATCGCATTGACTGTGACCTAGACTTCTAATGAGGACTCTGACATAATTTCCTCCATCTTGGATTTTGGATACACCCTCTATCTTGCGCCACGAAACACGAGCCGTGATGGTGGGATATACCCCTATAGGATTTATTATACGTAATAATTTGTACCTGTATCCATTCATTTCATTCCCTCCCTTATCATATAGGGATTTTATTTCGCTGACACTCAATCTTCCTAGCTTAACTCTACATCTCAACGTAATCTATCGTCCCCCTAAACATGCCGCCATTTTATTCTTTGATGAATTTCATGATTGCATCATCTTCCTGATTACCGATAATTCTTAGTGACTTAAACTATCACTTTAATTCTCTTATATATCCCCATGTTGACTTTAAACTTCTAACTGAGTCACTTTTCTTATGCCAACATATATCATTTCCCTCCCCCACTCCAGTGATAATACACTTACTAATATATTTACAACCCTCTCTAATCATTTTATAGGATGTATAAACCCTAACTCCTTTCTAAAAATCACAAAGATTAAATGCGTATTACATATAGAGATTTTAATTCTATTGACCTACCAAGATTTGTAAGCAATATAAAATATGAGATCTCTTCTCCTACTTCCCTATGGCCGGTACTCCTAAACTCTGTTCTCCTAAATAGTAGCAATATACATGCACCTACAAAACTACATTAATTACCGACAACCCTTTTTCTCCCTGGTTCTTTCAAGAACTTTTCTTCTACAAGAAGAGTATTCGCAAACTTGAGAAGAAATTTCTTAAAAATGCTTCTACTGAAATAAAATTAGCTCTAACACTAGCTAGACAAAATTACAAATATACTATATCTCTTTCAAAATCCTGAAAAAGGTCGACTATTTATATATTCTGTCCACATATGTACATATAAGTATTGCCATACTATACTATTATATAGGCGACATTATGTGGGTGTTTTATGTATATATATAAACTTTTTTAATTATATTTATATTTATATTAATATATATATATATATATATATTATTTTGTATTTGTCTTTAACATTTTGTAATTTTATCATTTTTACTGTATGACATACAATAGAAAAATATTACAATTGATAAACAAGTATTTAACTATAATATTAACTATATAGTAATATATAGTTAATATAAAGGATATATACTAATGATTAATTTATAAATGAAATACCCAATATAGAATGCAATTATGTAGAATGTAATTCTATAAATAGCGAAATAAATCATTGTATATCCATAATTCATATAAATGCACGTAGTTTGATTCACTATATCGATGACATAATATAGTTATTAGATTCTATTCAAAATAAATGTAGTGTTATTGTAATAACAGAAATCTGTCTACAAGAAAATAATAAAGAAATATATAATATCAACAATTATAATTCTTGTCATATAACACGTATCAATCATCGATATAAAGAAAATGTCTTTGTATCGATGATAAAATAATAATAAATATAATATAGGTGGAGAAGTTTCAATATTTATTAAAAAAGATTACTAGAATTTTAAATAAATTCAATATAGGTACTACTTAGTAATTATCAATATGGGTTCACAAATCATACATCAACAGCTGACGCTTTAGCTGATGTTATTGAATATGTATCTCAGCATCTAGAACGTTTAAATAAATGTGCTATATTATCAATAGATCTACGTAAAGCTTTCGATACATTAGATCATGATATATTAATGGAAAAGCTTTATATTTATGGTATACCATATATTAGAGGAACTTCATTTTAACTTTTTAAAAGTTATTTATATAATAGAATTCAATATGTTATTCATAATGGTATTAGGTCTAGTCTAAATAAGATTTAATGTGGAGTTCCAAAAGGATCTGTATTTGGTCCAATTTTGTTTTTATTGTATATAAATGATCTCACAAATATATCTCCTGTTTTTAAACCAATTTTATTTGCTGACGATAAAACTTTAATTTGTAATGATAATTCTATTATAAATCTTGAAAATAAAATGAAACATGGCATTGATAAATTATATAGCTTGTGAAATATTAATAAATTATCCTTAAATATTGATCCTTATTATTTAATATCAGAAATACAAATGAAAATGTTAAATTAAAATTAAAAATTGATGATACAGATATTAAAATAGTTAACAAATTTAAATTTCTGGGAATAATTATTGATAATAAATTAGACTGGAAAATCCAAATAGATTATTTATGTTCAAAATTATCAAGAGCAATTGCTATTTTAAACAAATTTAAATTCAAATTAAATAATAAATCATTAGTCTTACTGTAGGTATATATAAGTATAATGCATTTTTTATTCACATTTAAATTACTGCTACCATATTTGGGGTAATACTTTTATTACAAAACTAAATAAAATTAATATTTTACAAAAAAGAACACTATAAACTATATATAATGGTGATAAACTGTACATAAAATTGTATACACAACATAATTCTTTAAAGTTTACTGATAGTGTTAAATTAAATACTGCATACTACACCAAACTTACAGAATTTATTAAAGGTTAAGGCTTATGATAATCTTCTCTTTCATAGAATTATAATTATAACTCAATGAACACTTTTTTGTATATATAGTTCATGGCTACAGTCGTGGAACAATTTAAAAACATCTTTAATAATTAAAAATAGTATACATGCATTTGGTACTAATTATAAAAAGGTTAATATCTCTGATTTTTGTAAGTGTATTATTATAATAATCTTCTGTATATAACTTTTACTAACTTTAAATCTTACAATATTATTTTATTTTATTTTAATTTTACTTTTATTATACTTTTCTCCTCATATATGTTCTTTAAGAAAGTGAAATGGGTAAATGACTAGATAAGCATCGCGCTTCTTTGTTTACCACGGTCATGCCTACATTAGGATATTATTATTATTATTATTATATATATATATAGGGGAGGGAAGGGAGTAGTGGCCGATAATTAATATGACTCAGAAGATTTCTAATATATCGATAAATACAGAATTCTAGGCTCTTCTTTTTTTGAATTAACTAGAAATCATATAGTTCTAGAATACTGTGATTTCACTTTTATATATAAAGTGTTTATCCTAATAATATAAACGTTTGATTAGGCATTAAAAAAGCACTAAAATAAGGCAAGGCTCTAGTAGTGGCCGCTATAGCGTACTATAGTACCAGAAAATGAGATAGATGTCTCGTAATGTATTCGATTTATATTTTTTTAATTATGTAATATTAAATAATTATATTTATGATGCATACGCACCTTATTTGATTCAATAATTTAATTATATATACACATATTCTTACACATAAATAAGCATAAATATATATAATCATGTTTTTTGTCAAAATTTGACAATAAATTATTACATAATAAATTAGAGAAATTAATTAATTATTTAAAAAAAAAATGTACTATATATTATAGATATTTTGATTATCTAAATATTGTATATAGAACTTTTTATCCTATCAATCACCATTTAAGCGCTAATTAAAACGGCCACTACTATAGTAGTATTAGTATACTAATTCCTCGGTCACCACCCCCTTCCCTCCCCTATTATATCGTCAATAGATCTAATTATTTTATATAATAACGATATTCTTAATATAAGCTAGTGTAAAACTTCTGGATATAATTCTATTTACTATTTTTGATATTCGGGAAATACAAATTATATTCTATAGGGGAGATAAGGGTATTGTGGCCGATGCGGGAATTGTGGCCGATAACGATATTTCAAGAACCATTATAATTATCAAAAAATGATATATACGAAAAATGTAGATAATTGAATTCTAAGAATGATAGTGTACATCATTTTTTATTTATATCAATATTAATTATTGATTTTTGATTAGAGAAAAAATCAAATAATCGTAATTTGTATCGAAAAAAAACTGCTTTTTAATAAAAATCAAATGATTTGAATACAAATAAGTAAATGAGTAAATGTTGATAGCCATTATTTAGAACAACATATTGTAATTGTATATACAACTTATTGGATCATAATATACAATATTAGTATGATATATTTTGTTTTTTGTAAGGTAATACAAATATCAGCCATAATACCCTCCCCTCCCCTATAACGATGCATTATATCTACTGAAAGCCTACATTAACAACCGAATATATGTTCGAACATATGTATATACAACATAAAATTCAAATCCATATCTCCCAATAAACCCCTTTTAATTTAAGTACCTCGAAGTACTGTTCTAGGTCCATTGTTGTATTCCTTATATATCAATCCAATATCTAGAATATTTCTAAATTACCCTAAATCAGGGCCGTGTTAAGGGGGGGGGCACACCGGGCACAGTGCCCGGGGCCCACTCAGAATTTGGGGCCCATCATTTTTTAAAGCACATTTTTTGATCAAGGAAATCTTGATCAAATAATTGCACTATTTTAATATATATGTATTGATTAATATATGATTTAAGATCTTTAATTATATACTTTATATACTTTTTTTCCCATTACATTTTTAATTTTATTGTTGCAAAATAATTTGATTCAATCCTATTAATGAATAAATTGCATAAAAGTGGCATATTATTCCATCCACCTAGTCAAATATTTAAATTTATAACTGGTTATAGTAACAGGAAACATATTCACGAGGATGCTGTTTCACATGAAAATAGTAGTAGGCATCGAAACGCATACATGCTAATGATTAATAGAGTAACTAATACAGTTATAAAAATTAAAGCATCCCTGGATAATCAATTGGAAAATGAGAAGTTATATTGGTTTAAAGTTATAGAGAGAGTTATAAATGTCATTAAATACCTTGTTTCACGTGGACTGCCTTTAAGAGGTGATAATCAGGATTTGGGTTCAACAAGAAATGGAGACTATCTTGGAACTATTGAATTACTAGCTAAATATGATAACTTGTTAGCAGATCATTTATTAAAATATGGAAACCGTGGAAAAGGATATGTTAATTATCTATATTCAACAATAGGTGATGATGTTATTTCACTATTAGGTGATAATGTAAGATCAACCATAATCAATGAATGTAAAAAGGCTAAATACTATAGTATATCAGTAGATTCAACACCCGACATAAGCCATGTTGATCAACTAACAATAATAATACGATATATAAATAAAGATGATATTGTTGAAAGATTTTTAACATTTATACCTATAACATCTCACACTGGAGAATATTTAGGAAATATTTTATTATCTTTCCTGAACGAACATGAAATAGATATTGCAAATTGTAGAGGACAGAGTTATGATAATGCGTCAAATATGTCTGGCCGATATAAAGGTAATATATAAAGATTATTATAAAATTATTAATTAATATAATATAGCTATCAATAGTATGTTATTATATATATTATAATATACATTATTTATTTTAGGTATGCAATCAAGAATCATTGCAGTTAATCCAACAGCTTTATGGATTCCTTGCACCGCACATTCACTTAATTTAGTTGGCATTTCTGCATTAGAGACATCTTCAATCATTGATTATTTTGATTTCATGAAAAGATTATATATATATATATATATATATATATATTCTTCACACCACCAATAAGATGGAATATCATGAAAAAACAACTACGTGAAAGGCATTTAAAAGTACCAAAAATACTGTGCACAACAATATGGTATTCGCATGTTGATGCAACCGATGCCTTAATGAATGGATATTTAATTTTCAAAGAGTTAATTAAGCAATTTATTGAAAATATAGAATGCTATCTAAATGTATTTATTTAAATGAAGCAAAATGGTTGTTTAATAAATTAATAATTTGGAAACGTCTTTATTTACTGTGATATGGAATACTATATTAGAAGGTATACATGTAAAATCCTTTTCTTACCTTTAAATTGAACCTCTAGAAATAGGTCACTTCAATTTATAGATAGTTAACTAAATCATAATAGTTCTAAATCTATACAAATAACTTCATTTACTATACTAATATATACACTCAAGATCCTAGGTAAAAGGTAAGCCACTTAGTTATTAATCAGCTAACGTTATATGGTGACAGCGTCAATTAAAATTACATATTATATAGTTAATTTAATGATTAATAATCTCAAAAATTAATAGAAACGTCATTTTAACTATATTAGGTACCTGGGAAAAAAAAAAAAAAGCATTCAATTAAATTTGTTTACAATTTTTTTTTTTAAAAAGATTAAATTTTATGGAAATAAATTAATTAATGATATATGATATATATATAAATAATTTATTTAATACATAGAATAATTGAGTATAGTATATAATCATTTTAGCATGTTATATGAATTTAAAAAAATATAAAAATTGATTTGTTTATTTTTATATTATAAGTATAGATAGGTATATATATATATGTCTACATTTTCATATTTATAAAATTCATTTAACATATGTGATTGAAATATTGTTATTTTTATAATTGTTTATTACGTATTATTATTATTTATTACTATTATTATTATTATTATTATTAATATTGTTGTTGTTATTATTGGTTAATATTTTATTAATTGTATAAGTTAAATAAAATGGCACAATTACCAGTTCCAGAACAATTAGATATGGAAGCAACTGACATATCTATTCGATGGCCTATATGCAAGAAAAAATGGGAACACTACTATGCTGCTACCGAATTAGAAAAAAAGAATGGAAGTACACAAGTGTCTATATTACTTACTATATTAGGCGAATCAGCACAGAAAATATACGAAAATTTCACATTCGATAAAGAAGACGAGAAAAAAGACATAACAAATATATTGAAAAAATGTAATGAATATGTAGAACCTCAAATAAACCAAATATTCGAAAGATGTATGTTCTACAGAAGATATCAACAAGAACATGAATCATTTGAGAGGTACGTAAATGATATAAAGACCATGAGCAAGCGATGTGATTTTACGAATATAACAGTCGATGAGATAATAAGGGATAAAATAATAAACGGAATGCGAAATAATAATTTACGGAAAAGTTTGATAACAAGAAGTAATCTAACATGTGAAATGCTCATAAAGATATGCAGAGCAGAGGACATATCTCAGGAGCAAAGTACAACCTTGAAAACCAAAGAAACAATAAATTACATAAATAGCAAACCGAAGAAACAATATCAAGAAAAAAGAAAAGAAATAAAATGTCGATACTGTGGAGGAATACATCAATTTAAGAAAGAATTGTGTCCAGCATATGGAAAAACATGTGCGAAATGCAACAGAATGAACCATTACAGATCAATGTGTAAAGCAAGTGAAAAAAACGATAGAGTGCAGAATGTGTTCAGTGTATACAAAGTAAATTATGTAAGAACAGTGGATACACTACCGAAATGCGAAACTGTTACCCTTAAAACGCAGTGGGGATCATTAATCAAATTCCAAATAGATAATGGAGCATCAGTAAACGTGATTCCATTATCAGTATATGAATTAGCAAGTAAAGATTTTCAGCACAGAAAAATTAAAAAGTCTGATACAACAGAAATAACAGCATTTGGTGGTACAAGATGGAAAATCAAAGGAGAAGTCATAATAAGAGTACAAAGAAGAAACAAAGAATGTTTGATACGATTAAATATAGCATATGGAGATCAATTCCATTCCATACTCGGAAGATCAGCAAGTGTTGAGTTAGGATGCATCAAGATCTTAGATAATGATGAGAAATACGAGCAAGTGAATCAGATTCAAATCACACTTGACTTGAAAATACTCATGACAAAATATCCAGAAGTATTTGATGGTCAAGTAGGAAAATTGGAAGTGAAATATACAATAAAGATCAATGACAAAGCAGTACCAGTTAAACATGCGCAGCGAACAGTTTCGGTGCCATTAAGAGAGAGAGTAAGACAAAAGTTGAAAGATTTAGATCTAGAAGTCAGATATAGACCAGGAAAAGAACTATTACTAGCAGATGCTTTGAGTAGAAACTATATGCCGTATGAAGAACATGTAAATATATGTACAACGGAAAGAGAAACAATGGCTAGACTCGCCATCTCAGATGAAAGAATGAAACGATTCATAAAAGAAACAAATGAAGATGATATCTTGAAGAAATTAAAAATACAAACCCAAACAGGATGGGGTACAAAGACAGAAGATAATCCCGAACTAGGAAAATACTACTCAATGCGAGATGATATAACAGTAATAGATGAGTTACTTTATAAGGACAATAGATTGATAGTACCAACAACACTGAGAGAAGAATTCATGTCACTGGCACACCAATCTCATGGTGGAATTTGTGCATGTCTAAGAAGAATGAGAGAATCAGTATACTGGCCGGGAATGACAACTCAGATGAAACAGAAAGTAAAGAATTGCGAGATATGCATGAAATATCAAGAAAATAAGGTAATTTAAGATCCATTAATGTCTCATGATACAGGGACAACACCATGGTCAAAGATAGGAGTAGATATATGTTATTTTGATAATAGAACTCTATTAGTCACTTCAGATTACTACTCAAATTACATAACTGTACGAAGATTACGCAACCAAGGAACGGATGACGTAATCAATGAACTTTTAGGAATATTTTCTACACATGGATTACCTGAAAATATAGTTTGTGACAATGGTCCACAATTCAGGGAAAAATTCTTAAAATTTACAAAAGATCATGACATAAATCTAGTTACATCAAGCCCGTATTTACCGCAAAGCAATGGCAAAGCAGAAAATGCGGTGAAGACGATTAAAAGAATTTTAAGAAATGTAGGGATAATAAGATATCTGAGCAACTAGCGATATTAAATTACAATAACACACCAACAGAAGGCATAGAACTAAGTCCATCACAACGATTATTCGGTAGAAGATGTAGAACTTTGCTACCATTAACAGAGGAAATGTTGAAAGCTAGACATAAAACAGACGAAGAAAGAGAGAAACAGAGTAAAACGAAAATTAAACAGGCATATTACTATAATACAGAGCTAAATCCATCACCAATATACAAGGAGGGAGATGTAGTACGTATAAAGAAATCAAGGGAAGAATTCTGGACAAAAGGAAAATGCCTCAAAGAAGTTAAACCAAGATCATTTGAAATAGAAATCAAAGATAAAGTATACCGTAGAAACTCGCGTGACATAATAATGGAAACTCAGTCCGAAGTTGAGCCTACAACAGATATAATTACAAAAGAAGTAGCGGAAGCACCATCAAGTATGGAATCACTAAGAAGGTCATCAAGAATGAAAAAGAAACCTTCTAGGTTCCTATGTGAGATGTAAGAAAACATTCTCACAATAATTGTACATATTATATTAGCATCGTTATTTTTTAGTTAATTATTCATTTACTTTATTATATTATATATATATATATTATTAAGAACTAGGTTAATGACGTTTCTATTCAAATTTCTCACATTTTGTGATATACTAACTAATATTATTATACATAAATAACAAATCACCATATAACATAGCAAAAGATTAAGTGGTGATTCCTTAAAGAAAGGGAGATGTAAAATCCTTTTATTACCTTTAAATTGAACCTTAGAAATAGGTCACTTCAATTTATAGATAGTTAACTAAATCATAATAGTTCTAAATCTATTCAAATAACTTCATTTACTATACTAATATATACACTCAAGATCCTAGGTAAAAGGTAAGCCACTTAGTTATTAATCAGCTAACGTTATAACATCGTACTTCTAAAGAACTTCAAAGTACAAGTATTGATCTCAATACTGCAGTTATATTATTAAAGAGTCTGCATAGCTATATTTATAAGTTAAGAGATGAGTTTAATAATCTTGAGAAAAAGGCTAAACAATTATGTAAGATATTAACATATTCATCCAAAAGAGCAAGGTGATTTGTCCTATTCTAATTAATAATCTATATTATATAGTAAACGGAAATTACATTTTGAAGAAACGGACCAACCAGATGAATAGGACTAATAGGACATATATACAGACTCAATCAAAATATTTTGATGTTTGATTTTAAAATTAATAATTTCTTACCTATTATTGATAAACTTCTACGTAAGTATTAAATATGATTGTAAATAATATTATTAAAATAATATACATTTTAGACTGTTTAGATCAAAGAATTTGTACTTATGCTGAGCCAATCAGCTTATTCGGATTTTTATGTGAACTTGATAATCTATCCAATGAACAAATATCTGAGATATCATCTAGATTATCATCATTTTACCAATATGATATCGATGTAAACTTCAGTAATGAATTTATTCAATTTGTTGAATTTGTAAAGCTCCAAAGAACGAAATCTGAATCAAATATATTGGAAATTTATAAGGAATTAATTTCAAAGGAAATTACAGTATTATTTCCCAATATGTGCATTATCATTAGAATATATCTGACATTGATGATTTAAAATGCTACTGGAGAAAGAAGTTTTTCAAAACTAAAACTGATAAAAACATATTTAAGAAATTCTTTAGCTCAAGATAAATTATCTAACTTGGCATTATTATCTATTGAAAACAATATATTAAAATCATTAAATACAACAGAAATTACAAATATTTTTGTAAATATGAAAAATCGAAAAAAATTATAAATAAAGATACAATATATAAACGCTCAATGTATTAATTATTTTATATATTATTATAATTTATTATCATTATCTCTAAATTGAATAGTTTGTGTATAATATTATCCCCTATATATTTCACAGTGATTATTTATAGGTATGCCCACTCCTCATAAACATATTAGCAATTAATTATTAGATATATTACATAGGTTTCTCACATATATAATTTATATAAAAAACTATATTGTCCATCTAGGGGCCCACTTAAATATGGTGCCCGGTATTAGATTTTTTCTTAACACGGCCCTGCCCTAAATCATATATAATTTATATGTTGATGATATTATTATTATGTCACCAACAAATAATTCCAGTTTAAATAATTGTATCATTGATTTACTCAATTGGATGATAACTATTGACTTATTTCTTAACTAAAATAAAACTACACTGTTAAAATGTCTAATAAATTACCTCACTTTCCCATAATATATTTAGAAGACACTATAATATATCCACAATACTCTACAAAATATTAAGGAGTAAAACTAACAAGCGATTTAACTATGAATACACATATTTTACTTTAATAGCTAAATCAATGACTACTCACCTTATTCAACTATGCATAATACGGAAATATCTACCATATAAAACATTATATAACCTACCTATTAGAGAATGCTTTATTTTTTCTAGAATTTAGATATTACTACTGTTCTACTATACTTACTAACTCAACTAAAATACAACTGTTACAACTAGACCGAATTATAAAATCTACTACTCGGCTTATTTTTAATAAACGGATATTTGATAGATGATCTATTTCATTGCTAATTTCTTCTCTAAAAATGTGTTGTTGACTTACGAATTAAAACACGACTTACTAAAATAATACATACTGTTCTTTATAAAAAATACTCTAACATACTTAACTGATCTACTACATTTAAAAACTTCTATACGACCATTAAGAAACTCTAACCATAAGACCCTTAACCTAATTACTATTTACTTACAGAACACAAAATGGCGGAAGAGCTTTTCGGTATATGGATGCATCTACGTGGACAAATCTTCCAGACGATATACGGAAATCAACCATATATCGAAAAAGCGATACCTTTAAATATTACCTTACGTAATATTTTTTATTTAACATATTATTATTTATAATACATTTTATTTTAGTCTTTATTTTATTATTTTTCCAAGAATATGCTGTATACAGTAAATATATATATATATATATATATATATATGCTTCTTCTTTTTATTTGTATACTATTACTCACGCACTATTTATTAATATTATTGCTATTGTTATATTATATATATAACGTGTATATATAACTTATATATAGTAACATACTACTTAAAACACATTCGAGAATAGCGAACTCTATTATATTTGGGTATACTAAATCATCATATATATATATGCAACTATAGTTCCATATGTAGGTTACTAAATATAGATGAACCAGATATGTTAGAATAAAATATTTCGAAATAATGATAAGCGTTCTATCGGAATATACTGGTATTTAATTGAACATATATTAGGGTAACACTTTAATAGAGGTCCGTAGAGATGTATAGAAATGTAAATATAAATATACTTATAAGTATACTTATTCGTCAAGAGGAAACCATTATCAGAGAATACGTCTTGTGTTACCAAAAGCCTTTCATGTTATTTAGTTTAAGGAATATATAAATTTGAAGAATATCGACTAGACGAAGTATCCTATTGGTTATATATTATACATTATATCTATTATACATTGTATATATTATAAATAGTTGTATACATATATATATATATATATAGTTTAAATTGTGTAGTAATTCAATTACTAATAGAATGCGTAAAAGAACCACTGTTAATGACATGCATGCAATTAGTGTATAACAACGTAACGAAAGCATCAAATTAACCGAATGATGTTTAGTTGTTCGTGAATATCTCCAGTGAACTACCTTGCTCATCCCGTTCGCTGCGTATTTGATGATATTATGTTTATAATGTATAATGCGCATATCATGTTATAGATATACAATGTAATATAAGGATGCAAACTGGCGTTGGGTTGTACCATGTTAATTCTAGCTCTAGCTAAAATGCTAATGATACTAAACTAATAAAGATAATGAAGTAACATTTTTTATGTAAGAGATATTATTCTTCTACATAATATTATTGACTTTTTATAAATATAATTTATATAAAATTTAGTAAAAAATAATAGTTTAAAATAGCTCAAATATTTTTTATATTTTGTTATTAAAATGTGAAGTTTATTATAATTTATTTTAAAAATATAAAGTATAATATAATATCCTGTCAATATTAATATAGTATTACATGTTATATATACAGTACAAATTTCAGATACTAATATTAATAATCAAAGAAGTAGTAGGCTTTTACGTATACTTACTAATTAGTGCAACAAATTACACTTGAGTGCAAAAAGTAAAAACTAGAGAAAATTAAATTCAAAGTTTTTTTTAAATAAATAGTCTCGTCAATTTCATATGATTTTTAATTGAATTGATCTCATAAAACACTTTATATTGATAGAAATACTCAAAAATAATTTAAAATATTTAAAAATGTGATAAATAAGATAATGAACATGGATAATACCTAATAAAAAAAAATTAAAATTTTAAAATATTATACATATTTAAACGTCAGCGTATACCCTTAATGATATATAGGGAAATAACCACGTATGTTTACATACTTAATGGATTATATTTAAATAATATTTTATCAAATATATATTTTTATAAATTTAAAAGTATAGTTCCTTCTGACGTACTGCCTGCAACATTACATCATCAGCCTATTAATATAAGTCGGCAACAGTTAAGTAATATGTAAGATATAGAGGTATTATTGTAATCTATTTTACAATTTTATTATTAATTTTATTATTAAATAAACTAAATTTTACTTGTTATTTATAATATATTTTTCAACATATTCATTCGAAATATAAAATTACACGTGTTATATATTTATCAATGTTATAATGTTGTTAAAATATAGTAGTATTATATTGGGTATTGTCTCTTTTGCAGGTATTTATATTATACAATATAATTGAAAATTAAAATAATCTTAAATATAATAATTATATATATATATATATATATATATATATTGATGGTACGTTGGTACTACATATTTGACGTACCATCCCAACTTCCCAACTTCCCAACTTCCCAACTTCCTAACGTTGGTACGTTAGTATGTTACAAATAATGTAACACCCCAAGGTATCAACGTCCCGATGTACCATCTGAAACTCCCGCAATTATACATGTAATGAATACAGATGGTACGTCGGTACATTGTGACGTTGGTACGGTGGTATATCTACGAACAGCTTACCATAATACATAATATCATTCCATGATGTGGACGGGATGTTACATTGTTTGTAACATACCAACGTACCAACATCCAAAGTATCATCAGAATGTACATGTATATGAGTACAGATGGTACGTTGCTACGTTACAAAACAAACACCTGATAACATGTAAGTTGTTATGTTATGAAAAACGCTTGCAACAATGGTACATTGGGACGTTGGGTTGGGACGTTGGTATGTTACAAAAAACACAACCTTTTGTTTGAATATTTAGCCACGCCCACAATAAATATGAAACTTGACTATACGTTAATTTCGCTCGTCCAAATACATACATGCGTATACTTATGCGTGCGTGTGTATGTCGTCAGGTATGCAGCATATGAGTTGTGTACAAAGTAAGACGTATTGTAATCATGATTTGGGACACACTAATAATCTGATAAAGTGTGTTTTAATGAGAATTTTATTTAAGAAAAATACTTCTACAATCATTATAATAATGCGTACGATTATTTATTTGCAAATGCCCTATGGTAGAATAATATAAAATAATAAAGTTATCAATTAATTGATAAGTTAATTAATTAACAATTGTTAAGCATGTAGACTAATATAATCGTATTAATTGTAGATAATAGAGGAACATGAGATTTTATTTTAGCTTCGAGTTGCATAAATACTAAATACTTTATCATTTTAATTATGTATTATAATGAGGTCCCATTTGTATTGCATCTAGTGGACATTGATAGGTTTTGTTTCTTTAAAAATGGTTCTATATGAAACATATTATTTCATATAACATATTATTATATGAAATACACAACATATATATATATATATATTGATTAATAATTAATATTATATATAATATTATTGAGATACGAAGTTAGGTATCGATTATATCATTGAGTTTGTATAGTAATTTAAAAGTATGGGTTATTGGAGTCAAGGGTTGTATACAGAGGTTGATAATAGGGGTGTATGTATGGTATATATATAAATATATATAATTATAATATACATATATAACACATTAATATATAATATTAATGCTATAAATCAATCAGTAAATACGATATCACTGAAATGTTACTCTTGCGAGGAATGGATTGAAGAAGGTTTTTCTAAATTTATAAATAAGTTATATTATTTATATTAATATATGTACAATCGTGTATGATTTGTTAATATTATATATATATATATATATATATATATATATATCTATATTATATATATATTCTTTCGTCGTAGGTAAGTGTTGAAAATAATTATTTTAAATAAATAATATATATTTAAAGTTAATATTAAATTAATGTAAGAAATTAATTAATTTATTATATAAGAGTTACATTATTTATTTACTTGTTCATTATTTAATGTTAATTCGTTATAATTAATTTACTAAATAGACGATGTATACCATGTATATATGCATTATATATGCATTTTATATATATATATATATATATATATATATATATATATATATATATATGTATGTATATATATACCTTCTATTTAAAAGTTAACGATTCAACAATGAATTTAACATAAATTAAAATATTGTCAAATCAACTTAAATAAGTATCAATTTTTAATGAAGATGTTTATTGAGTATGTTTCTAGCGAAGATATGGTAGCGAGAACATTTCAGCATATCGATGCGTTAACTAATCGCCAGGAGAAATATAGAATCATGTAGATTGTAGAAAGTGTACTAGGTACCCATAGGTACCCATAGGTACCCACTCAATGAAGTTTACTTATAATTGTAATTACGGTTAAAACTAAATATATTATTGTTTCTATGTGTGTGTTGTTCGTATACATACGGTAATCGAATATAAATATATTATATAATGTAAAGCGATATTGAACATAATGAGATTGATGGATGGGAAGATAGTTATTTTCCG
Source organism: Osedax fenrisi (assembly GCA_964019155.1). Classification (NCBI taxonomy): domain Eukaryota; kingdom Metazoa; phylum Annelida; class Polychaeta; order Sabellida; family Siboglinidae; genus Osedax; species Osedax fenrisi. Next base: position 34,130,861 of record OZ025241.1, read on the forward strand.
TATTCATGTATGTAGACTATATAACTATATTGCTTTAATAAGAATTATACGTTAATAAGAATTAGATAAATTGCATCAATAAAATAGTCTTATCCAAAGTGATTGATTAGTTATATTATTTAATTTCCTGATTAAGTATATTTATGTAATTAAAGTTATGTTACCCTTATATTACATATGATTTTAATTTATATATATATATATATATATATATATATATATATATATTATAGGCTCCTCTGTGGCTTTTGCAAAGTTGAATTCGTGTGAAAAAGTCAAAGATGATGATCCTGGTCTATTTAAATCATGTCCGAATAGCGTTCGTAGCGTTGCTATACAAAGCTTGTGTACAGCCGTACTGCTAACTAATAGCTATCACTAATATACAGGTACAGCAAATAAAGAGAAAGGACGACCTAGCAAGTGACTGGAAAGCTGTTTGTTTGAGTTTTGTTGGTCGAATTAAAACAGCAAAAAGTTTGTATTATACATTTAGAAATAACATATATTATATACTATTTATAAATATATATATATATTTATAAATATTACATAATATATGTTAATTCTAAATGTATAATACAAACTTGATTGTGTTTTATATATATATATATAGATTTGTGTTATATATGCAACAATACATTATGATACATTAACATAATCAGTGAACCTAATATCATAACTCATATACGCGTGTGTTAGGCGACGATAAAGTGTTGATAGTGGTGAAGGCGGGCTGCGGCATTGTGAAGAAGCACTTTATCGATAGCTGTGAGAATGTGACCAACACGTTAGATGTTAGTCCCTAGCACCTACCACCTGCAGGTACATCATCACTGTGTTACATAGGTAATATAGGTCACACATTATATATATATATGTGTGTGTGTGTGTGTGTGTGTGATAACACAATATATGTATATCTATAGACAAAATATAGTTAAATATAGTTAATTATTTTCAAACGTATACGTAAGAATATATTCTAAAATATCGGGCTTTAGATTGATTGTTCAATACAATATTGATTTATAAATATAGTAATTGTTTATTGTTTATGGTAATCAATGAAGTGAGATTAAGTGAGATTAAAAAGTTGCTAATAACAATAGTTATGTTATTATTAGGATATGTTTTCTAATACATACACTAAGTTCACCGATCTCAACTGTACGATAACAGAACCACTGTTCATTGTTTATTTGTAAATCATATTGCCTGATACGGAATGAACATGGGTGTAGCTCAGTAGTTTAAACTTTGCTCAATACTATTATGTAGTACTACTATAGTAGCAACTATAGTAGCTGTAACCTAACTATAGTGTATATCATTGATATATCAGTATATTCATGTTCATAGTACGTAATATGTAGATATGTTAGATAATACTAACATTATAATAGATTTAATGTCGTGTACTACAAATGCAATCGTAATTTTAATTGCAAATTATATATTAAATCATGGACATATTGCGAAATTTAATATATTAAAATAATTGGATATATTTGTATCAATGACATTACTAGAATTACAAATATATTAATATAATTAATTAGTTATTATAAAAAGGTACGAAATAATATTTAAACACTTTGTGTAAATTAAAGATAATAAATTATCTTTCAATACATTTACATTTGAAATAGATAATATAAAGTAATAGGAATAATACAAAATATATATTTGATTAAAATTCAAATTTGAATCGATATGTCAATATTATTTCGTACCTTATTGTAATAATATATTATATTGTATTGTACATGCATAATTAATAATTTTAATATATTTCAGACTACAGTATCTAATTTCTTGAAATCTAACGAACCACTCACTAAAATCATGGGAACGAGGTGCATATGCTATGAAAATGATTGCAATTCCATGAAATGTATCAGAGGGTCAACAGAGTATTCTATTCCCGGCTGGTTAGATATATAGATATATATATATATATATATATATATATATATATATATATATATATATATATATATATATATATATGTGTGTGTGTGTGTGTGTGTGTAAGATCATCGATATAAAGAAAGGTTTTTAGGGTATAGTTAGGGTAAAATAATACCACTTAACATAGCTGGTGTATATAGATATTGGATTCACGTTCGTGCATTCAAAGCGCGCGGCCGTGTTTTCACACCGAAGACGAATGCATGCCATTGCATACCACCGGGTGTAACGGTATGCATTTTACCACTACCCATAGAATAATAGCTAACCATGTTAATCAAACGAGGCCACGATGAATAGATGGAGACTCGAGGAGGCTGGCGCAGATCGAGATAGACATCTTCTCTCATAAAGCAGATAGCATACGGTTACCGATCAAACACGTGATATCTGCGCAGTTTCCAGAGAGAAGTGCTAATAAAGTGTGCATCTCGTAAATACAAATATCTAGTTCGTACTAGTACTAGCTAGTGATGCAGTAAATGATGCCAGTCAAATCTAAAGCATGATGCAGTCTCAGTCTCAGTTACCTAAAGTATCGGCTCGGCTCGGGATCGTTTGGCTAGAGTCTCGGCTCGGGCTCGTTTTTTTTCCGAAAATGAAAGTCTCGGCTCGGCATCAAAAACCAATAGTCTCGGCTCGGCATCACAATCTCGGCATCATTCACATCCCTAATTCGTACCCTCCAAGCTAACCATGATCTGCAACTACATACTACACGAATCACTTTACAAACACCCGTTACGAATACTGTTACAATCACTGATACTGCTACTAACACTGATTATGGCAGTATTACTAATACTGATACTAATACTTATACTAACAGTGACACAATCACAGAAAATTAACGGATACTAGTATGAATTGCTATGCTAATACTGAACCATATACTGATAATGACATTGACCTAAATACTTCACGACAACGCATACACATAGATACGGATATAAATTCACAATGCACTAATATTAATACTAATTTACAAAATATAAATAGAAATATACGTCATACACATAATATAAATTCAAATACAAATACTATACAAAAACACGCTATAGCGTAAATAAGCATAATACACTACGAAATAAACAATAATTCCATGAATATATTTTTTAAATCAATACAAAAAAAACCATTCACTAAATAATACTACTACAAATATAAAATTAAATATAATACTATACATTCTCGATAATATTCCTACAATACCAATACTACATGAATTTTTATTACATATATACACACTTTTAAATTTAATAATATACGACATTTAATCGATCTTGATCATAGATATTTACTACAATCTACTAATATAATTAATAACAAAATTATTAAAATATTGAATAGTAATTCTATTAATAATAATTATGTCATCATTAATAAATAGGTTATTTCATAAATAATAGCTAAACGTATTAAAAATACTATAGTGTTGTATCCTCGTCAAAAGGTATTCATTAGAAGAGACGGTATTGCTGAGAATATAATTTTATTAAAGAATATTATATATCAAAATAAACAAAATCTGTGTTCTTTAAAAATATTTTTACTCGATGTATCTAAGGCATTTGATTCAGTCTCTCACGATGCTATTATTTATATTGCTAATAGATCTGGATTACTGAACAGAAGCATAGGGTACATTAAATATGCTTACACTAATTTTAATACGCAGCTTAAATATAAGAATGGTATATCGCCTAGTATATCTATTAGTTGCGGTGTAAAACAAGGTGACCCCATGTCACCCTTATTATTTAATGCAGTAATTGATTACGAAACTTCTTCGATGATGATCTTGTACTCTTTGCAAAGGATGAAATTAGTCTTCAAGCCCTACTAGATCATGTTTTACATAGACTTAAAGAATATGGATTGATATTAATCCAGCAAAGAGTGCAATTCTTAACATTATAATCAACCCTAATAAAAATCAGTGGATCTGTAATCCATATAGCTTAATAGTAATTGATAATATCTGCCTTAGACCCTTGACTATTGACGATACATATAAATAATGATGTATCGAAATAGGACCTATAGATAATAAAAATAATACAATAGTAATAGAGTTAACATCTAAATTAATATCAATAACCAAATTACTATTAAAACCTCCAAAAAAATTGATATAATTAAATCTTTTCTTTTACCAAGTTTATTACATAGGCTAACTTTCTCTAATATATATCTTAATTCATTGAAAACTATGGATATATCAATTATGTCTTTTATTAGACAGTGGTTGCGACTACTCAAAAATATTTCTCTTGGTGTATTTTATGCACCATGTAATATTGGAGGATTAGCGATCACCCATCTATTTTTAATAATAACAGATATGCGCCTTAAACTGGTAAACTCTATACGTGGAAATGTGATCCCATAATACAAACCTTCCCATATAATATTATGTTAAAATGGTCATCTCGAAGATACTATGATAATACATCATTTACTACTAATAACTATATTAAAGCATATCATACTAAATATCTGATTCATTCGGAAGACGGACTAGGTATCAATTATTTATTAATAACTGGATTGAATCCCCTACTAAATGGTAGATACTTTGTCGATTCGATCAAACTAAAAATTGCATTATTATTTACAAAATTTAGATCTAAAAAAATGTTCCCGTATACGAATACAAAATGGTTGATGAGGGGATGTAATTATAACTACGATTGCTTAACTATATAATGAAAACATAGAGTTATAATTACTATAATAGAATACATAGACACAATTATGTAAATAGTTTACTTATGTTAATACTAAACATACATAATTATATCACTATTCTAGAACCACACTTCCAAACTAGAAACGGCCTATGTAAACCTGGTTTTATGATATATGCAAAATATACTGCTAATAGATATATCTATATGTCAATATCAATAGATACAATAAACACTGTTAAAACTACATAAAAAGACTAACTATTATAAGACTACGTATATCATCGCTTATGCAAAGCAAATAGCGGGTGCGACGAGAATCTTAATAAGCGCATTGTGCTGTACTTGACGTGGCATTCCTTCGGCTCTCATCACACAATACCTACTAATCCTAGGTCTTAATAATCGTAGTATTGAGCTATTCAGTATACGTTTAGTTGGGGGCAGTCTAGATATTTATCGAAATTATTGCTGTAGTAAATGACTGTAATATCCACATGTTATCTTGGCATCTTCTTTTCATACTTTCACCTAAGTTTTTACGTTATAATTTTATATGCGTCTATAGTATAGACGTAGTATGTAGTACTACAGTATAGATTCTATACCGATATTAGATGTTGGGATATTCGATATTGTTTGTCAAGCCAATACATTTCCGAAATATATATATATATATATATTTATATATTACTTACTTTAATCGAACGCTCGACCCTATTTTGCAATTTTCTTCAAAACATCTCTCATCATCATCACATTCATAATTTCATCAATTTCTTTTAAGTCCGTATTTTCCTTGAAATTGTCTACAAATGTCAAGCGCTATCCTTGTTTTCGCTTTCCTTTTGGTTCCCATAATATGTGGTTATGGGCAGCCTCTTCATTATGGCTAATACATTGTCCAGCAATACTTAGACGACGGGTAGCTATTATGTTAGTAATTGTTGGCATGTCATTATATAATTTCTTATTGGACTATTTATCTTTCCAATACACATTTAAAACAATACGAAGAAGTTTGGAGTATCATCTATTAATTCTTTTTTTCTATTTTTTGATAGTCCCGGTTTCGCTTCCATATATGTTTAATATATGGAACATATAATAACTTATATAAATAATAAAATGGTTTATATGGTAACCTTGACAATTCTTATCTTCGGTTTTTAATTTCTTCAGATTTAATTTCCAGAACTTTTTCATTTCGTGGCACGATCTCCATGCAAGTGCTCTACAGATTCAAATACTTAAAGTTAGCTGTTCATCCATGATCCAATATATGTTAAGTATTCAACTACTGTAATTTATATATTTAACGTAGTGTAGATATTAACTGGATTTGTTTGCGATAGAGCCATAATCTTAGTCTTTTTCGAGTTTATCTAAAGTCCAATTTGTAAAGCATTCAGTTCTACTCTGGAAAATATGGATACAAGCATGTTTTGATTTGCATTTTCTTTTTTGATATTATTTTATTGATTTTTCAAGTTTGTATTTTCTATTTTGTCTTATGTGTTCTGTACTTTCCTTGTTGTCTCCTGGAAGTTATCATAATCCTCTTCTGAATTTGATATCACACAAAGTTTAAAAGCTTCATTCACCTGTTGCAATATCTACATGTCGAGCTGGGTATACAACTTTCCGTTTATTTGGTAAGAGAGTTTTGGAAGTTTCTTTGTTTGTTATATTACATTTTAATAAGATTTAGAAGGTTGTAAGTTGGATTCCTTAACATTGTTAAGTTCATTATATATTTGCGTGACTATTTTACTGTATTCAATAGCAGTCTTCTCGTTTTCAAGTATTGACATCGAGAAGTCCGACTTATCCATAGTCCGACTTACCAAGAGTTGACTGTACTTATATATGATATGATAATTTAAAAAGATTAAAATAAACCAATAATATATAAAATATAAAAATAAAATAAAATTATTTTAAGAATAATTAAAATGATATTGTATTAATATTACATAAATAGGCAATATATGAATTTAACCTGTTAACCTGTGCCGTCGAATCGTATCCGACCCCTGGCGACATCCATGACAGCAGCTCTCCAACTCCTCCTATACATTGAGGCTCGAATCATGTTGAAGATAGTTCCATAGAAGTTTTTCTTTATGCTATCCAGCCATCTTTGTCGTAGTATCCCTCTACTTCTATAACCCCCCATTCTTCCTACCATCACTTCATATTCCATTCCGCCTTCTCTTATAACATGGCCAAAGTAGCATAATGATGCCCAGACTATCATTGATGCAAGCGTCCATTCTGGTTTTATATTATCAATAACCCATACATTTGTCTTTCTGTCAGTCCATGTTACTCTTAGCAGACGTCTCCAACACCACAACATAAAAGTATCGATCATCTTTGACTCAATATTTCTCATTGTCCAAGATTCTGCTCCGTATAAGACTATAGGGAAAATTAAAGACTTTATAAGCCTAATCTTTGTTCTGAGGGTAATTCATCTATCTTTCCAGATTTTCGTTAGTCCCCCCATTGCAGATCTACCCATTGCTAAACTTCTGCGTATTTCCTTCTCACAGAATCCATTCTTGGTTATTAGAGATCCCAGGAAAATAAAGTGAGATACTACTTCAATATGTTTGCCATCTACTACCAATTCTCATTGGTCTTCAGTCATAATTACTTTAGTTTTGCCTATATTTATATAAATATATGCCATTTCACTAGCCAACTTTACTCTGTCCATAATTTCTATTAGATCATTTTAATTTCAACTATCAATGTTGTGTCGTCATCATATCTCAGGTTAGTAATCCTTCTACCTCCAATACTGATTCCCCCATCCCAATCTTCCAATGAATCTCTTATTATGTTTTCTGCATATATGTTAAACAGTAAGGGGGATAAAATACATACTTATCTTACCCCTTTCCCTTAGTTTATAGTATCATTTTCACCGAATTATGTTCTTATAGTGGCTTCTTGTTTCGTATAGAGCTTTCTCAGTAGGACTATTAGGTGAACTGGAACTCCCATTTCTTTGAGTATCACCCATAGTCTCTCATGATCTACGTCGAAAGCCTTTTTATAGTCGATGAAACACATTCCTGTTGTGTTATTTGGCTGTTTCCATCATACACTGCAAATTAGCTATATGATCTCTTGTTCCTCTTCATTTTCTAAAATCTGCTTGTTCAATTGGTAGTTCTGGGATAAGGAAATGTTCTAGTCTTTTCTGAATAATTCGAAAGAATATCTTGCTAGCACGAGAGATCAGATCAATAGTTCATTAGTTCCCACATTCTTTCTTATCTCCTTTCTTGTATATCGGGAGATAAAAAGATTTCTTCCAATCTCTTGTCCATTCCTTAGTCCTCATTATGTTATTGAAAAGAATTAAAAGTATTTTTATAGATGCATCTCCACCTGCTTTCAGAAGCTCTATAGGTATACCATCACATCCAGATGATTTCCGATTTAATATATGCTTGATAGCGTCCTTCACCTATGTCTCTAGTATATGAGGTTGATCTTCATATCTAGTTTCGGGGAAAGTATCAATGTTTTTAGGATCTCTCCTGTAAATCTCTTCTGTGTATTGTTACCATCTAATTTTTACTTCTCTTTCTTCAGTAGCCGTCTTTCCGGAACTTAGATTCATAACTCCGCATCTAGCGGTGTATGCTCCAGTTATATTTTTTATTTTCTTGTATAGATCTCTTGTTCTTCCCTTTTTATTGTTTTCTTCTATTTTTCTATATTTCTCTCTTAAATTTGTCTCCTTATCATACCTTGCTTTTTTTAAATTCTGCATTTAGTTTTTTATATTTTTCTATTTCACCTTTTCCTTTTGCCTCTCTTCTCTCCTCCGCTATTTTTATTGTTTCTTCGGTTAACAATTTTGTAACTTTCCTCTTCTTTACTTTTGGTATCTATTTCTCAGCCGTCTCTATCACAGTATCACGTATATCAATCCATAAATCTTCAGGATTTTTGCCATCTACTTATAGTATACTGAATATATTCTTGACTTCTATAGTATATTTCGTATCAATGTTTTTTAGGTCATATTTTGGAGTAGTCTTATTTCTTTTAGTTTGTTTGAGCTTTATCTTGACAATAGCTATTAACAAATTGTGATCTGTACCACAGTCTACTCCAGGGATAGTTGTTACTCTTTTTATAGAGCTTTTCCATCGACCTGTACATAAGATATAATCAATCTGGTTTCTAGTAATTTCATCCGGTGACTTCCAAGTATATAGTCTTCTTGCATATTGTTTGAACATTGTATTCATAACAACAAGACTATTTCGACTGAAGAAATCTACCATGGTATCACCTCTTTTATTTCTAATCCCCAGTCCAAAACTACCAGTTACCCCAGCTGTATTTTGTTTACCCACTTTAACATTCCAATGGCCAATGACATACATGATGTCACCTTTTGGAGTTATATATATTTGATATATATATATTATTGTTATTGTTATTTTTATTTGGTAATCCTTTCATCCGATCCAGGAAATTAGATGAAGTTTTCACTTATAACCATATATGGCTCTATAATCCTTTCGAAACCGTTCTCATGATAAGGCATCCATGGTTTTAATGAGAGCTCTCTAATTTGCGCTGATCATTTATTTATACACAATGATATAAGATCACTTCTAAATAATATTGTAAGACCCATTTTATAAATTTAATTAATGGTCCGGATGAGGCTCGAACCCATGTCCTACTGCTTGTGTACTTGACGCCTTAGCCATATATATATATATATATATATATATATATATATATATTATATTTATATATGAAACCTTTCCGTAATATGTACAATTAATATTCTTGGAAGTTTTACTCGCGATGGTGTACAGATAATAATGGTAATAATGATAACAACAATACGTACTAGAAACTATAAGCAACTGGTCCGACAATGTACCACAATAATATAGATAAAATAGTTATATTTGATAGTAAGTGGTTTTTAATTTATAATACATAGCTAGCGTTCATTTTTAAAATTTGAAAGGCCGTTTTAGATTATAATACTTGGTGTCGTGTCACTTCGCTTAAACCATGTATATATCAGTGTATATATACAGGCCACAAATATCCTATAGGCCACAAATATCACAATACGATAATATTGTGCTTTGATCTGAATGAATCATTGATCTATTTAATAAGCGTTCTAGATCAGTTAATATAGCTATAACTATAGAATAATATAACAGTGTTAGATTAACAGAGTTTTAGGTTGGTGTCTAGTTGAATTATTCGATGTGGGACATTATAACTCCTTCGGTGAAGAGTTTAGTTTTGGATAAGTCTATATATGTTCTTATTTTCCGTATATATATATAAATAAATATAATTAATATATATAAATATCTATAGATTACATAACTATATACTCCGCAGTAACACTAACTTTGGAAACAAACCTTACACAACGCTACAAATAGTTCTGATTGTGATGGCGTTTGTGCTGATATGGATTTGGGCGTGTTTTATGTATTGCTTCTGGAATATAATAGCAGTGACCATTTGTTGTGCCGTGTGCAACAAATAATATAATAGCTACAGCCACCGTAAGTCGCCACTGTATCGTGGGTTAGTAGCGGACGACCTGCGTTTGTACGCGTGCGTATGTAAGTTTACGTGCGTATGCGTGCGTGCGTGTGTGCGTGCGTTCACGGTTGTTGTTATCATGTAATACGACGTTATGCTTTGTTTAAATAAATATATATATATATATATATATATATATATATATAAATAATATCACTTATAAAACATAAAACTAAGATATTTGGGTATGATTATTTTCATTTTGAATGTATTCATTCGTATCTGTACATCGTACAATGTTCTTTTTAATCAAATATATTGAATGTGTGTATGTATGTGTGCGTGTGTATTTTTATGTTCGTGTGTAGGTATACTATTAAAATAGATTTTAAGAACATTAAATTAGATATTAAATTTTATTACGTTTATTTATATTTTTATAAATTATAATAGGTATAAGTAAATATATATGTATGTATGTATATATGTATATATGCACACATTGATATGCACTACGATTCATAATGAACATGGTACGTAGGTGTCTGTTTAATAAGAGTGATTATTTTGTACATAAATAATATCACTTCTAAATAATATTTGTAGTATTATTCTATTGGTCCGGGCTGAGTTTGAACCTTCGTTTTATCATTATAAATATACCTATATAATATATATATACATATATATATATATATATATATTTATTTGTAGATCAAGATGGTCAGTTGTCTACATAGGAGAATTGATAGGAAACGAGAACGTGAATGAACACTGACGAATATTCAACATTTTGATATTTACGTAGACATGTAATAAAAACTACTTTAAAAAACGACATATAAATCTATACTCTTTCATATATTATATTTATATATTAATCAATTATGTATGTATTGTAATTGTATAGGTGTGTTTAAGTGAACATAAACGTATGTATACATCTAAATACTTATACTTACCTACATACATTGCCATAATAGCTATTACCTAGATGTCTATATGCATAGTATACTAACACAATCACATTCATAAATTATTCTCAAAATAATTGTTATTCTATATTTTATATCCGCTTAATTTATTGTAATCGTTTATTTGCATTATTATCATATGTGATAACGCGATTACATTGCTGCGTGAAGTATGCTACCTTATGCTACCTCGACTGTGGGAGATTCACTAGATGCATTAGATGGGCTAGCCTAGCATGATATTTGACATAAAGTCAGTGTATGCAGAGATACGAGTCATTAGGAGGATCCTTATCATTACTAATGATTCATTAGGCAGCATTCAGTCCTGTTCGTCACTCTACGAGAATGCCGCTGTGTTTAATAATATTACGGTAACATTTCGAAGGGTCGTATAAAACTAATGTAAAGCTTAGCGATACTAATTTGCGGTAATGTGTGGTATATTAGTGTATTCGTGAGTGTGGGAAAGACTGTAACATGTAGACTTGATACATTGTAGAGGTAGTAATGAATGTGGGTTGAAGAAGGCGGGGTTTATGAAAAATATTAAAAAATACATATTAATTATAATTATTGTATACTAGTTGATACATTACAATATTTATCCATATCCATTCCAAAATTATAAATCAATACATATTTTAATCTATAAATAATTGCTCTACATTTATAAATCTATGATTATTTACTATAATTTAATCAGATATAGATTTAGTTTTATATGAAATATTAGAAACTATCAAATCATATAATTTTTTAAACTCAATTTAATCTAAATATATTTGTATATGTAATAAAATCTATAATGACAATAATACCATTTTTATTTATACTTTTATATATCCATTTTTATAATACAGATAATACTTTTTATATTCACATGAACATTTTATTTAATTATAAATATTCATCTTATAGATTTTTGTATTGTATTTATATTAATTTTGTTCATAATATCTCTAATTTCCTATTTATTTTAAATAATTATTTCTATGTATTCTCATGTTTATAATTTACAATATTCAACAATTACCTACATAATTTGAATTATTTAATTATATTAGGGGAAATAGCTTTTTGAAAAAATAAAAAAGCCTATTAATTGTATTATTTTCAATAACACTTGTAACACCTTAAGGGAGTTATATCGGGTAGGTTCCATTATGGGGGTAGGCTCATGTTATCACCTATGTATATATACATAGAAGGACATTCTATAGAAGGACATATAAAGCTTGAAAATCCATTGTTGAAATTAACTAGATATAAGGCTGGTATATGGTAAAGTAACCTAATACGGACACTTTAACAATATATGGTATTAACATTTTATGACTCAATATTTGTATTTAAAAATTACAATATATTAATATTATCTGATTTTATATATTATTGTGATTTTAAAATTTTATTTAATCTTTTTATTCAATAAATAACGGGAGTGTCCGTATTCGGTACCCATGTCCTAATACGTACACCCTGTGTTAATATACGGACCCCCTATATACCACTAGATAAACTATATATTATTGATGACTCAATCAGACAAATTACAATTACATTGTTTGTAATTAATTTATTTTAATTTAATTAGTTAATAATTTATTTATTTTTATTATTTTTTTAATTAATAATACAATTTAATTATATAAATAATAATTTTTTTAGATTTAGCTTTATTGGTTATATTAATATTATAAAGTACGCGATTTTTATGAAAATAGAATAGTTCATACGTTGCGCGCTAATTAATTATAGGGTGTCTGTATTATGGACGTATATGACCTATAGATATAAACTTATAACTTAATAAATATTTGATAACAAATATAGAAATTATATATGTAATTTTTAGAATGCTTTATTTTTTAATAATATAGTGTTATATTATATCGATATATTTGTATATTCTTGAGTAAGTTTTAAGTTGACATTTTTTTTCATAAATTTAAAAACGTTTTAAAAAAAAATAGTTTATTGGATATATCAGTAATATTTTATATAATTAAAAAATAAAAAATACTTTTTTAGACTATTTATATAATTATGAATATGATATTCATTAAACATTATTTTGTAGGATTTATGGTTTCTGAGATACCAAGAGAGTCCGTATTCGGGTACTGTCCATATTCGGTTACTTTCCCCTACCTCATATGTCAAAGATATTATTTCATATTAGTGATATATCCCTTTATAAAGGGAAATAACCACCTTTGTTTACAATGGTGAATCATTCATAGTAGACAGCAGCGATATCAACAACATCATCGTGTAAGGTATATTTGTTAATCAGGTAATATGTTTTAAAAATATATTTCATATATTATTAAAAAACTAAAACTTATTTGTTATTTATAATATAAAATAATATATATTTTATAATATATTTTTTAAATAAGTCTATTAAAAATTAAATGTGTTATTGTTTATTATCATTGTGATGTTTATAAAATACTGTAGTAGTATATTGGGTATTGTCTTTTTTGCAGGTATTTATACTATCAATTTAATATTTATAATTATCAATATATCAAATAAATCTTAACATAATAATGATATATGTATATATATATATATATATATATATATATATATATATATTTAAACTGCCTGTGTGGCTCAGTGGCTAAAGCGTCAGACACACAAGCAGTAGGACATGGGTTCGACCCTCGTCCGGACCATTAATTAATTTTATAAAATGGGTCTTAAAATATTATTTAGAAGTGATCTTATATAATTGTGTATAAATAAATGATCGGCTCTCGTTAAAACCATGGATGCCTTAACATGAGAGCGGATTCGAAGGGACATTAGAGCCATATATGGTTATAAGTGAAAACTTCATCTAAGTTCCTGGATGGGATGAAAGGACTCCACCAAATAAAAAAAATAAAAAAAAATAACAATATATATATATAAATATTCACAAATTATGTCATTAAAATGTAAAATATTATTATACATGTATACATAAAATATAAAATAATGTTAGTATAAAATATATTTTATTTATTATTTCATAATTATCATAAAATAATTCCAACTATCATCTAAAATAATTTATTTATTTAAGTCGATATTAATGTATGAACTTTTAAATAACAAAATATGTCATTAATAATATAATATGTATAACATCTGATAACTTAAGTTATATATATATATATATATATATATATATATATATATCTTATATGTATATATATATATATATCATATATTATAAGTTCGTCTATAGATAATAAAGTCAGGAAAACTAACTATAATGATCTATATATTGATAGATCTATTGATAGATATATATTAGCATTGTATATATGTTCATAATAACATATATCTACCATATTAATCCTATACCCTATATTTTATATTTGTATACTTTATAGTTATCTATGTACGCATATCTATATATAACTGTATACGAACACTTCAAAATAATCCTAGATACTGATTTAGTAAAACCCTGGTAGCCATTGCCATAGTGTACCCCAGGGTGTACCCTTTTCAGATATTACCCCTCTTAACTTGCGTGGTATTATACTAATACTTACTATTAATACACTCTCCACGTCTCTCATTCTTAAATAAAATACATTCTTCTATTACGTAATTTATTACTCCTTTTCTATAGTTTCTATTATCTCTCAGAATCCCTAAGTTTCCCTGGTTTAATATTGAGCTTGTTAACCTGAAGCAACTACTTCGTAGACTACAACGTAAATATGCATCCTCTAAACTTGAATCTGATCTTATTTCCTTTAAAGTTTTCGATCGCTTTACAAGAAAAAACTGCACTCTACGAAATCGTCATACTTCATATGTTCGCTAGTTATGGAATATATTCTAAGCAAGCTTATAAATTATCTTTCACCTTAGTAGGTAAACCCAGACCAATCATCTTCAGAATAATCCGATTTAAAAAAACTACTCTTGACCAATCTAATTGATCAAGTTATCGTCCAATATCCCAGTTATCCTCCATATATAAGACCTCAGAAATAGTTGTGTTCTCTCACCTTATTAATTACAGTATGTCGAATGATATTGTTGATAAATATCATGATTGCAATGTTTGTATCTTCCTAATCGTAGTATCGAAACTGCCCTTACTTCGATAATGATATTCTCATATATCTTGGTAATAAATCCCATGCTGTATCGTACCACTATACTTATCTAGTACTTTTGATACTCTCGATCACAATATTATTTCTAATTGACTTAATGAAATTGGTATACACGCTCGAGTCCATAGTTGGTTTGTGTTTTATTTCATCTAGATTATAAATTATATAACATATTCGGTGAAGATTAACTCCTCGTTGTCTCCTCGTTATGTTAACACACATAGTGTTAACAAGACTATGTTCTTGGCCCTATATTATAATATATTATAATAATTATTCATTATTTATATTCTTCCTATATAATCAATTTTTCTACTAGTTTATATTCATTACATTTTAGTCTTAACATGTTGTGGGACCTTGCCCTCTCCCCCTGGTATACATTTCTTGCTGCGGGTCTGTATATAGTATACCTATATAGTATACCTATAATCCCATTATTATTCTAATGTCATTATCTTCCGCATAATATACTAAATTCACCCTCCTCCTTATATCTCTGTAGATTCCTTACATGTATTGTACGTTGGGGCTATAGCAGTTGACGTATACGACAATTCCCGCTTGGCGTGTATCTTAAATTTGTTATCTTAAAAGTGTATTTACAAAATATTATTTGTGATAAACATGAACGCATATAAAATACTATACATATATATATATATACACATACACATACACATATAATAATTTCAGAATTTTAGGCATTACCATGGTAAACGAAGAAACGCGATGATTATCTAGTAGTTTACCCATATATATATATATATATATATAAATATATATATATATATATATATATAAATATACAAAAAAATGTATATATATATATTATATACATATGTATTAAAATATATTAAAATATATTATTAATGCTACAAATCAATCAGTAAACACGATATCACTGAAATGTTATACTTGTGAGGAATGGGCGTATCCGACTGAAGGTTGTCCTCGATGTTTATTTTAGTGATATTTAAATATTAATTATATAGTTATAATTAGTTAAGTTTATTTAGTAATTATTTAGTTATAATTAAATACTATCTACAAATGTTAAATTTTACATGTCCAATCGTGTATGATTTATAAATAATATATATATATATTTTATATTGTGTTTTTTTTTGTGACTGAGTGCAATCAGCCATGGCTGATGTTTTTGTATTATATATAATATGCCTATAGGCAGTCGTCAGTTGCATCCACACTCATATACGATTCTGAAGCCTGGAACCTCACAAATAATCTGTTATACACAACACTGGAACCCTAAAAAAAAGTAATGTATTGATCAATTCTGAATATTTCTTAGCGTAACTTGATTAAATAGAAATTATAGATAACATTCCTCAAATAACGGTGATAATAAGAGAAATAATAACAACATTTGTAGACACTACTTTAAAATAAAATTAATTATTTATTAATTCCAATTTACTTGTGACCATCACCATGAATATACTAAATATTACATAATGATGACATCTACCTACATAAGTTAGTACAAAAGTCGAGACAGCACTGGAAAATATAATGATATTGTCAAATGAGATCGGGGAAATACTCTAATCCGGGAAAATAATTAACAATCCGTAATCATGTATGTAGAATATATACCTATACTGGTTTAGTAAGAATTATACGTTAATAATAATAATAATAATAATATCAGATTCAGTTGATGACCGAGATCAAAAACCCAGGTATGGTATAGAAGTTCTATTGAACTTATCGAGATACCAACCTGCTCTTGGTAATGAGAGAATTAATACAAAATGAATAAATACAAAATGAATAAATATAAATAAATATTTTACAATTCTATATTGTTCATTCGTGTTCTGTCTCATAAAAAAGCAATACAATAAAATTAAATATATCTCTCAATACCAAGAAATCATCATGTATATAACAATAAAATAATAATAAAATATAATAAAAAATATATAATAAAATATTAAAAAATGTAAAAAGATACTAAAATAATAAATAAGTTAAACTATAAAAATCAAAGAAAACTAAAGACCAAAGGCTAGAGATAAAAATATGTACAATACGAACAATTTAAAAGAGCTAAAAAGAAGAAAAGATGATCATGTAAATAAAATAACAAACAATACAGATAAGGTGTAAGTGATTACATATAACTATTTAAAAGCATGTTTTTAATATGTATTGTAAAAGTATTCAAATTCGTCAAAGATGATGTGGTTGTATTTAAAGAATTCCATAAATATGCGCCTTTGTAACGAATGCTAAATTTATCATGATCAAATCTTATTTTTGGTATTAAGAATGTTCTATTTAACCTAAAAGTATATAAAGAGCAATTATAGGTAAATAACTTACAAATTGAACTATGCAAATAATGATTGTTATATATTCTAAACATATATTTATAAATGGATATATTTATTATATCTTTAAATTTAAGAATGTTATGTCTTAAAAAAATGTAATCAATATTGGTTTTGTTATCAAGTTTATATATTGCTCTCATACATTTATTTTGTAAAATTTGAATACATTTTATATTGCTATGGTAAGTACTTCCCCATATAATAGAACAATAATTAATATGACTATGAAAAAAAGAAAAATATAGCATAACTAAAGTATTAATATTAAATTTATATTTATATCTATGTAGTAAACTAAGTCCATAGTAAAGTTTATTTTTAATATTATTTATTTGCATTTTCCAATTTCGATTTTCGTCAATTAAAATGCCTAAGAATTTAAAATTAGTTGATTGTTTTATGGCTATATTATTTATTTTGATGTTCAATTTATGTTTAACTCTTGTGCGATGGAATAAAATTAATTTTGTTTTATCAATATTAAGAACTAGCTTATTACCACAAAGCCAGTCACATATTAAAACTAAAGTAGAATTTATTTCTTTTTCTAGATCATTTAACTTATGAGACTTAAATGATAAAGTTGTGTCGTCAGCAAAAAGAGTAAAATTGCATTTATTAGTTATATTAGGTAAATCATTTATGTACATTAAAAATAATACTGGTCCCAAAACTGAACCTTGTGGTACACCACATTTAATCGGAAGTATTTTAGAATTGGTATTATTATAGCTTACGTATTGATACCTGTTTGTCAAATAACTTTTTAATAATGACAAAGTGATACCTCTGAAACCATATATATATAATTTATTTAATAAAATTTCATGATTAATAGTATCGAAAGCCTTTTTTAAATCAATCGATATTGTGGATATGAATAATTTGTAATTTATATTTAAGTAATCGATATAATTTATCAAAGCATCACATGTTGATATAGATTTTTGAAATCCAAATTGAGAATTGTTTATTAAAGAATTTTTATCTAAAAATGAAAATATTCTTACTTTTAAAATTTTTTCAAAAATTTTTGAGAATTGTGATGTCAATGATATTGGCCTATAATTCGAGCAATCATTTTCATTTCCTTTTTTATATAAAATTATAACTTTAGATGTTTTAAGTATATCAGGGTAAACACTATTTTCAATGCATTTATTAAATAAAATTGATAAAATATTACTAATGGATAAAATAATGTTACGTATTAAAAAAAAGTTAAAATCATGGGAATCCGTACTATATTTTGAATCACAATTATATACAATATTTTCAATTTCTATTGATGAAACAGGCTTTATAAAAATTGAACTCTTATTACTAGTAATATTTTCATATATATTTTGATTAGAGTATGGTATATTTTTATTTAATTCAACACCTATATTTGAAAAATATGAATTGAACATATTAGCATTTTGTAAATCTGTTAATTTATTATCAATAATAGTTCCTGATTTTTTATTATTTCCTATAACTTTATTTAATGTACGCCAAGTATTTTTAATATTATTATTTTTTATTTTATTTTCATAATATTTTTTCTCTGTATATTTTAATATTTTCATTAAGCAATTTTTATAATTTTTATATACATTTATTAGTGAATGATTATTTAAAGATTTTTTATACATTTTATTCTTTTTACCTATGCATTTAAGGATGGAAGGGGTTAGCCATGGTTTATCAAAAACTCCAGATTTAATTTTAACTTTTTTTAATGGACAATATATATTATATGAATTAGTTAATGTAGAGATAAAAATTTTAAAAGATATATGAATATCAGATTGAGTTAAAATGAAAGACCAATTTATATTTGTAAGATTATTATTAAAATTTAAAATATTTTGATCTGAATGATCCCTAATATATTTATAAGAGTTTTTCGTTTTTATATTAATATTTTTTTTAAAAATACAGAATATCGGTAAATGATCACTGATATCAGTCAAGAGAACGCCATTAAAAAGTGGCAAAGATAAAAAATGTGTGTAAATATTATCGATAATAGAATTTGTTTGATTAGTTATATGGGTAGGTTTAGTGATTGTCGCTATTAAATTTAGGGAATAAAGAGTATCAATAAACAATTTAGTACTTGTATGGGAATTATGATTATTTATATTTATATTGAAATCGCCTGTTAAAATTAATGATTTATTTAGATGACGATTAAATGTATTATATATAATATCAGTAAATTCAATTATATTAAATATAGGTGCTTTATATATACCTGATAGTAAATAATTAATATGTTCGTATATAAATGAGATCGTAATCATATCATAAGCATCATTGACAGATAATGATAAATTATCAATTAATTTATATTTAATATTATTATTAATGAAAATGGAAACTCCACCTCCACGCTTATTATTTCTTACTATATGTTCAGATGAATAATTAGGAATATTAAATAAGTGTTTATTAGATGTAGTTAGCCATGATTCAGTTATTACAATAATCATAAAGTTTATTTTTAAATATAAAAGGTAATCAGTAATAGAATCGAAATTTTTAGGAATACTCCGAGCATTAAAATGAATAATAGATAATTTACGACATATATTTAAATTTGATAAATTATCATAATATTTACACTGTAAAAAAGTTTTATTTATATTATCGATTATATTAGAATCGCATTTTAGTTCGTCAGGAATGTAATTATGAGTTAAGACTTTATTAATTGATGGTGAACTAAATTGCATAACTAATATATAAATAGAGAAGAAAACGATATGTAAAAAAAACAATGGAAGCTAAACAAATAAATTAAATAGAACTAAATTAAAAGATATATAATGATGAAAAAATGCAATACTGAATAAGCCTGAAACTATAAAATATAAAGTATAAAAATAAACCTGAATTGAATAAAATATAATAAAACTATAAAAACTATATACTTTTAAATTATAATACTTGTATGTAAATTCAATAAAATGTAAATGGTATTATATAATATTGGTAAAAATGTAATACTGAATAAACCTGAAATGACTGAAAAATAAATAAAACTATAAAAACTGTATAAACTTTTAATACTTGTGTATGTAATTAATGTTATGTGTTATTATATAATATTGTTAAAAATGTAATACTGAATAAGCCTGAAGTTAGTTAAAGATTATGTTTACAAATATAAATTTTATAAATTAAATATAAAGTATAAATGCAAAATATTAATGAAGAGAAAAAATAATAAAAATAAAAAAAATATATATATATATATATAGACAATATATTTTAATTTTATTTAATTTGATTAATATTTATCCAATTGATTAATATTATTGATTGAGATTATTGATTTTAAATCTTCTTTATTTGTATTAATATATTCAGTATCTTTATAAATCCAGGTTTTATTTATTTGTCCTGCTTTTCTCAATTGTCTAGTTTTATAAAATATGTTATGTGTATTGAAATTTAATTGCTGGCTTATATATATTTTAGTGTCAAATAGTTTATTTTTATTTTTAAATATTTTTAATTTTGTCTCTAAACTATCTAACTTAATTATATATTTAGTACACTCTATATCATCTAATACATCATCAGTTTCAGATTTTTTATTGTTATTAGTATTTAATTTATGTATATTTAAAATATTATTATATGATAACTTTGTATCCAATTTTTTATTTATAAAATCCGTAAAACTATTAGTATTATTAAAATCAGTTTTTAAATTAAAATCTGTATTTGTATTGGTAAAAATTATATTATTAGCAATATCTTTATTATTCTCTATATCCTTAAGTGTATTAGTTATTGTATCGATATCAATACTATTATTATTTTTTATTTGACTATTACTAATTGTTTCTTTAAATATATTGTTTTCCTTTGTTAAATTTAAAATTATATTTGTCTGATAATCAACTTTATCATTTAATTTATTAATTTTATCTGATAAATCTTGAATTAATTTATATAGTTTATCATTAGAAATTGGTGACATAGTAATAATCAATAATTAATATTATTTAAATATCAATATTTAAAGATAATATGTATACCAATAGTTATATAATTATATAATATAAATTTAAGAAGCTATATAGTATAATATATAAATATAATGAAGAAATAACTATAATACGTAACTATAAAAAAATGAACCAATATAAAAATGTAAATAAATTAAACTAGAATAAATCAGTGAAGCGTACAATTAGTTTTTAATACTATTTATTTATGTATATTATTAAAAATATATAATATAAATGTAAGTTATAATTATACTAATGAAGATATAATATATTAATAATTACTTTAATAATTAATTTAATATATACATACTGGAAAAATATTCATCATGTATAAACAAAATCAATACATATATACAAACAAATATTTATAATATATAAACAGAATATAATATGGAATGTAATGAATTGAATAAATAATTCTAAAATAAAATAAGCTATTGTTCACTTATCTTGAATTGATTTTATAGAAATTAAATGTAAAATGTAAAATTGAAAACACGACCGTTCAATAAGAGATACAGAACACGAATGAGAATAATGTTTAGATAAATTGAATATATAATATTCTTATCTAAAGTAATATGGGGTAGGTATATATAATTTTATATATTTATATATATATATATATATAAAATGGACCCCTAAAGAATTCGTAGACTTATACATGTTATAAATAACTGTGAGGGGCCCCGGACAATACAATACAAATAGTAACATTTTATTATTGTATTTTGATTTACTTTTATTAAGTTCTTGATAAACACAAGAGAAAAACATGAACTGCCTGGAGTCGAACCCGGGACATCTGGCTTACTAGCTTTTGGTTGTCCCATTGAGTCATAGACCCCAGACATATATATATATATATATATATATATATATATATAATATATAAATTATATATATATATATATATAGTATTGTATGTGTGTGTTTATAATTATATATTATAGGATATAGTGGTGAAGATTCGGAGAAATCATCATGTCAAACAGAAAGTGAGGATGGAGCTGGCTTCTGGAAAGATTGCCCTACCAGCGTTTGTATCCTAGAAGAAATGCAGCGGTATTCAACTAATGTATACATATATTTATCACTAATATACAGGTACAGAAAATAAATAGAAAGGAGGCATTAGAATACAATTGGACAGCTGTTTGCATGTCTTTTGTAGGTGAAATAAGCCGCAAAGGAGGTTTGTATGATACATTTAGAATGTTCAACTAATATTTATATTTATATATATATATTATATATATTACACTTATGAAATAAAATATAGAATTTAATGACAGATATAGTATCATGATTCAGTAATTTCAATAATATATAATAAAATGCTGATTGTAGGACCAATACAATTAATTTACTATTAATTAATAAATGTATAATATATAATATATATTTATAAATACTATGTTAATATTATATTACATGATACACATTATAGATTTTTATTGATATTTGATTATTTAAATAATATAATAGTTTATATAATCAAATATCAAATATATATATATATATATTTTTTTATTTTTTTAAATTTTTATTTGGTGGAGTCATTTCATCTAATCAGGAACTTAGATGAAGTTTTCACTTATAACCATATATTTCTCTAATGTACCTTCGAAGCCGCTCTCATGTTAATGCATCCATGGTTTTAAAGAGAGCCGATCATTTATTTATACACTCTATAAGATCACTTCTAAATAATAGTTTAAGACCTATTTTATAAAATTAATTAATGGTCTGGACGAGGTTCGAACCCGTGTCCTACTGCTTGTGTGTCTGACGTATGTCTATATATATTTATATATATATATATATATATACATATATATATATATATATATATATATATATATATATATATATATATATATATATATGTATATATAGTAATATACTCTTTTTTAAATATCAATATATCAATACTTTTTTTGTGAGAAATATAGGATATTGATAAAAACAGTTTTCGCTCTATATACATGTAGACAGCACACATTACGATATTATATTATTGAATAACATACAATTGCTATATGCAGCATTAGTTGAAGATAAACTGATATTACTGTCCAAGGTTGGTTGCGCTATCGTGAAGAACCGCTATCACGATGACAGGTGTGACGAAGTGACAGACACGTCAGATGTTAGTGCCGCGGTAAATAGTGATTCATTCAGCAACCATGCGTAACGGCTCATCATATATAATTCCACAATATAGACCAACGATATATAGACCACTATTTTCAAACATGTTCTCGAATATCGGGAACTTGATCTTTCAATGAAGTATTCATATGTTATTAAGGGCCGGGGTAAACTTGCCGAGTTTACAGGTAAAATATAGGGAAAATGATAGTCAATAAAAATACTACTATTTTTATACAAATGCATATAATCACCTAATATTGTTTACCTATAGTTATATAAATATAATATATATAAAATCTATCATATATATAAACATATAACCATCTAAAAGTTATCGGTTAGCACCAATATTTTATTTTTGTATTTTTTGTTGTTTTTTTCATTAACTTTTTTTTATAATATTTATAATTAGTATATTTAAAAATAAAATTATGACATTCTAATATGATAGCTTATTATCAGTAATATCATATATATATATATATATATATATATATATATATATATATACTCAGAAACTTTTATAATAATTGAAGCAATTGGACAAAAGTAGTAGTAGTATGAAAAAAAATCAAAAAAAAAAGTTCTGAGATATAGCCTTCTAGAATTTTAAATAAATTAATGATATTTATATATTTTATTATTACATATAATGTTATTGTAATTCGACATTCGCTGCATGATAACTGGATATGGCTCTATAGATAAATATTAATATTATAAATAATGAAAATAAAACATATCATAACTGAATATTTGAACTCAAATATTACTCAAATGTTATCAAATATTTTTTTTTCAGGACTATGTTTAAAAACTAGATTTGAAATACTTTGAAATAATTTTATTTAAACTTTATATACCATTTTAAAGATTAGTTGAAAATGTATTAATAACAATATTTTAGTAAATAACAAATGTATATATGATCGTTAGGATTTGTTATCACCTCATTATAGGATTTAGGCATAACATTTAATGATAATATGAGTTTTAATACTCATATTAATACTATATGTACTAAAGCACACTTAATTATTAATAGATTATTTAGATATTTCATCACCAATGATTATAATCATATATAATTATATATACTTGCTTAAAGCCTATGTATCATATTTTCGCCTTATTATGGAATAGGATTCACATGTTTGAAATCCAGACAATTTCATATGCAATTCTAACAATATAGAAAATATTCAAATCTATTTCACTAATATTTTTTTATATATAATAATATATAATATATATAATAATATATATATAATACATCTATAGATGTAACTTAACGGTCTTATGAAGATAGAATTATTTTTCTCAATATTAAAACTTTATTTCATCGCAGGTTATTATCTGATCTTACTCTGACTTATAAAATATTGAACGGACTTGTCGATGTGGATGCAACTGATATCTTTGATCTATATAGCAACAATTGCAGAGGGCCTAAAGTGAAGATACGAAAGAAAAAGTGTATAACAAACGCCCATCTGAATTATTTTGGAAATAGAGTTTGCTCTTAATGGAACGCGTTACCTTTTACAATTACATCTTGTAAAACCATAACACTTTCCCGTGCAAAATTAATTCACACCAAATGTATCAATCATATGATAATAACATATAATATTGTTATTCCGTATTAATTGTATCGATATATAGTATTTGATATTATGCTTGCAGTCAGCAGTTTACGGTAACTTAACGCCAGGAGACGTCAACCAAATTACATACTAGGGACTCATCCACCCTTGGGAATTGATCCATCCCATATGGGCCTTGCCAACCCGAGACCTTCGGTTTTGTTACCTCTCCTGTTTGACAACTTGCACTATCGGATACTATATATTGCTTCAACGGCTCGTATGATCCAATGTTTTATTTTTATTTTACTTCTCCGTTTATTTCTTGTTTTTTTTTGTATCATGTTGTTTATTCTTACTGTTATCACATTTATATATTTTGTTTATATATGTTATATAATTATATGTTTATATATAATTATAACTTTCTTTATATATAACCAATAATTCAATAAACTGTTGATAATAATAATAATAATAATAATAATAATAATATATGTTGTATGTGTGCTATTAATGTATATTATCTATATCATATTTAAATGTAATGATAAATTATGTATTATTTTTAGATTAACAATGATGTCAATATCATGTCTACCTTATTATAATAACACACAATCATAGTACCATACTTGTACTTTACGTACGTGATTACCAATAGTAATACATAACAGAGGGTGTCAACTTTCTTGGTATCATCGAACGGAGTAAGCACAATTAAGGGAACCCGGTGTACATGTTTCGAGACTGACTGTAACCCTATGAACTGTGTAGACAAGTGGTTGATATATTATGGAATATTCGGATGGTTATTAAACATATACATTATAGTTGATAGTATCGTTGATTCGTGTATATTTACATATACACATGTGGTAAATATCGTATACGACTAATATATTAGTATTAGATGTATATATATATATATATATATAATAACTATATAGATTTAATCATGTATCATCCTATACATGATATGTCCATGCATTATGATTAATTATAATTAATTATCAATGATTTTATCAATAATATTATTTGTTATGATTATATATTAGGAAGAAAAGTATTATTGTAATAATAACATATATCATATATTATAATATATATTTTATACACTATTATTTATGATAAGTTGTCGACATTGTCTGCATAGCCGATAGGTGCTTATTATTTTAAATGTACGCTCATTTATAAGAAGAAAATAAATAGATCGTGTATAACTTATGTACCTTAAATACATACTAACTATAACATAATATGTATAATATATATATATATATATATATATATATATTGTATATACATAATGAACTATCGGTACTCGCAGTGACTCTGTGTGGGGATCAGGAGAACTAAGCATATTTCAAATAGTGCTGTTAGTGTTTCTGAGCGTGTGCTTCGTGATGTGTATGTGCTGCGCGATGTGCTTCTGGGCCGTACTAATGTGACTGCTATGTGACGGGTCTGGTTCAGTAGCATGCATTAAAGCCTCCATAGACGGCCACTGTCTCCAATGTTAGTGGCGGGTGAGCGTTTGTATGTGAGCGTATTTAATTGTGTGTGTATGTGTGTATGTGTGTATGTGTGCGTGCAAGCTACTATTACCATATGTATATGATATATATATATATATATATATCAATTATGATGATATATGATATATATATATATATATAATAACCTAATTACTAATGCCGAGCAGTAGTTTGTTTAAAACTTAAATATATATGAATAATATCTTAGAAACATGTTTGAAATAATCAAAACACAAGATACAAAGTTGTCAAATTTAGTAATATTTAGGGATAACATATAATATAAGTTATAACTAGCGTTCACCTTAAAAATGCCTTAGAAAGTATGGCATCTCTATACTAGTATAATGATTTCGATGTGTTATAAAGTCAATGATAATAACCCTATTTTAACCGGCGTCCTACTATTATAAATATACCTATACAAATATATATATATATATATATATATATATTTATTTATTTATTTGTAGATCAAGATGGTCAGTTCTCTACATAGGAGAATTGATAGGAAACGATAACGTGAATTAACACTGACGAATATTCAACATTTTGATATTTACGTAGACATGAATAAAACTACTTTAAAAAACCACATAAATATATTTATAAATAGTATTATATATAGTATACTCTTATTTACAATATATATATATTGTATTTATATATATAGTATATATATACTATTTCAATTATTATATTTATAAATAATGAATTATTTATTTATGTTTTAAATGTAGTTAACTGTATGTTTATGTGAAATTAAATGTATGTAAATTATAACTGGATCATACACAGCTAGATGCGGAGTAATGAATCTAAGTTCCGGAAAGACCGCTACTGAAGAAAGAGAAGTAAAAATTAGATGGCAACAATACACAGAAGAGCTCTACAGGAGAGATCCTAAAATCACTGATACTTTCCCCGAAACTAGATATAAAGATGAACCTCATATACTAGAGACAGAGGTAAAGGACGCTATCAAGCATATATCAAATCGGAAATCATCTGGATGTGATGGTATACCTATAGAGCTTCTGAAAGCAGGTGGAGATGCATCTATAAAAATACTGTTAATTATTTTCAATAACGTATGGAGGACTAAGGAATGGCCAAGAGATTGGAAGAAATCTATTTATCTCCCGATATACAAGAAAGGAGATAAGAAAGAATGTGGGAACTATCGTACTATTGCTCTGATATATCATGCTAGCAAGATATTTCTTCGAATTATTCAGAAAAGATTAGAAAATTTCCTTATCCCAGAACTACCTATTGAACAAGCAGGTTTTAGAAAAGGAAGAGGAACAAGAGATCATATAGCTAATTTGCGGTGGATGATGGAAACAGCCAAAGAACACAACAGGAATGTGTATATGTGTTTCATCGATTATAAAAAGGCCTTCGACTGCGTAGATCATGAGAGACTATGGGTGATACTCAAAGAAATGGGAGTTCCTGTTCACCTAATAGTCCTACTGCAAAAGCTCTATATGAAACAAGAAGCCACTATAAGAACAGAATTCGGTGAAACTGATACTATAAACATAGGGAAATGGGTAATACAATGATGTATTTTATCCCCCCTATTGTTTAAAATATATGCAGAAAACATAATGAGAGAGGCATTAGAAGATTGGGATGGGGGAATCAGTATTGGAGGTAGAATGATTACTAACCTGAGATATGCTGACGACACAACACTGATCGCTGAAACTAAAAACGATCTAATAGCAATTATGGAAAGAGTAAAGTTGGCTAGTGAAAAGGCAGGTCTATATCTAAATGTAACTAAAGTAATGATGTCTGAAGACCAAGGAGAAATGGTAGGAGATGGAAAGCATATTGAAGTAGTATCGCACTTTATTTTCTTGGGATCTCTAATAACCAAGGATGGATTCTGTGAGAAGGAAATACGCAGAAGGTTAGCAATAGGTAGATCTGCAATGGGGGGACTAACGAAAATCTGGAAAGATAGAGGAATTACCCTCAGAACAAAGATCAGGCTTGTAAAAGCTTTAGTTTTCCCTATAGTCTTATACGGAGCAGAATCTTGGACAATGAGAAAGCTTGAGAGAAAGATGATCGATGCTTTTGAGTTATGGTGTTGGAGACGTCTGTTAAGAGTAACATGGATCGACAGAAAGACAAATTGTTGGGTTATTGACAATATAAAACTAGAATGGACGCTCGAGTCAAGGATAGTCAAGGCATCATTATGTTACTTTGGCCATGTTATAAGAGCAGGCGGAATGGAATATGAAGTGATGGTAGGAAGAATGGGGGGTTATAGAAGCAGAGGGAGACCACGGCAAAGATGGCTAGATAGCATAAAGAAAAACTTCCATGGTACTATCTATAACATGATCCGAGCCTCAAGGTGTAGGAGGAGTTGGAGAGCTGCTGTCATGGATGTCGCCAGGGGTCGGATACGATTCGACGGCACAGGTTAACAGGTTAAATTCATATATTGCCTATTTATGTAATATTAATACAATATCATTTTAATTATTCTTAAAATAATTTTATTTTATTTTTATATTTTATATATTATTGGTTTATTTTAATCTTTTTAAATTATCATATCATATATAAGTACAGTCAACTCTTGGTAAGTCGGACTATGGATAAGTCGGAATTCTCGATAAGTCGGACACATTTAGTTGGTTTGGTTGGATTTGTATCTAGTTCCATGTTAAATTAATCGAATAAGTCGGATAAGTCGGACTTTTTATAAATTGTCAGAAATGTTTATTTTGAATAATGAATTTTATAATTTTAGTAAGTAATATTATTGAATACAACATTGTATGTTGTTGATTGTTGCATAATTCGTTTATTTGCATTATTATCATTAATATGTGATAACGCG
This sequence comes from Osedax fenrisi, assembly GCA_964019155.1. NCBI lineage: Eukaryota > Metazoa > Annelida > Polychaeta > Sabellida > Siboglinidae > Osedax > Osedax fenrisi. The sequence continues at coordinate 34,160,717 of OZ025241.1, forward strand.
ATTACATTGCTGCGTGAAGTATGCTACCTTATGCTACCTCGACTGTGGGAGATTCACTAGATGCATTAGATGGGCTAGCCTAGCATGATATTTGACATAAAGTCAGTGTATGCAGAGATACGAGTCATTAGGAGGATCCTTATCATTACTAATGATTCATTAGTCAGCATTCAGTCCTGTTCGTCAAGTCTACGAGAATGCCTTTGTGTTTAATAATACCCCGGTAACATGTCGGAGGGTCGTATAAAACTAATGTAAAGCTTAGCGATACTAATTTGCGGTAATGTGTGGTATATTAGTGTATTCGTGAGTGTGGGAAAGACTGGAACATGTAGACTATACATTGTAGAGGTAGTAATGAATATGGGTTGATGAAGGCGGGGTTTAATACGAGTAAGGGCGGGCTTTACATAAATGCAATCAATATTCTAAGATTTAACATATCATAGAATGGTGTAGATAAGGTACCGGATAAGATTAATATTATAAAGGCAACTTAACATAAAGGGTTGCTTGGGATATAGACAACATAACAAAATATAAAATAAAACAATGTGTATTTAAACAATATCTTAATTAGTTTTATATATCACAACATTACAAGGTGTACTCTATAGAGTTTAAACGATATAAACATCATTAACATATACGTTTTAAATGTGTACTAATTATAAAATTATATATGACAAATATTTAAAAATACATTTTAATTATAATTATTGTATAATATTTGATACATTACAATAGTTATCCATTCCAAAATTATAAATCAATATATATATTTTAATCTATAAATAATTGTTCTGCATTTATAAATCTAAGATTATTTACTATAATTTAATCTGATAGAGATTTAGTTTTATATGAAATATTAGAAACTATCAAATCATATTATTTTTTAAACTAAGTGTAATCTAAATATATTTGTATATGTAATAAAACCTATAATGACTATAATACAATTTTTATTTATACTTTTATATATCCATTTTTATAATACAGATAATAGTTTTTTATATTCACATAAACATTTTATTTAATTATAAATATTCTTCTTATAGATTTTTATATTGTATTTATATTAATTTGGTTTATAATATCTCTTATTTCCTATTTATTTTAAATAATTACTTCTATGTATTCTCATGTTTATAATTTACAATATTCAATAATTACCTACATAATTTGAATTATTTAATTATTTTAGGGGAAATAGCTTTTTGAAAAAATAAAAAAGCCTATTAATTGCATTATTTTCAATAACACTTGTAACACCTTAAGGGAGTTATGTCGGGTAGGTTCCATTATGGGGGTAGACTCATGTTATCATATGTGTATAGAAGGATATAAAAAGCTTGAAAATCCATTGTTGAAATTAACTAGATATAAGGCTGGTATAGGAAAGTAACCTAATACGGACACTTTAACAATAAATGGTCTTAACATTTTATGACTCAATATTTTTACTTACAAATTATAATATATTAATATTATCTGATTATATATATTATTGTGATTTTAAAATTGTATTTAATCTTTTTATTCAATATATAACGGGAGTGTCCGTATTCGGTACCCATATCCGAATACTGACACCCTATATATATATAGGGTGTCAGTATATCCTCTATATATACCACTAGATAAACTATATATTATTGATGAATCAATCAGACAAATTACAATTACATTATTTATAATTAATTTATTTTAATTTAATTAGTTAATAATTATTTATTTTTATTATTTTTTTAATTAATAATACAATTTAATTATATAAATAATATAAATTTTAGATTTAGCTTTATTGGTTATATTAATATTATAAAGTACGCGATTTTTATGCAAATATAATAGTTCATACGCAGCGTTCTGATTGGTTATATGGTGTACGTATTAAGACATCTAGAGTGTCCGTAATAGGGACTTATATGGCATCTAAATATAAACTTATAACTTAATAAACATTTGATAACAATTATAGAAATTATATATATCATTTTTAGCATGCTTTATTTTTTAATAATTTAGTGTTATATTTTATTGATATATTTGTACATTCTTGAGAAAGTTTTACGTTGACATTTTTTTTCATAAATTTAAAAACGTTATTTAAATCAGTTTATTGGATAAATCATCAATATTTTGAATAATTAAAAATAAAAAAATACTTTTTTAGACTATTTATATAATTATGAATATGTTATTCATTAAATATTTTTTTGTAGGATTTATGGTTTCTGAGATACCGAGAGTGTCCGTATTTGGGTACTGTCCGTATTCGGTTACTTTCCCTACCTCATATGTCAACGATATTATTTCATATTAGTGATATATCCCTTTATAAAGGGAAATAACCACCTTTGTTTACAATGGTAAATCATTCATAGTAGATAGCAGCGATATCAACAATATCATCGTGTAAGGTATATTTGTTAATCAGGTAATATGTTTTAAAAATATATTTCATATATTATTAAAAAACTAAAACTTATTTGTTATTTATAATATAAAATAATATATATTTAATAATATATTTTTTAAATAAGTCTATTAAATTAAAAATGTGTTATTGTTTATTATCATTGTGATGTTTATAAAATACGGTAGTAGTATATTGGTTATTGTCTTTTTTGCAGGTATTTATACTATCAATTTAATATTTATAATTATCAATATATCAAATAAATCTTATCATAATAATTATATATATGTATAATTGTATATATATATATATATATATATATATATATATATATGTGTGTATATATATGTAATACATATATATTTAATATATAAATATTCACAAATTACGTCATTAAAATGTAAAATAGTATTATACATGTATAAATATAAAATAATGTTTGTATAAAATATATTTTATTTAGTATTTCTCAATTATCATAAAATAATTCCAACTATCATCTAAAATAATGTATTTATTTAAGTCGATAATAATGTATGAACTTTTAAATAACAACATATGTCATTAATAATATAATATGTATAACATCTGATAACTTAAGTTATATATATATATATATATATATATATTTATCTTATATATATGTATATATCATATATGATAAGTTCGTCTATAGATAATAAAGTCAGTAAAACTAACTATAATGATCTATATATTGATAGATCTATTGATAGATAGATATTGGCATTGCATACATGTTCATAATAACATATAACTATGATAGTAATCCTACGTAGCCCTCTATTTGTATACTTCATAGTTATCTATGTACGCATATCTATGCCTAACTGTATACGAACACTTCAAACTAATCATAGTTACTGATTTATTATAACCCTGGTGACCATTGTCATAGTGTACCCCCAGGGTGTACCCTATTCAGATATTACCCCTCTTAACTTGCATGGTATTACACTATTTAACATACTATCAATACATCTCTCATTCTAAAATTAAATAAATTCATCTATCCACTATCTCTTTACTAACTTTTCTATTATCTCTCAGACTGTCTTCCTCAACTAAAATCTCTCTCAACATATATGTATATAGGTATACCTATAACCCCATTATTATTCTAATGTCACTATCTTCCGCATTATCTTCCGCATAATATACTAAATTCACCCCCCCCCTCCTATCTCTGTAGTTTCCTTACATGTATTGTACGTTGGGGCTATAGCAGTTGACGTATACGACAATTCCCGCTTGGCGTGTATCTTAAATTTGTTATCTTAAAAGTGTATTTACAAAATATTATTTGTGATAAACATGAACGCATATACAATAATATACATATATATATATATATATACACACACATAAACACACACACATACACACACATACACACATACATACATACACATATATATAATATCAGAATGTTAGGCATTACCATGGTAAACGAAAAAGCGCGATGATTATCTAGTCGTTACACACATATATATATATATATGCTTGCTTATTGCTTATTTCGGGATTGTTGTTTCTTCTCTGATTGAAATATATATATATATATATATATATATATATATATATATATATATATATATATTATATTATATACAAATGTATTAAAATATATTAAAATATATTAATAATGCTACAAATCAATCAGTAAATACGATATCACTGAAATGTTATACTTGTGAGGAATGGGCGTATCCGAATGAAAGTTTTCTTCAATGTTTATTTTAGTGATATTTAAATATTAATTATATAGTTATAATTAGTTAAGTTTATTTAGTAATTATTTAGTTATATTTAAATAATACCAACAACTGTTAAATTGTACATGTCCAATCGTGTATAATTTATAAATAATATATATATATTTTTATATTGTGTTTTTTTTTGTGACTGAGTGGCTGATGTTTTTGTATTATAGGCAGTCATCAGTTTAATCCATACTCCTGTACGATTCTGAAGCCTGGAACATCACAAATAATCAGGTATACACAAAACTGGAACCCTACAAAAAAGTAATGTAGATTATTGATCAATTCTGAATATTTCTTAGCGTAACTTGATTAAATAGAAATTAAAGATAACATTCCTCAAATAACGGTGATAATAAGAGAGAGAATAACAACATGTTTAGACACTACTTTAAAATAAAATGAATTATTTAGTAATTCCAATTTACTTGTAACCATCAAAATGAATATACTAGATCTTAAATACCGATGACATATACCTACATAAGTTAGAACAAAAGTCGAGAAAGCACTGTAAAATATAATGATATTGTCAAATGAGATCGGGGAAATACTCCAATCCGGGAAAATAATTAACAATTCGTAATCACGTATGAAGAATATATACCTATACTGGTTTAGTAAGAATTATACGTTAATACTATTCAGATAAATTGCATATACACTATTGTTATCTAGTGTAATATGGGGTAGGTAAATATCATTTTATATATTTATATATATATATATATATATATATATATATATATATAGTTATATATATATAATAATAATATTTTCGTGCGCTGTCATTCACCGTGAACGTTCGCGTTTCACATTCATATACATTAATTCCGTTTTTGTATAATAGTCTTAACTGGCTGAATTAGATCCTTGTTTAATACAACTTTACGTATAGATTCTATACGCCCTAATGGATCAACCCAATGAAGGATATTGCATAACCTGTTGTAAGCAGTTCAAGGGTACTCGTGGACTTGCTATTCATCGTCGACGTATGCATGCACATGCATACCATATTGAGTACACAGATACAATATTAAACAACATCACGTCCCAGTCGAGACAGCGTTGGTCTGAAGTCGTCTCGAGAAAGCTTGCGTTAATCGAAATTGATATACTTTCCAAAAAATGTGACTCGAAGAGGTTTCCAATCAATAAGGAGATAGCGGAGAAGTTTACTGAGAGGTCTTTACAGGCTATCACAACTCATCGGTCATCTGCGAAGTACAAATCACTGGTTCGATCACTCCAGACATACGTTAATATAACTCATATTGTACAGCCTGTTTTGCACATAGACAATCTACTAACTAATAATCCCAATAACGATACTGAAGATACATACGATACTGATAACATTACTGATACTAACAGTACTAACTATGACTCTAACGACACTTTGCCCATACATTTAGATACACCACATTTATCAGATTACATTGACAATATACAAACTAACATTTTACATAATAACAACATTCATATAAACACTATTAAAGACACGCAACCATGCGAAACGATTAATTCTAATGTCTCGAATAGCTATTGTTATGATTTATCTACAGGTCCTAGATCACAAAACAATATTGATTTAACTAATAAAACAAATATTTTACAATATATATTAGATTTACACCCTAGCAAATACATATTACCTAGTTTACAATTAAATATACAGAATTTTAATTTCGACAATATTCAAAATCTAATAGACCTAGATTATGAACAATTAATTAATTCATCTATAGTTCAATCTAAAAAAAAACCAAAAATATTACGTAACAATATTATTTCTAACAATACAAAACGTAATGATAATATGGGCGTGCAATCAAATAGAAATGTTAAGCGTAAACAAAGGTGTTTATTATTTGCTAAAACGCAACAAATGTATTCTAAAAATAGATCCAGGCTCGCTAAATCTATTTTCGACGGCGAAGATATTACAAAAGAAATTAAAGAAATGCCAATCGATTTACAATTTAAATATTGGAGTGAGTTAATAAGTAAGCCATCTATTCCATTCAACCACTTATTTGTTAATAATAGTAATGCATATATACATCCAATTACGATAAACGAAGTGAAGTCATGTTACGGCACATTACACGACGGCGCCCCGGGAATAGATGGTCTTAAAAAATGCGATTTAACTAAAATTGGTCTAAATAATATAACAGCTCGCTTTAATATTTATCTCATATCATCTACTGCACCTTCCGCATTTAAACTAGGCCTAACTACTTTAATCCCTAAAACTAAGTACAGTACTGATCCGTCCCATTATCGTCCGATAACTATGTCATCGATATTCTGTAGACTTTTCCATAAAATGTTGGCACGCAGAATTGAAAACACAATTAGTCTTAATCCACGGCAAAAAGCTTTTGTTCGACGTGATGGTATTGCTGAGAATATATTTTTACTTAAATATATTATATATCAGCATAAAAATGCATTACGCCCATTAAAGGTGTGTTTGTTGGATGTTTCTAAAGCTTTTGATACGGTATCTCACAACTCAATTGTTGCATTAGCCGAAAGAGTAGGGACTCCTAAATGTATACAAGTTATATCATGCATACTTATTCTGATTGTTCAACTCAATAAATTATAAAAATGGAGTATCACCTAGTATACCAGTCAATCGTGGAGTAAAACAATGTGACCCAATGTCTCCCGCTCTTTTTAACTCCATTATAGATTATGTAACTGACAATATGCCAAGTAGTATTAATTTACAAGGAAATAGTACAATAAGCCATATGGCATTTGCAGATGATCTGGTTTTATTTGCGAAAGATGATGTAATGATGCAAGATCAAGTTGATCATGTTTTATTTAGACTAGCTCAATGTGGGTTAAACGTTAACAAATCAAAATTCGCTACATTGAATATAACTATTAACCCAAAGAAAAAACAATGGATATGTAACCCATATGTAACCCATCTATTGATAATTCTACAATTAAAGCGCTAAATATAGAAGACACTTATAGATATCTTGGCATCAACATAGGCGCTTTGGATAATAAAAATAATTAAATTAATGATGACATCATATCGAAACTCTTGGCAATATCTAAATCTACTCTAAAACCCCAACAAAAATTGTTTATGCTCAAAAATCATCTAATTCCAAGTATGCTTCATACCTTGACTTTCTCTAACGTATATTTAAATTCATTAAAAAAGATGGATAGAAGTATTCGGGCGTTCGTCAGACGTTGGCTTCGACTACCTTCAGATACTTCACTCGGTGTATTCTACGCACCTAGTAGTGTCGGTGGGATAGCTATCACTCGTCTTTTTCTGGCAATACCGGTGTTGCGGCTATAAAGAATGTCATCCATTAGAAGGAATGATGACACTATTATTCAAACTCTTCCCGATAGCGTTATTCTAAAATGGTCTACACCTCGAGTATACGATGAATACACGTTTATTGATAACACATCCATAAATAAATATCATTCAATATATTTATTTTATTCTGTCGATGGCAAGGGTTTAGAATTAGGCACGCATAGTCCTTTTATTAATAATTGGATAACTTCTCCTATAAAGATGTTTTCTGGTCGCGATTTTGTAGATATGGTAAAGCTAAAGCACGGTCTATTGTATACACATTACAGATGTAAACGTATGTTTCCAAGTTTAAATACAATCTGTTTAAGGCGAGGGTGTAATTATAAATATGACTGCCTAAATCATATCATGCAGACCTGTAGATTTAATTATAATAACATTATTCATAGGCATAATTATGTTAACGCTCTTTTAATCACTCTACTTAATAAGTACAAATTTACAACTATACTGGAACCACACATACGAACACAACTTGGCTTACGAAACCTGACTTACTGGCTTACCGAAATGACATTGTTTATATTATAGATACACAAATCTCAACTGATACAATAGATACCGATACTAATTACCGACACAAAACTGACTACTATAACAAACCTGAAATACTCTCCTACGCAAAACGACTTACTGGTGCAAAGCAGGCTAAACTAAGTGCCTCTTGTTGGAACTGGCGTGGTATACCCTCATCCCTATAGGTATACCCTCATCCCTGTTGTTATAACGTCTAAAGACCTATATTCGTTAGGCCTGAGGAAGCATGATATTACGCTACTCAGTATTCGTGTCATGACAGGCAGTCTAAATATTTATCGCAAATACTGCTGCAATGGATTATTGTAAAATCCTTAATTACCTGGCCTCTCCCTTGCCTACTACGTCATATTTTTATTAATATGTTTTCGCTAATAAATGGGATAATTGGCTCTGGTTATTAACTAACCATTGTCCGAAAATATATATATATATATATATATATATATATATATATAGTTATATATATATATATAATAATAATAATATTTATTTATTAAATCACACATATAATAGTAGCGGATACAAATGGACCACTAAATAAGTCGTAGACTTATACCTGTTATAAATAACTGTGAGGGGCACAGGACAATACAATACAAATAGTACAATTTTATTATTATGTTTTGATTTACTTTTATTAAGTTCTTGATAAACACAAGAGAAAAACATGAACTACATGGAGTCGAACCCGGGACATCTGGCTTACTAGATGTTGGTTGTCCCACTGAGCCATATACCCCTATATATATACCCTATATATATATATATATATATATATATTATATGTGTGTGTATATAAATGTCTATATATTATAGGATATATTGGTGAAGATTCGGAGAAATCAGCATGCCAAACAGAAAGTGAGGATGGAGCTGGCTTCTGGAAAGATTGCCCGACCAGCGTTTGTATCCTAGAAGAAATGCAGCAGTATTCAACTAATTTATATCACTAATATACAGGTACAGAGAATAAATAGAAAGGAGGCATTAGCATACAATTGGACAGCTGTTTGCATGTCTTTTGTAGGTGAAATAAGCCGCAAAGGAGGTTTGTATAATACATTTAGAATGTTCAAATAATATTTATATTTATATATATATATATATATATATATTACACTTATGAAATAAAATATAAAATTTAATGACTGATATAGTATCATGATTCAGTAATTTCAATAATATATAATATAATACTGATTTTAGGACCAATACAATTAATTTACCATTAATTAATAAATGTATAATATATAATATATATTTATAAATATTATGTTAATATTATATTACATGATACATGTTATAGCTTTTTATTGATATTTGATTATTTAAATAATATAATAGTTTATATAATCAAATATAAAATATATATATATATATATTTTTTTATTTTTTTAAATTTTTATTTGGTGGAGTCCTTTCATCCCATAAAGGAACTTATATGAAGTTTTAACTTATAACCATATATGGCTATAATGTCCCTTCGAAGCCGCTCTCATGTTAATGCATCCATGGTTTTAACGAGAGCCGATCATTTATTTATACACGATTAATATGATAATAAGATCACTTCTAAATAATATTTTAAGACCTATTTTATAAAATTAAGTAATGGTCCGGACGAGGCTCGAACCCGTGTCCTACTGCTTGTGTATCTGACGTATGTATATATATATTTATATATATATATATATATACATATATATATATATATATATATATATATGTATATATAGTAATATACTATTTTTTAAATATCAATATATCAATACTTTTTTTGTGAGAAATATAGGATATTGATAAAAACAGTTTTCGCTCTATATACATGTAGACAGCACACATTACGATATTATATTATTGAATAACATACAATTGCTATATGCATGCATTAGTTGAAGATAAACTGATATTACTGTCCAAGGCTGGCTGCGCTATCGTGAAGAACCGCTATCACGATGACAGGTGTGACGAAGTGACAGACACGTCAGATGTTAGTGCCGCGGTAAATAGTGATTCATTCAGCAACGTGACGGCTCATCATATATAATGCCACAATATAGACCAACGATAATATATAGACCACTATTTTCAAACATGTTCTCGAATATCGGGAACTTGATCTTTCAATGAAGTATTCATATGTTATTAAGGGCCGGGGTAAACTGGCCGAGTTTACATGTAAAATATAGGGAAAATGAGGGTCAATAAAAATACTACTATTTTTACACAAATGCATATAATCACCTAATTTTTTTACCTATAGTTAGCTAAATATCATATCTATAAAACCTAGCCTATATCTAGACATATAACCATCTACAAGTTATCGGTTACCACCAATATTTATTTTGTATTTTTTTTTGTTTTTTTTCATAAACTTTTTTTTATAATATTTATAATTAGTATATTTAAAATTAAAATTATGACATTCTAATATGATAGCTTAAGCTAATAATTATTACCAGTAATATCATATATATATATATATATATATATATATACTCAGAAAGTTTTATAATAATTGAAGCAATTGGACAAATGTAGTACTATGAAAAAAAAATCAAAAAAAAAAGTTCTGAGATATAGTCTTCTAGAGTTTTAAATAAATTAATGATATTTATATATTTTATTATTACATATAATGTTAGTGTAATTCAACATTCACTGCATGATAACTGGATATGGCTCTATAGATAAATATTAATATTATAAATAATAAAAATAAAACGTATCATAACTGAATATTTGAACTCAACTATTACTCAAATGTTATCAAATATTGTTTACAGGAATAAGTTTGAAAACTCGATTTGAAATACTTTGAAATATTTGTATATTAAACTTTATATACCATTTTAAAGATTAGTTGAAAATGTATTAATAACAATATTTTAGTAAATAACAAATGTATATATGATCGTTAGGATTTGTTATCACCTCATTATAGGATTTAGGCATAACATTTAATGATAATATGAGTTTTAATACTCATATTAATACTATATGTACTAAAGCACACTTAATTATTAATAGATTATTTAGATATTTCATCACCAATGATTATAATCATATATAATTATATATACTTGCTTAAAGCCTATGTATCATATTTTCGCCTTATTATGGAATAGGATTCATATGTTTGAAATCCAGACAATTTCATATGCAATTCTAACAATATAGAAAATATTCAAATCTATTTCACTAATATTTTTTTATATATAATAATATATAATATATATAATAATATATATATAATACATCTATAGATGTAACTTAACGGTCTTATGAAGATAGAATTATTTTTCTCAATATTAAAACTTTATTTCATCGCAGGTTATTATCTGATCTTACCCTGACTTATAAAATATTGAACGGACTTGTCGATGTGGATGCAACTGATATCTTTGATCTATATAGCAACAATTGCAGAGGGCCTAAAGTGAAGATACGAAAGAAAAAGTGTATAACAAACGCCCATCTGAATTATTTTGGAAATAGAGTTTGCTCTTCATGGAACGCGTTACCTTTTACAATTACATCTTGTAAAACCATAACACTTTCCCGTGCAAAATTAATTCACACCAAATGTATCAATCATATGATAATAACATATAATATTGTTATTCCGTATTAATTGTATCGATATATAGTATTTGATATTATGCTTGCAGTCAGCAGTTTACGGTAACTTAACGCCAGGAGACGTCAACCAAATTACATACTAGGGACTCATCCACCCTTGGGAATTGATCCATCCCATATGGGCCTTGCCAACCCGAGACCTTCGGTTTTGTTACCTCTCCTGTTTGACAACTTGCACTATCGGATACTATATATTGCTTCAACGGCTCGTATGATCCAATGTTTTATTTTTATTTTACTTCTCCGTTTATTTCTTGTTTTTTTTTGTATCATGTTGTTTATTCTTACTGTTATCACATTTATATATTTTGTTTATATATGTTATATAATTATATGTTTATATATAATTATAACTTTCTTTATATATAACCAATAATTCAATAAACTGTTGATAATAATAATAATAATAATAATAATAATAATAATATATGTTGTATGTGTGCTATTAATGTATATTATCTATATCATATTTAAATGTAATGATAAATTATGTATTATTTTTAGATTAACAATGATGTCAATATCATGTATACCTTATTATAATAACACACAATCATAGTACCATACTTGTACTTTACGTACGTGATTACCAATAGTAATACATAACAGAGGGTGTCAACTTTCTTGGTATCATCGAACGGAGTAAGCACAATTAAGGGAACCCGGTGTACATGTTTCGAGACTGACTGTAACCCTATGAAGTGTGTAGACAAGTGGTTGATATATTATGGAATATTCGGATGGTTATTAAACATATACATTATAGTTGATAGTATCGTTGATTCGTGTATATTTACATATACACATGTGGTAAATATCGTATACGACTAATATATTAGTATTAGATGTATATATATATATATATATATATATATACATATAATAACTATATAGATTTAATCATGTATCATCCTATACATGATATGTCCATGCATTATGATTAATTATAATTAATTATCAATGATTTTATCAATAATATTATTTGTTATGATTATATATTAGGAAGAAAAGTATTATTGTAATAATAACATATATCATATATTATAATATATATTTTATACACTATTATTTATGATAAGTTGTCGACATTGTCTGCATAGCCGATAGGTGCTTATTATTTTAAATGTACGCTCATTTATAAGAAGAAAATAAATAGATCGTGTATAACTTATGTACCTTAAATACATACTAACTATAACATAATATGTATAATATATATATATATATATATATATATATATATATATATATATATATATTGTATATACATAATGAACTATCGGTACTCGCAGTGACTCTGTGTGGGGATCAGGAGAACTAAGCATATTTCAAATAGTGCTGTTAGTGTTTCTGAGCGTGTGCTTCGTGATGTGTATGTACTGCGCGATGTGCTTCTGGGCCGTACTAATGTGACTGCTATGTGACGGGTCTGGTTCAGTAGCATGCATTAAAGCCTCCATAGACGGCCACTGTCTCCAATGTTAGTGGCGGGTGAGCGTTTGTATGTGAGCGTATTTAATTGTGTGTGTATGTGTGTATGTGTGTATGTGTGCGTGCAAGCTACTATTACCATATGTATATGATATATATATATATATATATATATATCAATTATGATGATATATGATATATATATATATAATAACCTAATTACTAATGCCGAGCAGTAGTTTGTTTAAAACTTAAATATATATGAATAATATCTTAGAAACATGTTTGAAATAATCAAAACACAAGATACAAAGTTGTCAAATTTAGTAATATTTAGGGATAACATATAATATAAGTTATAACTAGCGTTCACCTTAAAAATGCCTTAGAAAGTATGGCATCTCTATACTAGTATACTGATTGCGATGTGTTATAAAGTCAATGATAATAACCCTATTTTAACCGGCGTCCTACTATTATAAATATACCTATACAAATATATATATATATATATATATATATTTATTTATTTATTTGTAGATCAAGATGGTCAGTTCTCTACATAGGAGAATTGATAGGAAACGATAACGTGAATTAACACTGACGAATATTCAACATTTTGATATTTACGTAGACATGAATAAAACTACTTTAAAAAACCACATAAATATATTTATAAATAGTATTATATATAGTATACTCTTATTTACAATATATATATATTGTATTTATATATATAGTATATATACTATTTCAATTATTATATTTATAAATAATGAATTATTTATTTATATGACTGTATGTTTATGTGAAATTAAATGTATGTAAATTATAACTGGATCATACACAGCTAGATGCGGAGTAATGAATCTTAGTTCCGGAAAGACCGCTACTGAAGAAAGAGAAGTAAAAATTAGATGGCAACAATACACAGAAGAGCTCTACAGGAGAGATCCTAAAATCACTGATACTTTCCCCGAAACTAGATATAAAGATGAACCTCATATACTAGAAACAGAGGTAAAGGACGCTATCAAGCATATATCAAATCGGAAATCATCTGGATGTGATGGTATACCTATAGAGCTTCTGAAAGCAGGTGGAGATGCATCTATAAAAATACTGTTAATTATTTTCAATAACGTATGGAGGACTAAGGAATGGCCAAGAGATTGGAAGAAATCTATTTATCTCCCGATATACAAGAAAGGAGATAAGAAAGAATGTGGGAACTATCGTACTATTGCTCTGATATATCATGCTAGCAAGATATTTCTTCGAATTATTCAGAAAAGATTAGAACATTTCCTTATCCCAGAACTACCTATTGAACAAGCAGGTTTTAGAAAAGGAAGAGGAACAAGAGATCATATAGCTAATTTGCGGTGGATGATGGAAACAGCCAAAGAACACAACAGGAATGTGTATATGTGTTTCATCGATTATAAAAAGGCCTTCGACTGCGTAGATCATGAGAGACTATGGGTGATACTCAAAGAAATGGGAGTTCCTGTTCACCTAATAGTCCTACTGCAAAAGCTCTATATGAAACAAGAAGCCACTATAAGAACAGAATTCGGTGAAACTGATACTATAAACATAGGGAAATGGGTAATACAATGATGTATTTTATCCCCCCTATTGTTTAAAATATATGCAGAAAACATAATGAGAGAGGCATTAGAAGATTGGGATGGGGGAATCAGTATTGGAGGTAGAATGATTACTAACCTGAGATATGCTGACGACACAACACTGATCGCTGAAACTAAAAACGATCTAATAGCAATTATGGAAAGAGTAAAGTTGGCTAGTGAAAAGGCAGGTCTATATCTAAATGTAACTAAAGTAATGATGTCTGAAGACCAAGGAGAAATGGTAGGAGATGGAAAGCATATTGAAGTAGTATCGCACTTTATTTTCTTGGGATCTCTAATAACCAAGGATGGATTCTGTGAGAAGGAAATACGCAGAAGGTTAGCAATAGGTAGATCTGCAATGGGGGGACTAACGAAAATCTGGAAAGATAGAGGAATTACCCTCAGAACAAAGATCAGGCTTGTAAAAGCTTTAGTTTTCCCTATAGTCTTATACGGAGCAGAATCTTGGACAATGAGAAAGCTTGAGAGAAAGATGATCGATGCTTTTGAGTTATGGTGTTGGAGACGTCTGTTAAGAGTAACATGGATCGACAGAAAGACAAATTGTTGGGTTATTGACAATATAAAACCAGAATGGACGCTCGAGTCAAGGATAGTCAAGGCATCATTATGTTACTTTGGCCATGTTATAAGAGCAGGCGGAATGGAATATGAAGTGATGGTAGGAAGAATGGGGGGTTATAGAAGCAGAGGGAGACCACGGCAAAGATGGCTAGATAGCATAAAGAAAAACTTCCATGGTACTATCTATAACATGATCCGAGCCTCAAGGTGTAGGAGGAGTTGGAGAGCTGCTGTCATGGATGTCGCCAGGGGTCGGATACGATTCGACGGCACAGGTTAACAGGTTAAATTCATATATTGTCTATTTATGTAATATTAATACAATATCATTTTAATTATTCTTAAAATAATTTTATTTTATTTTTATATTTTATATATTATTGGTTTATTTTAATCTTTTTAAATTATCATATCATATATAAGTACAGTCAACTCTTGGTAAGTCGGACTATGGATAAGTCGGACTTCTCGATAAGTCGGACACATTTAGTTGGTTTGGTTGGATTTGTATCTAGTTCCATGTTAAATTAATCGAATAAGTCGGATAAGTCGGACTTTTTATAAATTGTCAGAAATGTTTATTTTAAATAATGAATTTTATAATTTTAGTAAGTAATATTATTGAATACAACATTGTATGTTGTTGATTGTTGCATAATTCGTTTATTTGCATTATTATCATTAATATGTGATAACGCGATTACATTGCTGCGTGAAGTATGCTACCTTATGCTACCTCGACTGTGGGAGATTCACTAGATGCATTAGATGGGCTAGCCTAGCATGATATTTGACATAAAGTCAGTGTATGCAGAGATACGAGTCATTAGGAGGATCCTTATCATTACTAATGATTCATTAGTCAGCATTCAGTCCTGTTCGTCAAGTCTACGAGAATGCCTTTGTGTTTAATAATACCCCGGTAACATGTCGGAGGGTCGTATAAAACTAATGTAAAGCTTAGCGATACTAATTTGCGGTAATGTGTGGTATATTAGTGTATTCGTGAGTGTGGGAAAGACTGGAACATGTAGACTATACATTGTAGAGGTAGTAATGAATGTGGGTTGATGAAGGCGGGGTTTAATACGAGTAAGGGCGGGCTGTACATAAATGCAATCAATATTCTAAGATTTAACATATCATAGAATGGTGTAGATAAGGTACCGGATAAGATTAATATTATAAAGGCAACTTAACATAAAGGGTTGCTTGGGATATAGACAACATAACAAAATATAAAATAAAACAATGTGTATTTAAACAATATCTTAATTAGTTTTATATATCACAACATTACAAGGTGTACTCTATAGAGTTTAAACGATATAAACATCATTAACATATACGTTTTAAATGTGTACTAATTATAAAATTATATATGACAAATATTTAAAAATACATTTTAATTATAATTATTGTATAATATTTGATACATTACAATAGTTATCCATTCCAAAATTATAAATCAATATATATATTTTAATCTATAAATAATTGTTCTGCATTTATAAATCTAAGATTATTTACTATAATTTAATCTGATAGAGATTTAGTTTTATATGAAATATTAGAAACTATCAAATCATATTATTTTTTAAACTAAGTGTAATCTAAATATATTTGTATATGTAATAAAACCTATAATGACTATAATACAATTTTTATTTATACTTTTATATATCCATTTTTATAATACAGATAATAGTTTTTTATATTCACATAAACATTTTATTTAATTATAAATATTCTTCTTATAGATTTTTATATTGTATTTATATTAATTTGGTTTATAATATCTCTTATTTCCTATTTATTTTAAATAATTACTTCTATGTATTCTCATGTTTATAATTTACAATATTCAATAATTACCTACATAATTTGAATTATTTAATTATTTTAGGGGAAATAGCTTTTTGAAAAAATAAAAAAGCCTATTAATTGCATTATTTTCAATAACACTTGTAACACCTTAAGGGAGTTATGTCGGGTAGGTTCCATTATGGGGGTAGACTCATGTTATCATATGTGTATAGAAGGATATAAAAAGCTTGAAAATCCATTGTTGAAATTAACTAGATATAAGGCTGGTATAGGAAAGTAACCTAATACGGACACTTTAACAATAAATGGTCTTAACATTTTATGACTCAATATTTTTACTTACAAATTATAATATATTAATATTATCTGATTATATATATTATTGTGATTTTAAAATTGTATTTAATCTTTTTATTCAATATATAACGGGAGTGTCCGTATTCGGTACCCATATCCGAATACTGACACCCTATATATATATAGGGTGTCAGTATATCCTCTATATATACCACTAGATAAACTATATATTATTGATGAATCAATCAGACAAATTACAATTACATTATTTATAATTAATTTATTTTAATTTAATTAGTTAATAATTATTTATTTTTATTATTTTTTTAATTAATAATACAATTTAATTATATAAATAATATAAATTTTAGATTTAGCTTTATTGGTTATATTAATATTATAAAGTACGCGATTTTTATGCAAATAGAATAGTTCATACGCAGCGTTCTGATTGGTTATATGGTGTACGTATTAAGACATCTAGAGTGTCCGTAATAGGGACTTATATGGCATCTAAATATAAACTTATAACTTAATAAACATTTGATAACAATTATAGAAATTATATATATCATTTTTAGCATGCTTTATTTTTTAATAATTTAGTGTTATATTTTATCGATATATTTGTACATTCTTGAGAAAGTTTTACGTTGACATTTTTTTTCATAAATTTAAAAACGTTATTTAAATCAGTTTATTGGATAAATCATCAATATTTTGAATAATTAAAAATAAAAAAATACTTTTTTAGACTATTTATATAATTATGAATATGTTATTCATTAAATATTTTTTTGTAGGATTTATGGTTTCTGAGATACCGAGAGTGTCAGTATTTGGGTACTGTCCGTATTCGGTTACTTTCCCTACCTCATATGTCAACGATATTATTTCATATTAGTGATATATCCCTTTATAAAGGGAAATAACCACCTTTGTTTACAATGGTAAATCATTCATAGTAGATAGCAGCGATATCAACAATATCATCGTGTAAGGTATATTTGTTAATCAGGTAATATGTTTTAAAAATATATTTCATATATTATTAAAAAACTAAAACTTATTTGTTATTTATAATATAAAATAATATATATTTAATAATATATTTTTTAAATAAGTCTATTAAATTAAAAATGTGTTATTGTTTATTATCATTGTGATGTTTATAAAATACGGTAGTAACATATTGGTTATTGTCTTTTTTGCAGGTATTTATACTATCAATTTAATATTTATAATTATCAATATATCAAATAAATCTTATCATAATAATTATATATATGTATAATTGTATATATATATATATATATATATATATATATATATATATATATATATATATATGTGTGTATATATATGTAATACATATATATTTAATATATAAATATTCACAAATTACGTCATTAAAATGTAAAATAGTATTATACATGTATAAATATAAAATAATGTTTGTATAAAATATATTTTATTTAGTATTTCTCAATTATCATAAAATAATTCCAACTATCATCTAAAATAATGTATTTATTCAAGTCGATAATAATGTATGAACTTTTAAATAACAACATATGTCATTAATAATATAATATGTATAACATCTGATAACTTAAGTTATATATATATATATATATATATATTTATCTTATATATATGTATATATCATATATGATAAGTTCGTCTATAGAATAATAGATAATAAAGTCAGTAAAACTAACTATAATGATCTATATATTGATAGATCTATTGATAGATAGATATTGGCATTGCATACATGTTCATAATAACATATAACTATGATAGTAATCCTACGTAGCCCTCTATTTGTATACTTCATAGTTATCTATGTACGCATATCTATGCCTAACTGTATACGAACACTTCAAACTAATCATAGTTACTGATTTATTATAACCCTGGTGACCATTGTCATAGTGTTCCCCAGGGTGTACCCTATTCAGATATTACCCATCTTAACTTGCATGGTATTACACTATTTAACATACTATCAATACACCCTCCACATCTCTCATTCTAAAATTAAATAAATTCATCTATCCACTATCTCTTTTCTAACTTTTCTATTATCTCTCAGACTGTCTTCCTCAACTAAAATCTCTCTCAACATATATGTATATAGGTATACCTATAACCCCATTATTATTCTAATGTCACTATCTTCCGCATTATCCTCATATAATATACTAAATTCACCCCCCCCCCTCCTATCTCTGTAGTTTCCTTACATGTATTGTACGTTGGGGCTATAGCAGTTGACGTATACGACAATTCCCGCTTGGCGTGTATCTTAAATTTGTAATCTTAAAAGTGTATTTACAAAATATTATTTGTGATAAACATGAACGCATATACAATAATATACATATATATATATATATATACACACACATAAACACACACACATACACACACATACACACATACATACATACACATATATATAATATCAGAATGTTAGGCATTACCATGGTAAACGAAAAAGCGCGATGATTATCTAGTCGTTTACACACATATATATATATATGCTTGCTTATTGCTTATTTCGGGATTGTTGTTTCTTCTCTGATTGAAATATATATATATATATATATATATATATATATATATTATATTATATACAAATGTATTAAAATATATTAAAATATATTATTAATGCTACAAATCAATCAGTAAATACGATATCACTGAAATGTTATACTTGTGAGGAATGGGCGTATCAGAATGAAGGTTTTCTTCAATGTTTATTTTAGTGATATTTAAATATTAATTATATAGTTATAATTAGTTAAGTTTATTTAGTAATTATTTAGTTATATTTAAATAATACCAACAACTGTTAAATTGTACATGTCCAATCGTGTATAATTTATAAATAATATATATATATTTTTATATTGTGTTTTTTTTTGTGACTGAGTGGCTGATGTTTTTGTATTATAGGCAGTCATCAGTTTAATCCATACTCCTGTACGATTCTGAAGCCTGGAACATCACAAATAATCAGGTATACACAAAACTGGAACCCTACAAAAAAGTAATGTAGATTATTGATCAATTCTGAATATTTCTTAGCGTAACTTGATTAAATAGAAATTAAAGATAACATTCCTCAAATAACGGTGATAATAAGAGAGAGAATAACAACATGTTTAGACACTACTTTAAAATAAAATGAATTATTTAGTAATTCCAATTTACTTGTAACCATCAAAATGAATATACTAGATCTTAAATACCGATGACATATACCTACATAAGTTAGAACAAAAGTCGAGAAAGCACTGGAAAATATAATGATATTGTCAAATGAGATCGGGGAAATACTCCAATCCGGGAAAATAATTAACAATTCGTAATCACGTATGAAGAATATATACCTATACTGGTTTAGTAAGAATTATACGTTAATACTATTCAGATAAATTGCATATACACTATTGTTATCTAGTGTAATATGGGGTAGATAAATATCATTTTATATATTTATATATATATATATATATATATATATATATATATATAATAATAATATTTTCGTGCGCTGTCATTCACCGTGAACGTTCGCGTTTCACATTCATATACATTAATTCCGTTTTTGTATAACAGTCTTAACTGGCTGAATTAGATCCTTGTTTAATACAACTTTACGTATAGATTCTATACGCCCTAGTGGATCAACCCAATGAAGGATATTGCATAACCTGTTGTAAGCAGTTCAAGGGTACTCGTGGACTTGCTATTCATCGTCGACGTATGCATGCACATGCATACCATATTGAGTACACAGATACAATATTAAACAACATCACGTCCCAGTCGAGACAGCGTTGGTCTGAAGTCGTCTCGAGAAAGCTTGCGTTAATCGAAATTGATATACTTTCCAAAAAATGTGACTCGAAGAGGTTTCCAATCAATAAGGAGATAGCGGAGAAGTTTACTGAGAGGTCTTTACAGGCTATCACAACTCATCGGTCATCTGCGAAGTACAAATCACTGGTTCGATCACTCCAGACATACGTTAATATAACTCATATTGTACAGCCTGTTTTGCACATAGACAATCTACTAACTAATAATCCCAATAACGATACTGAAGATACATACGATACTGATAACATTACTGATACTAACAGTACTAACTATGACTCTAACGACACTTTGCCCATACATTTAGATACACCACATTTATCAGATTACATTGACAATATACAAACTAACATTTTACATAATAACAACATTCATATAAACACTATTAAAGACACGCAACCATGCGAAACGATTAATTCTAATGTCTCGAATAGCTATTGTTATGATTTATCTACAGGTCCTAGATCACAAAACAATATTGATTTAACTAATAAAACAAATATTTTACAATATATATTAGATTTACACCCTAGCAAATACATATTACCTAGTTTACAATTAAATATACAGAATTTTAATTTCGACAATATTCAAAATCTAATAGACCTAGATTATGAACAATTAATTAATTCATCTATAGTTCAATCTAAAAAAAAACCAAAAATATTACGTAACAATATTATTTCTAACAATACAAAACGTAATGATAATATGGGCGTGCAATCAAATAGAAATGTTAAGCGTAAACAAAGGTGTTTATTATTTGCTAAAACGCAACAAATGTATTCTAAAAATAGATCCAGGCTCGCTAAATCTATTTTCGACGGCGAAGATATTACAAAAGAAATTAAAGAAATGCCAATCGATTTACAATTTAAATATTGGAGTGAGTTAATAAGTAAGCCATCTATTCCATTCAACCACTTATTTGTTAATAATAGTAATGCATATATACATCCAATTACGATAAACGAAGTGAAGTCATGTTACGGCACATTACACGACGGCGCCCCGGGAATAGATGGTCTTAAAAAATGCGATTTAACTAAAATTGGTCTAAATAATATAACAGCTCGCTTTAATATTTATCTCATATCATCTACTGCACCTTCCGCATTTAAACTAGGCCTAACTACTTTAATCCCTAAAACTAAGTACAGTACTGATCCGTTCCATTATCGACCGATAACTATGTCATCGATATTCTGTAGACTTTTCCATAAAATGTTGGCACGCAGAATTGAAAACACAATTAGTCTTAATCCACGGCAAAAAGCTTTTGTTCGACGTGATGGTATTGCTGAGAATATATTTTTACTTAAATCTATTATATATCAGCATAAAAATGCATTACGCCCATTAAAGGTGTGTTTGTTGGATGTTTCTAAAGCTTTTGATACGGTATCTCACAACTCAATTGTTGCATTAGCCGAAAGAGTAGGGACTCCTAAAATGTATACAAGTTATATCATGCATACTTATTCTGATTGTTCAACTCAATAAATTATAAAAATGGAGTATCACCTAGTATACCAGTCAATCGTGGAGTAAAACAATGTGACCCAATGTCTCCCGCTCTTTTTAACTCCATTATAGATTATGTAACTGACAATATGCCAGGTAGTATTAATTTACAAGGAAATAGTACAATAAGCCATATGGCATTTGCAGATGATCTGGTTTTATTTGCGAAAGATGATGTAATGATGCAAGATCAAGTTGATCATGTTTTATTTAGACTAGCTCAATGTGGGTTAAACGTTAACAAATCAAAATGCGCTACATTGAATATAACTATTAACCCAAAGAAAAAACAATGGATATGTAACCCATATGTAACCCATCTATTGATAATTCTACAATTAAAGCGCTAAATATAGAAGACACTTATAGATATCTTGGCATCAACATAGGCGCTTTGGATAATAAAAATAATTAAATTAATGATGACATCATATCGAAACTCTTGGCAATATCTAAATCTACTCTAAAACCCCAACAAAAATTGTTTATGCTCAAAAATCATCTAATTCCAAGTATGCTTCATACCTTGACTTTCTCTAACGTATATTTAAATTCATTAAAAAAGATGGATAGAAGTATTCGGGCGTTCGTCAGACGTTGGCTTCGACTACCTTCAGATACTTCACTCGGTGTATTCTACGCACCTAGTAGTGTCGGTGGGATAGATATCACTCGTCTTTTTCTGGCAATACCGGTGTTGCGGCTAAAAAGAATGTCATCCATTAGAAGGAATGATGACACTATTATTCAAACTCTTCCCGATAGCGTTATTCTAAAATGGTCTACACCTCGAGTATACGATGAATACACGTTTATTGATAACACATCCATAAATAAATATCATTCAATATATTTATTTTATTCTGTCGATGGCAAGGGTTTAGAATTAGGCACGCATAGTCCTTTTATTAATAATTGGATAACTTCTCCTATAAAGATGTTTTCTGGTCGCGATTTTGTAGATATGGTAAAGCTAAAGCACGGTCTATTGTATACACATTACAGATGTAAACATATGTTTCCAAGTTTAAATACAATCTGTTTAAGGCGAGGGTGTAATTATAAATATGACTGCCTAAATCATATCATGCAGACCTGTAGATTTAATTATAATAACATTATTCATAGGCATAATTATGTTAACGCTCTTTTAATCACTCTACTTAATAAGTACAAATTTACAACTATACTGGAACCACACATACGAACACAACTTGGCTTACGCAAACCTGACTTACTGGCTTACCGAAATGACATTGTTTATATTATAGATACACAAATCTCAACTGATACAATAGATACCGATACTAATTACCGACACAAAACTGACTACTATAACAAACCTGAAATACTCTCCTACGCAAAACAACTTACTGGTGCAAAGCAGGCTAAACTAAGTGCCTCTTGTTGGAACTGGCGTGGTATACCCTCATCCCTATAGGTATACCCTCATCCCTGTTGTTATAACGTCTAAAGACCTATATTCGTTAGGCCTGAGGAAGCATGATATTACGCTACTCAGTATTCGTGTCATGACAGGCAGTCTAAATATTTATCGCAAATACTGCTGCAATGGATTATTGTAAAATCCTTAATTACCTGGCCTCTCCCTTGCCTACTACGTCATATTTTTATTAATATATTTTCGCTAATAAATGGGATAATTGGCTCTGGTTATTAACTAACCATTGTCCGAAAATATATATATATATATATATATATATATATATATAGTTATATATATATAATAATAATAATATTTATTTATTAAATCACACATATAATAGTAGCGGATACAAATGGACCACTAAATAAGTCGTAGACTTATACCTGTTATAAATAACTGTGAGGGGCACAGGACAATACAATACAAATAGTACAATTTTATTATTATGTTTTGATTTACTTTTATTAAGTTCTTGATAAACACAAGAGAAAAACATGAACTACCTGGAGTCGAACCCGGGACATCTGGCTTACTAGATGTTGGTTGTCCCACTGAGCCATATACCCCTATATATATACCCTATATATATATATATTATATGTGTGTGTATATAAATGTCTATATATTATAGGATATATTGGTGAAGATTCGGAGAAATCAGCATGCCAAACAGAAAGTGAGGATGGAGCTGGCTTCTGGAAAGATTGCCCGACCAGCGTTTGTATCCTAGAAGAAATGCAGCAGTATTCAACTAATTTATATCACTAATATACAGGTACAGAGAATAAATAGAAAGGAGGCATTAGCATACAATTGGACAGCTGTTTGCATGTCTTTTGTAGGTGAAATAAGCCGCAAAGGAGGTTTGTATAATACATTTAGAATGTTCAAATAATATTTATATTTATATATATATATATATATATATTACACTTATGAAATAAAATATAAAATTTAATGACTGATATAGTATCATGATTCAGTAATTTCAATAATATATAATATAATACTGATTTTAGGACCAATACAATTAATTTACCATTAATTAATAAATGTATAATATATAATATATATTTATAAATATTATGTTAATATTATATTACATGATACATGTTATAGCTTTTTATTGATATTTGATTATTTAAATAATATAATAGTTTATATAATCAAATATAATATATATATATATATATATTTTTTTATTTTTTTAAATTTTTATTTGGTGGAGTCCTTTCATCCCATAAAGGAACTTATATGAAGTTTTAACTTATAACCATATATGGCTATAATGTCCCTTCGAAGCCGCTCTCATGTTAATGCATCCATGGTTTTAACGAGAGCCGATCATTTATTTATACACGATTAATATGATAATAAGATCACTTCTAAATAATATTTTAAGACCTATTTTATAAAATTAAGTAATGGTCCGGACGAGGCTCGAACCCGTGTCCTACTGCTTGTGTGTCTGACTATGTATATATATATATTTATATATATATATATATACATATATATATATATATATATATATATATATATATATATATATATATATATGTATATATAGTAATATACTATTTTTTAAATATCAATATATCAATACTTTTTTTGTGAGAAATATAGGATATTGATAAAAATAGTTTTCGCTCTATATACATGTAGACAGCACACATTACGATATTATATTATTGAATAACATACAATTGCTATATGCATGCATTAGTTGAAGATAAACTGATATTACTGTCCAAGGCTGGCTGCGCTATCGTG
The DNA here is from genome assembly GCA_964019155.1 of Osedax fenrisi. NCBI lineage: Eukaryota > Metazoa > Annelida > Polychaeta > Sabellida > Siboglinidae > Osedax > Osedax fenrisi. The sequence continues at coordinate 34,186,896 of OZ025241.1, forward strand.
AAGAACCGCTATCACGATGACAGGTGTGACGAAGTGACAGACACGTCAGATGTTAGTGCCGCGGTAAATAGTGATTCATTCAGCAACGTGACGGCTCATCATATATAATGCCACAATATAGACCAACGATAATATATAGACCACTATTTTCAAACATGTTCTCGAATATCGGGAACTTGATCTTTCAATGAAGTATTCATATGTTATTAAGGGCCGGGGTAAACTGGCCGAGTTTACATGTAAAATATAGGGAAAATGAGGGTCAATAAAAATACTACTATTTTTACACAAATGCATATAATCACCTAATTTTTTTACCTATAGTTAGCTAAATATCATATCTATAAAACCTAGCCTATATCTAGACATATAACCATCTACAAGTTATCGGTTACCACCAATATTTATTTTGTATTTTTTTTTGTTTTTTTTCATAAACTTTTTTTTATAATATTTATAATTAGTATATTTAAAATTAAAATTATGACATTCTAATATGATAGCTTAAGCTAATAATTATTACCAGTAATATCATATATATATATATATATATATACTCAGAAAGTTTTATAATAATTGAAGCAATTGGACAAATGTAGTACTATGAAAAAAAAATCAAAAAAAAAAGTTCTGAGATATAGTCTTCTAGAGTTTTAAATAAATTAATGATATTTATATATTTTATTATTACATATAATGTTAGTGTAATTCAACATTCACTGCATGATAACTGGATATGGCTCTATAGATAAATATTAATATTATAAATAATAAAAATAAAACGTATCATAACTGAATATTTGAACTCAACTATTACTCAAATGTTATCAAATATTGTTTACAGGAATAAGTTTGAAAACTCGATTTGAAATACTTTGAAATATTGTTATATTAAACTTTATATACCATTTTAAAGATTAGTTGAAAATGTATTAATAATAATATTTTAGTAAATAACAAATGTATATATGATCGTTAGGATTTGTTATCACCTCATTATAGGATTTAGGCATAACATTTAATGATAATATGAGTTTTAATACTCATATTAATACTATATGTACTAAAGCACACTTAATTATTAATAGATTATTTAGATATTTCATCACCAATGATTATAATCATATATAATTATATATACTTGCTTAAAGCCTATGTATCATATTTTCGCCTTATTATGGAATAGGATTCATATGTTTGAAATCCAGACAATTTCATATGCAATTCTAACAATATAGAAAATATTCAAATCTATTTCACTAATATTTTTTTATATATAATAATATATATATAATACATCTATAGATGTAACTTAACGGTCTTATGAAGATAGAATTATTTTTCTCAATATTAAAACTTTATTTCATCGCAGGTTATTATCTGATCTTACCCTGACTTATAAAATATTGAACGGACTTGTCGATGTGGATGCAACTGATATCTTTGATCTATATAGCAACAATTGCAGAGGGCCTAAAGTGAAGATACGAAAGAAAAAGTGTATAACAAACGCCCATCTGAATTATTTTGGAAATAGAGTTTGCTCTTCATGGAACGCGTTACCTTTTACAATTACATCTTGTAAAACCATAACACTTTCCCGTGCAAAATTAATTCACACCAAATGTATCAATCATATGATAATAACATATAATATTGTTATTCCGTATTAATTGTATCGATATATAGTATTTGATATTATGCTTGCAGTCAGCAGTTTACGGTAACTTAACGCCAGGAGACGTCAACCAAATTACATACTAGGGACTCATCCACCCTTGGGAATTGATCCATCCCATATGGGCCTTGCCAACCCGAGACCTTCGGTTTTATTACCTCTCCTGTTTGACAACTTGCACTATCGGATACTATATATTGCTTCAACGGCTCGTATGATCCAATGTTTTATTTTTATTTTACTTCTCCGTTTATTTCTTGTTTTTTTTTGTATCATGTTGTTTATTCTTACTGTTATCATATTTATATATTTTGTTTATATATGTTATATAATTATATGTTTATATATAATTATAACTTTCTTTATATATAACCAATAATTCAATAAACTGTTGATAATAATAATAATAATAATAATAATAATAATAATAATAATAATAATAATATATGTTGTATGTGTGCTATTAATGTATATTATCTATATCATATTTAAATGTAATGATAAATTATGTATTATTTTTAGATTAACAATGATGTCAATATCATGTCTACCTTATTATAATAACACACAATCATAGTACCATACTTGTACTTTACGTACGTGATTACCAATAGTAATACATAACAGAGGGTGTCAACTTTCTTGGTATCATCGAACGGAGTAAGCACAATTAAGGGAACCCGGTGTACATGTTTCGAGACTGACTGTAACCCTATGAAGTGTGTAGACAAGTGGTTGATATATTATGGAATATTCGGATGGTTATTAAACATATACATTATAGTTGATAGTATCGTTGATTCGTGTATATTTACATATACACATGTGGTAAATATCGTATACGACTAATATATTAGTATTAGATGTATATATATATATATATATATATATATATAATAACTATATAGATTTAATCATGTATCATCCTATACATGATATGTCCATGCATTATGATTAATTATAATTAATTATCAATGATTTTATCAATAATATTATTTGTTATGATTATATATTAGGAAGAAAAGTATTATTGTAATAATAACATATATCATATATTATAATATATATTTTATACACTATTATTTATGATAAGTTGTCGACATTGTCTGCATAGCCGATAGGGGCGTGCTTATTATTTTAAATGTACGCTCATTTATAAGAAGAAAATAAATAGATGTGTATAACTTATGTACCTTAAATACATACTAACTATAACATAATATGTATAATATATATATATATATATATATATATATATATATATATATATTGTATATACATAATGAACTATCGGTACTCGCAGTGACTCTGTGTGGGGATCAGGAGAACTAAGCATATTTCAAATAGTGCTGTTAGTGTTTCTGAGCGTGTGCTTCGTGATGTGTATGTGCTGCGCGATGTGCTTCTGGGCCGTACTAATGTGACTGCTATGTGACGGGTCTGGTTCAGTAGCATGCATTAAAGCCTCCATAGACGGCCACTGTCTCCAATGTTAGTGGCGGGTGAGCGTTTGTATGTGAGCGTATTTAATTGTGTGTGTATGTTTGTATGTGTGTATGTGTGCGTGCAAGCTACTATTACCATATGTATATGATATATATATATATATATATATATATATATATCAATTATGATGATATATGATATATATATATATATATATAATAACCTAATTACTAATGCCGAGCAGTAGTTTGTTTAAAACTTAAATATATATGAATAATATCTTAGAAACATGTTTGAAATAATCAAAACACAAGATACAAAGTTGTCAAATTTAGTAATATTTAGGGATAACATATAATATAAGTTATAACTAGCGTTCACCTTAAAAATGCCTTAGAAAGTATGGCATCTCTATACTAGTATAATGATTTCGATGTGTTATAAAGTCAATGATAATAACCCTATTTTAAACGGCGTCCTACTATTATAAATATACCTTTACAAATATATATAAATATATATATATATATATATATTTATTTATTTATTTGTAGATCAAGATGGTCAGTTCTATACATAGGAGAATTGATAGGAAACGATAACGTGAATTAACACTGACGAATATTCAACATTTTGATATTTACGTAGACATGAATAAAACTACTTTAAAAAACCACATAAATATATTTATAAATAGTATTATATATAGTATACTCTTATTTACAATATATATATATTGTATTTATATATATACTATATATACTATTTCAATTATTATATTTATAAATAATGAATTATTTATTTATGTTTTAAATGTAGTTAACTGTATGTTTATGTGAAATTAAATGTATGTAAATTATAACTGGATCATACACAGCTAGATGCGGAGTAATGAATCTAAGTTCCGGAAAGACCGCTACTGAAGAAAGAGAAGTAAAAATTAGATGGCAACAATACACAGAAGAGCTCTACAGGAGAGATCCTAAAATCACTGATACTTTCCCCGAAACTAGATATAAAGATGAACCTCATATACTAGAGACAGAGGTAAAGGACGCTATCAAGCATATATCAAATCGGAAATCATCTGGATGTGATGGTATACCTATAGAGCTTCTGAAAGCAGGTGGAGATGCATCTATAAAAATACTGTTAATTATTTTCAATAACGTATGGAGGACTAAGGAATGGCCAAGAGATTGGAAGAAATCTATTTATCTCCCGATATACAAGAAAGGAGATAAGAAAGAATGTGGGAACTATCGTACTATTGCTCTGATATATCATGCTAGCAAGATATTTCTTCGAATTATTCAGAAAAGATTAGAACATTTCCTTATCCCAGAACTACCTATTGAACAAGCAGGTTTTAGAAAAGGAAGAGGAACAAGAGATCATATAGCTAATTTGCGGTGGATGATGGAAACAGCCAAAGAACACAACAGGAATGTGTATATGTGTTTCATCGATTATAAAAAGGCCTTCGACTGCGTAGATCATGAGAGACTATGGGTGATACTCAAAGAAATGGGAGTTCCTGTTCACCTAATAGTCCTACTGCAAAAGCTCTATACGAAACAAGAAGCCACTATAAGAACAGAATTCGGTGAAACTGATACTATAAACATAGGGAAAGGGGTAATACAAGGATGTATTTTATCCCCCCTATTGTTTAAAATATATGCAGAAAACATAATGAGAGAGGCATTAGAAGATTGGGATGGGGGAATCAGTATTGGAGGTAGAATGATTACTAACCTGAGATATGCTGACGACACAACACTGATCGCTGAAACTAAAAACGATCTAATAGCAATTATGGAAAGAGTAAAGTTGGCTAGTGAAAAGGCAGGTCTATATCTAAATGTAACTAAAGTAATGATGTCTGAAGACCAAGGAGAAATGGTAGTAGATGGAAAGCATATTGAAGTAGTATCGCACTTTATTTTCTTGGGATCTCTAATAACCAAGGATGGATTCTGTGAGAAGGAAATACGTAGCAGAAGGTTAGCAATAGGTAGATCTGCAATGAGGGGACTAACGAAAATCTGGAAAGATAGAGGAATTACCCTCAGAACAAAGATCAGGCTTGTAAAAGCTTTAGTTTTCCCTATAGTCTTATACGGAGCAGAATCTTGGACAATGAGAAAGCTTGAGAGAAAGATGATCGATGCTTTTGAGTTATGGTGTTGGAGACGTCTGTTAAGAGTAACATGGATCGACAGAAAGACAAATTGTTGGGTTATTGACAATATAAAACCAGAATGGACGCTCGAGTCAAGGATAGTCAAGGCATCATTATGTTACTTTGGCCATGTTATAAGAGCAGGCGGAATGGAATATGAAGTGATGGTAGGAAGAATGGGGGGTTATAGAAGCAGAGGGAGACCACGGCAAAGATGGCTAGATAGCATAAAGAAAAACTTCCATGGTACTATCTATAACATGATCCGAGCCTCAAGGTGTAGGAGGAGTTGGAGAGCTGCTGTCATGGAAGTCGCCAGGGGTCGGATACGATTCGACGGCACAGGTTAACAGGTTAAATTCATATATTGCCGATTTATGTAATATTAATACAATATCATTTTAATTATTCTTAAAATAATTTTATTTTATTTTTATATTTTATATATTATTGGTTTATTTTAATCTTTTTAAATTATCATATCATATATAAGTACAGTAAACTCTTGGTAAGCCGGACTATGGATAAGTCGGACTTCTCGATAAGTCGGGCACATTTAGTTGGTTTGGTTGGATTTGTATCTAGTTCCATGTTAAATTAATCGAATAAGTCGGATAATTTGGATTGGATAAGTCGGACTTTTTATAAATTGTCAGAAATGTTTATTTTAAATAATGAATTTTATAATTTTAGTAAGTAATATTATTGAATACAACATTGTATGTTGTTGATTGTTGCATAATTCCATATTTCGGTAACCATTTAACTCGCGCTGCGATCTCGGATAAGTCGGACATCTCGCTAAGTCGGACACTTTTCCCGGTCCCTTGCGAGTCCGACTTATCGGGAGTTGACTGTATACATATATATATATATATATTATTTGTATAGGGTAATGGTGCATATTTTAAAAATCGAGCGAATTCCTAGGATAACACTACATGATTAAATATATATATAGTTATATATATATATATATATATATATATATATATATATTATATCTCCTATTTAAACGCCAATAATATCCATATACCTCAACAAAGTGGTTTTCGCCGAGGACACTCCACAGAATCAGCACTACTAAACGTAATTGATGTAATCACTTCTACCATTAATACCAATAATTTCTGTCAACTAGTCATGCTGCAAATATCCAGTGCTTTCGATACGCTTGAACACCAAGGTATACTGTCCCATCTACACCTGCTTGGATTAGAGAACTTGCCCTCTCATGATTTACTTCATATCTGTATGACCATAGTAGCAGTGTAAAAATATATAATTCTTTTTCTTCCATTTCTCCTATGAAATATGGTGTTCCCCAGGGATCAGTACTCGGTCCTTCACTTTTCTATATTTATGTATATCCAACACCATCATAATATCTATGTATCCAAATATATATTACCATATATATACAGATGACATACAACTATATATATTTCTTCCCACTAATTCATCACCAGGTATCAATAATCTACTCTCTAATTGTGCTAATGACATTAAAGAATGGCTTATTTCTAACAATCTTCTCCTTAATGCCTTCAAAACTACATTTTTTAATCTTTCTCCATCTCCAACTTACTTCCCTCCTTTTCTTATTGATAACATTGTAATATCTCCTTCTTCTACTGCATCTAACTTAGGTGTACTTTTTGATTCTACTCTTTCCTTCATTCATCATATTACTGCCATCACTAAATCTGCAAATTATCATCTATTTAAAATTAGAAAAATACGAAAATCAATTACTGTATCTCTTACTAAAACTCTAGTTAATTCCCTTTTCATCTCACGTATAGATTATTATTCCTCAATCCTTATCAATCTTCCAGTATCCTCTATCTCTCCCCTAAATCGATTTATTCGTTCATCAATCCGTACAACATATAACTTACGTATTCGAGATCATTCCTCTACTTCCTCAACACCTATCTCCATGGTTCACATTTAACAAACTACCTGCTTATCTCATACTATATATGTTTCTTTCCTCAACATACTCTTCGAATTGATCCTCTTATATTTATGCTTATTTAGTACAAATATCTTCCATTCCGTCTCTTAGAAACCATGCATCTCATCTTCTATATCCTACACCTATACGTTAGGCATATACTTTAAATTGATATTACATACCTAACCGTTAATACATATTATAGGCTATAGGAATTTTATATATTCTCTATACGGCATATATGCCGAGATGTCCACCCCTAACATTTGTTAATGAAACATACAAACAATGTCTATTCACGTACAGGCAAATATCACTTTATCTCACTTTTAGAACTTTTCCATGGATAATTGAAAAATGCACTTACAGAAAACATAACAATAAACCGTAGTGGTATCGCAATGAATTCTAATTGTTTCAGCACTAGTCCGCAATACGATTGTACATATTTCAGCGCGGACGTTTACAACAGCAATATATTTAGGGGAAGGTTGGGTAATGGGCGTCAGTCGGTAACTACGCCCACCCCCAGTATCTCGAAAAGTAAACTATATAGAGAAAATTATTGTATACATAAAAGATGCGCAATTTAATTTCTATTAACAACATGTAAAAATTATAATTGAAAAAATTATTTCCAGCTGGGAAAATATTTATTAAAAAAATATAGTCTACAAAAATAATTTTACCAAAAATTTGTAACTTAAAACACTCATAAAAATGAATATAATGTCATTAATTTAATATATTTATTGTAATATATCTAAAATAATATATTATAAATACATTTCTATAAAAATATCGACGAAATAATATAGATCGATATCGTGCAATCAATACACAATATATAAACTTTTCTAAATAGCTATTTTATTAACAATCATATTATCTATAGACTATTAATTTGTCATTAAAAACTAATTAATATTTAAAAAGTTATAGCGATATAACAAAACTATGGCGTCATTACCCAACCTTCCCCTAACTGAAGAGTACATTGATTCTTCTACATTATCTACAGATCAATGTAACTATCTACTATATAGAATTCGATACCCTTATAATACTATTCATATGAATATACCTATTACAAGTATTGTAATTAAACACTATATTGATAAATATACATGATAAATTATTATTGTATATATAGATAGATATATATATATATATAAATAAATAGGAGTATCTAGAATATAATTGTTTATTTGTTTACAACTACGATGTGCTGTGCTGTTCCGCGTGTATACTTCTTTAGTCGGTACGCTTCAGAAACGGATCTAAATCGATTGTAATTCGCATGCGTTAGCACAATAACGACTACTATATTTATACTATAGACTATAGTCTATAGTATATTATAGTATAAGCTATAATGTAAGTTATAGTACGAGGTATAGTACACGGTACGCATGCGTGTGCAATGCAAGCTGTGAATAGTATGCCACCTACCGCACACAGTACACAGCACACACATACGCCTACACGATACCTCAGTACCGTTAGTTAGGTGCCGCATCCAGCTGTTCTAACGCCGAGCAAACTTCGCACTCGGAACCGTCAACAGTCACGTTCTCCGTAGCGCGGCGCTGCGATCGCTGGTTGTCGAACTCTTCCATGCTGTTGTTCACCTGTTTACAGATTTCGCAGGGATTGATGGCTTCGTTGTCCGAGTGTAGTGCTACTTCCGGTAGAGGCGCTAGTGGTGGCGTTGCTGACCTGACCGGTACTGCGGCGTATTGGGTCCCTATCTCTTTAGCTCTACTCCTCGGGGTCTTCCTACAATGAAATCGTGTGTATATATACATATATATATATATATATATATATATATATATATATATATAGATATATATCCTATATCCTATATCGGACAATTGGTTAATAATTCAATTGTAACCCTAATATAATATATTACATATGATGTACGTTCAAATGTGTTAATACTTATACTAATAATAAGTGTATTTTATATGTATATATTATTATATGGATATTATGTACCTATATTTTATGAGTTTATGTGTTTATAATATGTATATAGTGTTTATACACAAAACATAATTACGAACTTTTCATGACATTCAGCATTTGTTAATGTTGTCTTTTTACTTTCTTTAGACTGGGCATTGTACGGAGGGCACATTTGTGGAGGACATATTTGTGGAGGACACATCTGTGGAGGACACATTTGTGGAGGACACATTTGTGGAGGACACATTTGAGGCATGCACATTTGTGGCGGGCTAAATAGCATACAATTACCTCTGTTTCGTCTAGATCTATATATATATATATATATAATGATATTTGTATATTCTTTAGAAAATATATGTTTCATAAATAATATATTATACATTATACATTATACTTAATGAGTTTTAATATAAAATGTTATATTATAATTTGGTATTCAATATTTACATCGGTATCGCGATATTAGTGTAGGTGAGTTGAATAACCTTGTCTTAATGATTCTACCACACGACCCCCTTCGAGTGCGGGCTCCCCCTGGCGGCTTATTAGCGCGGTATACCTTGTTGTTAAGCACTAGCCAGCACTTGTAACAACACGCTGGTCCTGGGGTAGTGCACGTGTACTTAACTCAAGCATATACACGTATATATATATATATATATAATTATATATGAATGAATGAATGAAATCAGTTCATAGACAAAGTATAAGGAGGATCAGTGAAAGCGATAAGCTTTATTAATTCGATACCTCCTGAAAGTATGTTATTATATTGAAATATATCTACCTATATGATATATATATATATATATATATATAGCTAGCATGTTTGCATAATACCAAGACCTCCTACAATCTCCTATAGGATTCGTATACGAAGTTATAAGAGGTATTTACGAAACGCATTGCCTATACCGGTTTATATATTATCAGAGTATCGATACTTTATATTTATGATCATATTTATATTATATATAACTATAGAAGGCTTGGTATATCAATATACTATATGATATAGCATGTTATGTATATGAAAGTAAACGAACAGTACCGATGGGCATGTCTCTATATTGAGTATATGTATATTCCTTACTGTATATATGTAATGTAACCTCGTAATTCTCATACCTACCACCACCACCACCATCACCACCACCACCACCACCACCACCACCACCACCACCATCACCACCACTACCATCACCACCACCACCACCACCACCACCACCACCACCACCACACCTTCGTCTTCATCGAGATGACCATATTAAGTATCATTTAGAATGAAGTGTATATATATATATAGGAGGACTTGCTTCTATAGAAGCAAGTCCTCCTATAACCTCGGTTATAGGAGGTCTCGATAGAAGTGATGGTTATATCGACTATTACTACAGGTATTATCAGATATGCTTGTGTTTAGTATGAGTAGTGATAAATGACGGTAATTTAAATATTTATTTCTGTCTGAGTCATTTGTTTTAATAATGTCATTTGTAAGTCATTTGTTTTAATATTATAGCATATTTGAGTCATCCAGGGATGGTTCTAAGAAGTCTATAATGTATTTGAATATAACGGCAATAGTATACTATAGTTGAAATTTCAACTATATTCAACAAATATTAATAGTTGTTGTATATATAATATTATTCCTAATACACACATATACATATATATATGTGTGTATTAGGCCCTCCCGAATATATTGGAATGAAGGGACGCGATCCCTCAATATTCATATGAGGGCATAATATGTTTGGTCCCCTCCAATATTTCCACAAATATAGATCATCATTTTGAAGAAGCGAGACAGAATAATGTTTAAAGTCCAGTTGAAATTAGGTGCTTGAATCGAAATGTCGAAGAATTGATTAAACTTATAATTATGATATCTACTAATTCTGTCAGTTACGAATTATCCTTCAGTTTATTGCGAAGAGCTAACACATGGCTTAGAATATGGCTTAGAACATGGTTTATATCGTATATGAGTCATAGACTATGACGCAAAAGCGCTTAAATTATATAATTATTTGTAATATACATGCAGATATTATTGATTAATTGAATAAATATATAAATATGTCTATGAATTAATGTATAGATTAATGCATTGACATATTTATTAATGCAAATGAATGGCAACACAGATTACAAATTAATTATCTATATAAATTATCATCATTATATTATTATAAACAAAAATATATAATAAATTAATACTTTGATATTAAAAAATAAAACTTAATTTTATTATTTAATTGTTAAGATAATATTAATATCCACCCCTCCCCAATACTGAAGAGCTCCCGGAGGCCCTATTGTGAAAGCGTATTCTTATATGTGTATATATATACATATATATATATGTATGTATGTGTATATGGTTATACGTATATTTGTATATGTATGTACGGCTTACGAATATTTATATATATATATATGTGTGTTTTATGTGTATGTATGTGTGTGTTTATATGTGTGTGCATGTGTGCGTGTGTGCGTAATAATGTAACCTCCACATTTCTTTTTTTTCGAGCAAGATCTCATTCTCGTGGGACGAGTCATGTCAGAATGTATTATATGATCACTGCATGTTCATATTCAGTAAGTGGTTATGCAATGTTAACTTTCGTTATATGATAGTATGCAAATAGTTACACTATGTTAATACAATTACTTAAGTGTATATTAAAATAAATTAATTATATATTAGTAAAATAGAAAGTAATGAAATATTAATTATTAATTATTAATATTACTTTAAATTAATCACAATATTATGGTTAATAATAAAACTATTTTACAATATTAATACTAATTAATTAATTATAATAAATGTTTTTAAATTCGAATTCGTAATTAAAAATTAATTAATATAAATATATTAATAATTAGCTAATAATTACCTAGTATATTAAATGTTACATACTTATTATGTTTACAGATAAATTAACCATTGACGCAACAAGACATATGAGAAGGTGTTAGCAAATACATTTGCAACGATCAACCTTAATAATTTGAATGTAGTTGATTGGTAGCCACGAATCTCGGATGTATGAATGTAGAATATCCTATTGTGACAAAGGCTCAATATCGCGTGTATACACGTAATATGGTAATGTGGTAATAAGGGTGGTAATGTATTATCAATTAAAGTAATGATACATGTATAGACAAAAATATTCAATAGGTGTATATGTGAACAAACAGGCCTTGGAAAAATATAATCACTACGGAGAAATCCTTAATTGCAGATTTCTGAATGAAAATCACATCAACTCATATTCCTCCACCACAATCCTACATCAATTTAAATATATAACATGAAGGGCTATATCATACTAGGTCATCCTTCGGCATAATCTAACACATTATCATATGGTATCATTATATAATGATACGACGCTTTTACGAATAATCAAAACTCTGTCCTCAGTGCCACAAGGTTCTGTATTAGGGCCATTACTATTTTCTCTGTATATCTTATCTCTTAAAAATATTATATATTTCCTATAATTTTCCATTTGTAAAATATCAAATTTTTGCTGATGATATTCAATTGTATATTGAGCTTCCAGTAATAGCCAATTCATATGATAGTGTAGCTCTAATTGATTGTATTAATATGGTTAAAAATTGGTTTTTACAAAATAGCTTAAATATGAATAAAACTCAACTTCTAAATATATCTAGAACATCATAAGTTTTTCCTTCTGTCATCATTGCTTCTATCACAATTGTTCCTTGCAATAATGTTAAAAACCTTGGTTTTATTTTTGATGATAACCTAAATTTTTCAGATCAGATAGCTAATGTGTGTAAATCAACTAATTATCAATTAATTATCAATTATATAAAATACGATCAATAAGGAAATTCTTACCTTTTAGAATTTCTAAAATGTTAATAGAATCATTAGTTATGTCACGTATAAATTATTGTTGTTCTCTATATTATGGCCTTCATGCGAATACCAGTAAACTCGGACCAGGTAAATTCGGACCAGGTAAACTCGGACCACTTTTGAGGTAAACTCGGACCACTTTTAAAGTAAACTCGGACCACTTTTTAAAAACATAAAGTTAACTCGGACCACTTATTAAAAACATAAAGAAGATTCGGACCACTTTTAAAATAACTATATTTTGTATATTTCTATAATATAATATGCTTTAACTTACTTCCACCTTATATAATTATATTTTATCTGTTAAATAAATTATAAAAAGAGTCATTTAATATGATATTTTTGTGGAATTATATACTTAAATAGGTAAACATTTAATTTGAACTCGCACCATTTTTTAAGTAAACTCGGACCACTTGTGAAGTAAACTCGGACCACTTGTGAAGTAAACTCGGACCACTTATTAAAATAACTTATATATTGTATACTTCTATCATAATAAATATAGCTTCTATCGTGGGTCTCGTCGTGATATACATAGAGCTAGAGAGAAATTTCTCTCTAACTCTGTGGTGATATACGACAATTTAAATTATGTTAAGTTATTAAATGTTATTAATGTTATTAAATGATAAATTATGTATGTGTAGTAATATCGGAATACTCGCAATTATATACAGTGAAATTATACTTTTAACTTATAAGTTAAAGAATATTATATGTTAGAAATATACAATATATAGTTTATACGGTTGGTCCGAATCTTCTTTATGTTTTTAATAAGTGGTCCGAGTTTACTTCAAAAGTGGTCCGAGTTCAAATTAAATATTTACCTATTTAAATATATAATTCCACAAAAATATCATATTAAATGACTCTTTTTATAATTTATTTAACAGATATAATATAATTATATAAGGTGGAAGTAAGTTAAAGCATATTATATTATAGAAATATATAAAATATAGTTATTTTAATAAGTGGTCCGAGTTTACTTTATGTTTTTAAAAAGTGGTCCGAGTTTACTTTAAAAGTGGTCCGAGTTTACCTCAAAAGTGGTCCGAGTTTACCTGGTCCGAGTTTACCTGGTCCGAGTTTACTGGTACTCCTTCATGCTACTTCTACTAAATCCTTAGATATAATCATTAGATCATCGATAAGAGTTTTACATCGTGTAAAATTATATGACCATGAATCAGTCAATTATCACTTAGTTAATTCTAAATGGTTAAATATGAATCAGAGATCTACCTTCAGCTATTTAAAACTAATTGTTAAGGTACTAAAGAATCGTCTTCCGAGTTATTTGATTGACATCCTATAATTAAAAGTTTACAAGATGAATCTAAGAAACGCGTCTACTCGATTATTACAAAAGAAGAATTATAAGCTAAAGAGATATGGAAAACTTTCTTTCAGTGTAGCTGCAGCCGACCTATGGAATGCGCTACATGTAGAACTAAGAACTAATGTCAATTATTCTTATTTTAAATCAAATGTATTATTATTAATTCATAAAAATTAATTATATTATTTTCTAATTAACTGATTTATATTTGTGTGTGTATTTTGTTATTTTATATTTTTGTTTACACAATATAGAACGTCCAACGTTATTTTTGTGTATAAATAAACATTCATTCATATTAAACAATCTAATTTGATTCCCATTTCGAACCCTAGTTGTAGTACGGAAAGTATGCATATTATCGATTAACCTATCAATGGTCGAGCAAGTGTAATAAATAAGGTATATAGGTGTATCTAGCTTAACTTACGAGGGCAAATGCTCTGGAAAAATTATAATTTTCCTCGACCCCAAAGATCTTCATAAGGCAATTATACGTTTTCGTCAGGTTTCGAAGACATTAGAGTCTAATGATTAGACGGTGTCAGTAACCTATAAGTAACACTAAGTATGGGGTGGTTACAAATATTTTCAAAATTAGATGCTAGATATGGCACTGGTATAGCATGCAGGCTAGTTCATCAATCTAGTATACTTTGTAGTAATACAGGCTATCCCAGCAAACAATATATTCGACGCTTTTGGACGCCATGCGCCTAAAAGTTCCGGAATTAATTCGTCACTTTGATGACAATTTGCGCCCAAAAGCGTCGAATTTGCGACGAATTCAATACTATTCGGAACTGAAGCGCCCGAAAGCGTCGAAAAAGCGACGAATATATCGATTCGGAATCAAAGCGTCCAAAAGCGTTGAAAAAGCGCCCATAAATTCTCAAAAGCGTCGATAAATTGTTTGCTGGGATAGCCTGACTACCTCCAATACCCATATGGGTCTATTTCGTTTTAAACGACTCCCTTTTGGTCTAAAAATAGCTAAAATACTTAGAAATACGACAACATTGAATAATAGGTTGAACACCTACATAACTAGGAGCATTCTTACTCCAAAACAACCGGCATGTATGTTAAGCGTCCCATACCCTTACTTGTACATAGCGTATTTACGCAAACATAGAGAAACTAGGGAACTATAGTTCGTATACGAAAATAGGGATCTCCTTTTTATAAATGAAAGCGACAGAGCTTATTTGTAAATTTATTAAGATAAAACATGCGAAGCTTTTCGGCGCACACTGTGCGATAGTGTGTGCTTACCATATATGGTAGCAGAATGTAGGCCGGTCAATCATATGCCATATATGGTGAGATAAAAAATGAACGAAAGTGGTAAGTGCGTTGCTGTTAATGACGTGTAAACAAAATAAGATAACACCCCAAGCAACCAAAAGTGTATTTCATGCAACCATTAATGGTTACAGTTCGTATTACGGCTGTAACCATATGGTTACAGTTCGTATTACAGCTGTAACCATATGGTTACAAACCGTAGTACGGCTGTAACCATATTTATTAGTTTGAATAGAGGGGTTACAAAACGTATACGTTACTATAGTACGGCTGTAACCATATTTATTAGTTTGAATCATAGAGCTAGAAAGAATTCTCTCTGGTTCTGTGGTTTCAATAGATAGGTTACAAAATATATACGTTACTGTAGTGCATCAGTAACTACACACACATACACATATATATATATATATATATATATATATATATATATATATATATATATATATATATATATATATGTGTGTGTGTGTGTGTGTGGTTACACCGTACTATAGTAACGTATACGTTTTATGTAGTAAATATAATATAAATAAAGTAATATATATATATATATATATATATATATGTTATAAAGTGAAGTCTGCAGATATATTGATTAATGTAATATACATTTATGTCGAATTGAATTAAATTCAATTCGGTCATTACATAATATCGATATATCTGCATCATTGATATAAAGAATTTCTTTATATCGATGATCTGCATGCATAAATTGTTTTAGGCTTCACGCTCTGTTGATTGCATAGCTATGTGTAGATTTATATTTTGTAATTAAATTTTTATTATTTGTATAAATTGTTATTCGTTTTGTATTTTATATTTGTTATCGTGTGTCTATTTCGTGTGATTTGTTTCCTATAAAAGGAATGCGGCTCGGTGAGATTGATACACTTTCGGTTCTGCGTCTCACCTGGTTGGTAGGTCTCACCTATATATTGTCATTGTCATCATTATTATTACTGTGTTATTATTATTTTTTATGTTATTATACAGGTCTTCGTCAATAAAGTTATATACGAATAAACTTCACTTTGTTATATATATACCCAGTAAGTAAAGTAATCAGTGATAGTGGCACTATGGTGCCGCATATTAGTGCTATTTAAATTGCGGTAGGTAATTAATAAATTATAGATAAATAATTATGTATCAAAGTTCTAGATGTATTTATTGCTACTTTGAACTTGAATGCTACTATGCATTGGATAGTATAAGTAACCGATGAACTTTAACTTAATGCCAGTTAACAATAAAAATTATGAATAACATTATTACCTATACAACTTTTAATTGTATATATATATATAATTTAACTAATTATTATTTAATATTACAGAAATTAGCTCAACTGTATATGTGAAGACACCACCTCTTTCAATTATTTTGAAAGAAATGAAACAGATATTTCAAAGGACGAACAAATAATTCTAATTATAATAAATATTTATATATAAATAAATTTGTTTTATTATTTATATAACTATTGGTTTATGGTTACGTACAATAGTACGAAAATCCGGATTTGTACTAGTACATTGTACTATGGTTACGGACAATAGTACGAAAATCCTGATTGCGTTCATGTACATCGTAACTATTACAGAAACTTACCAAAAAACTGTTACCAATACTAGTACACAAGAACTGTTTCTGTACTTGTACATTTTATGATTTTGGTTGCTTGGGACTCTACGCAGTGGTTTTCTGTTGTGAGCGGTTCCACCACTATGTTTACGGATACGAATTGATGGTTAAGAGTTACCATAAAACACTAGAAATTATCATTCTAAAAAATATTTCATCCGCCCCATCCAGACTCCAGCGTATGCTACTGAGACTGCAGACATACAAACTATCGATTAGATACCACCCGGGAAGGATATTATATTAGCAGATGCCTTTTCGAAGGATAGGTACAACGTAAGATACCTACAACGTTCGCAACTCCATCCCCAACTACCGTACTACCAACATGATAAACTTAACTCCACAGACTGAAACCCTACTGATACTTGCTAAAACGATGACGATTCAAACGCCAGACTAAATACTAGCATACACACTGGTTGGCCCAACGATAGACGATACCCCCCTAAAGAATTGCACACATACTAGACCTATAGAGATGACATAATCAGCGACAAGGGCTTACTATATTAGAGTCTCTATATATTATAGTAACATTGTGTGCCATACCTACAATCATGGCTAAAATACACTATAGTCCATACTGATGTAGAACAAATAATATCCTCGGCCAAAGACGCAGTATATTGGTTTATATTTATAATCTTAGAATCCAGAAGTTAAACAATTATAAGTGTGTACCTATAAAACTTATATAATATTGGTTATATATGGAAATACTAATATCCTATAATGTAATTGATATTAAATTAACAAATTATAGAGAAATAAATGATATTGAAATAATAATTGAATAATTGTTTAATCTTATTGTAAGCTCAAACAAACATTTGTAATATCGGTGTTATATGTTACAAATAATAAAATTTGAAAAATTAAAGATACCAAATATTATATTTAAAATCCAAAATTTGTTTATTTCGATATAGATAGATATAGTTTATTGTTTAAAATAAACAAAATGACATACAACAATAATAATAATAATAAAAACAAATAACGAATATAAACGAATATATATAATGATTTATAAATACCATGTTACATATGGTTAAGATATAAAATTAACAAATGATATAATAAAAAAATATATATAAAAAGGGGAATTATTCAGATGCAAGCACTTAATCACCGTATCAACTTTAGGGAAATGGGTCCTCAATCCCTGTGCCTTGGGGATACAAACTTGACCCAAGAGTTTCTCCACTGACACCCGTAATACCCGATAAATAATGATAAAGAGAATGCAACCGAATAAATTAACCCCATAAAACTAAAAATAAAACAATATAATAATTGAATAATAAAAATTAATAAAATAAAATAAAATTTAAATATTAATACAATGAATTATCAAGCCTTGTAATAAATTGATTGACTGAAATTGCTGAACACGTATAATTAGATAGCAAATTCCAAGGAGTTGAAATACGATTACTAAAATAATTCAGAGTAACATTAGTCTTGCATTTGTCTTTTCGAACTTTAATGTAAGGACCTCGACTTCTTGATGAATACGTTTCAATATATCATACAATATTCACATATAATTATAATTTGTAATCTATGGTTCCAATATAAAATTAAAAATGTCCTGTATATTTTGTAATTGCTTTTAATTTTAATTTTAATTATATTACTTCATAATATATATTTTGTAAAGTTAAAATATGGTTTCATAGGAAAATAAATATATTAAATATATATTTAACTAAAATAAATATATGAATATAGTAATTCTTCTATCTCAAATATCAATATAGAATACTTATATTACAGTTATATTACTATTTATATATAAATAATTGTATGGAATTATCTAATTATAGAAACTTTATTATGATACAGTCTGTATCGAAAATACGTATCTAGGCATTTACAAAATAATGGTAGGTTTAAGTAGAATCGGATATTAGTGCATTAAGTTTAGAGATTAAAATTAATACCAAAAATACTGCGAAACACTCTTTCGGATAATCTTTGTTAATACTATTACTTTAATACTATTAGTTACAATTATTTTATTAACTTATAATATTTTTATTTACTGCTATATATCTCTTAGTAGTATATATAAAACCTTTATTTTTGTAAGATTTATTTAAATGTATATTATAACTTTTATTTTTAATAAAACATAATTGATATACAAATTAAATTATCAAAAATAATAAATATTTAACAACAACTCCATAAAAATAAACCAAATCTATTATATAAAATATTATTATAAACTATTTATTATATTTCTTATAATTAGGTGTGAATTTCTATAGGCTACAGTAAACTATATGAAATAGAATTATTATAAAAAAGAAATTTGAATTACTAGTAAAGATTTATTTACAATTAGATATAACAAATTTTATATTATTTAGTAAACATTTTCTATTTATTAGTGTTTAATCAAGAATTTAATAATTGATATATCAAAACAACTTTTTTTTACATATTTGTTTTATCTGGGTCTCTCGTAGCTATTTATAATTGCAATTCAATAAATATATATATTATTATTAAAATTAAGAGAGCTTATAACAAATAATATATTGTCTCGAAAAATAAAATTGTTATGAATACTTTTTTTTACATGTAAAGAGAGATTCTAAATATGAAACAATGAAAATATGTAATTATAACTACTATATATATTACATACTCAATATAATATTTATTCATAATTTACAGATCATAAATTTATTGAAATAATAACAATTCCCCGATATTCATCACATGAAAAGTTACAAAATATATAATCTACACATTACATAGATAGTTTTGATACATTTATGCTATATATACATTCATTCAGTACACCTATGATATAGTTATTGTAGCCCTGATAAACCTGATATCACATGTCTACAGTATTTATATCTTTAAAATTGTCATCCTATTCGATTATTATAACTTCTATTATATAGACATATTATTTATATTTATTTTACTCGTTTATTATAACTATAAATATAACTAATACTTCTTTCTGGTTGTCAGATGTAAATATGATTTAATTATAAAATTATTAATAAAATAATGAAAATAATTAAGAACAATTATTATATATATAATAATTAGTGATATCAAGGAAAAAATATAACTAATTGCGGGTATAATATTTAAGGTTAATGTTTGAATAATAAAATTGAGTACATGTACAACGAAAATAGAATTAGATATCGTAGCTTTCATCTGCTACCTTACACATTAGAGCATTTTACTACTTCTTTACCATATGAAATGTTTAATTTTAAAAAGGCACCACTTTATGTCATATGAAATAGAGTAACCAATTTAAAATGATTCATCAAAAATAATATGGCAATAATAAAAAAATCAATAGAATGAAGAATATATATATATATATTGAATTGAAAGTAGTTTATTGAGAACAGACAAAGACAGACAATTTCTGCTCAAAGGAGAGTACCTGAGATTATCTCATAATCTGCTCACAAAGAGGGTAGTCTCCATTATATAACTATAGTTATATATAGTTATCAAGGATAATATATAATATATGTAAGATGTTTAGTTGCATGTAAAACAAATAACTAAATAGTAGTAACTTGTTGAACTTTATTTATAATAAATAATCATTGAAACGTAATATTATCATTCGTTTTCAGATTTCACCTTCTTTGTAGGAGGTTCTTCGCCTGAAATAAATAAAGTGTAACTATTCGATTGTGAATAACTGTATACGGAATCACAATGTGCTTATTTCATAATATCGACCTAATACTAAAATATATATTAATATTTATATAGAATCGAGTGATTTAAGCAAATATATTTATGGATGTATGTAGATTCATTGCTTATCAAAGTGCTCAAGGATTGTAGACGTACTAATGAAGAAAAAATATTTAATCTGAATTAACATACATTACATAAACAACGAGGACATCAATTATCCACATTGAACTATCGAGGACATAACCTTGATGAACTCTCCTACTAACTTGTCTGACGTAGAAGACTCTCTGTGCAGTGGAAGCTGACGCAGAGCATGTTCTTATTAGGGGCAACATTTCTTACAACACGGGCACTTATATCAGGCAAACTATCTGTTCAAATATCATTATCATCATCATCATCATCACCATCATCACCATCATTATCATAATTATCATATATATATATATATATATATATATATATAAAAAAGATAAATATGATAATATTTGTATATAATACACAGTTATATAAATCACATATATATAAGTAAAATATCAATATTTCTATAAATATTGAAATTGAAGATGATGAGAATAAATACAATGATTAGATTATAATTAGATTATGATATATGATAAATAAGCAAACTTTTATCATCGAGTGACAGAGATTTTAATGTTCTTTTAATACAATTCTCTTTCATTTCCTCGACACTTTCAGCAATCTCAAAACAATAACAATTTATTTCTGGCATCTATAAATATAATCAACTTATGATAATGATAATATTAATATAATTATAATAATAATAACTATATTACGAATAAAAATGTATTCGATATATTATGTAAAATGATTGCAGAAGTAATGTATAAAGTTAAAAGAGTATTCAACATTAATTATATGACATTATATATATTGGTTTTATTCATTTTTAGGTTAAATAATATATTACATGCAGAAATAACTATATCTATGATATATACTCAAATATATATTAGCAAAAAAATTATTAAGGCATCTTACTAAAATTAAGGCATCTATAATATCATATACACCTTGTATTGCGTATGATTATAGAATATTCATAGTTTCATATCAATACACAACTCAATAATAACATATATTATGGCGGGTATAATTGTATATATCTATAATTATAAATAAATGTTATAATTATTAGCTTATAAATCAATGATATCTATATCATTCAATATTAACTTTTTTTTATATATTTATTTAATATATTTAATATATTTATTTATAATAACAAAATGTATTTATTTATATATTATAAATAATATAATGTTTATTACATTAGATTACAATGTAGATACATTCATAGTGAAATCACTACTTAAAAAGTAATATATTGTATTAATTTAAATTGTATATTCAGAAATGCACTCCAAGACAATAATCGATATGATAAATCACTACATCATAACATAAAAGTGTCCAGCAAGGTTAAACTTGAAGCTGGCCGCCGCGATAATGTTCATATTTTATAGGGAGTGGATAACTTCTTAAACATAATTAAATATTCATATATTCAAATATAAATGAAATTTACTGTAAATATTTTAATATTAAAACACTTAAATGAATGTAATGAGTATTCAGATATATAATGTATACAAGTATATACTAATATATTTATATCGTTCATTTAACATATAGCATAATTGTGTATATTTAATTGTATATATTTATAAATAGTTTGTAATACAAAATTTGTAGGTAGGATCAAATCTCAAATCTCCCCTAAATATTTATTCTACTTATTAATATCAAAATATTTTCAGAATATAGTAACTATTAGCTTAAAATGCGTCATATATTATTTAGTGTATCATTTAATTAATGATTAAATAATAAATTATATACAATTATTTTAAAAATTAAAGATATTAATATTAGACTATCTTGATGTAACTATAAATAAAATGAAATTAAATTACATTTTGAAATTAAAAAATTATATTTCATAAAATTATTGTGATATTTAATAATCTACGATGTACAATGTACTTCCTAGATTATAGTTTACCATTTAAATAAATATATATATATATATATATATAAATATGTGTGTATTTAATATTTATTTGTTTTATATATTATTTTGTTTTAAAATAAATGTTTTATAATAAATGCTTAGGTACATTATATAGTTATGAATAAATACATATTATGTATATCATATATAGTATATGTGATAAATAAAGATTATATAATTATGGATAAATACATATTATTTATTTGTGATAAATAAAGATAAAGTTAGTAAAAGTTATTAAAATAAATATGTTAATATAATATATCATATATTATATATGCCTATATAAATTCTATATATTTATGTATTAAAAATATAAACAAAAAAGTAAAACAAATAATTATATAATTAAATATTATTTAATAGCAATATTTATTTATTCGTATATGATAGTGCGCCACCACCTGTCAATAAACTATTAGTCATATAAATATGGTGCCTCTAGTGCACAACAATATTTCCATATGTATATAATTATAATACATATGTATATAATTATAATTGTACAATTTACATTTAGTAAAGTTAAATGAATACATAGCCAGGCAAGTTTAATAAATAACATACAATATACGTATTATATATATAATTAATAGTAATATATTGAATATTCATGTTTATATACGTATGGAATAGATGTTTATTTATTCTTATACGATATCTCAGTATTTATATTGATTAAATGTGTATATTTTGCCTTTTAAATAAAATCTATACGTATCATCATAAAATATATGTTAAATGAGTCATATATAATTATATATAACATATATACTATCATATAATTATTATGCAAGCGTATTGAATATTGTTTTATTTATTCTAAGAATAATTCTTATATGATATTTCCTTTATTTATTTTAATGTATTATTCTATCTAAATGTGATTATTTAGACATTTTAAATAATATCTATACGGATCACAATATGCTATATATTAAATGAATGATATACAATATATTAGTATATATTTGCATATATTCTATATATCTGAATACTCATTACATTCATTTAGATGTTTTAGTATTAGAATATTTGAATATTTACAGTAAATGTAATTTATATTTGAATATTTGAATATTTAATTATCTTTGAGAAATTAGCCACGCCCTATACAATATGAAAATTATCGCAGCGGCCAGCTTCACGATTCACCTCCAGAAATATATGTAAGCATAATGTCCTGTCCTTGATTATACTTAAATAATTATGAAACATACTGTGTAGGTTCTACACCCTTGTTAGTGATTACGTATATGATTTAATTAGTTTATTTATTATTATTGTACTAGTTTTTAATTTTTTAAATATATATATAATAATACATACATATGATGTACTACGCCAATGACATAATAAACAGGCATTATATAATGTTATTAAGTGAGTCTAATTAAATAATTACATCTCGTGCAGCCCGCATTAGAATATATTTACAATTATTATAATACATAACTGTTATACCTACATATTTGCATACATAATAAATGTATTGATTAATTGTAGTTATATTTACACACGCATATATGCATACATATGTATGCATACATATATACTTTATTTCTATTATAATTTATATACTTTGTTTCTAGAATACTTAATAAGTTTGTATAAATATACAGGTGAATACAAACATATATACTACTACTACTACTACACCACAGCAACCTATTACACATGTATTTTACACAACAATGCATTTTGTTAATTTTGTATTATGTAATGTTTATTTAAATAATATATGTGTTACTAATTAGTTAATTATGAAACTTTATACTTTCAACTATATATTTGCTTTAATTAAAAATCAATCAATGCATTAATAAATCAATCAATCAATGCTTCAATCAATCAATCAATGCATAAACAACAACACACACATACCATTATGTCCTGTTGACTATCTCCTTCGCTAAGCAGTCCGCTGAACACGTCCAGGAAGTCTATAGCGAGACCGGGCAGATTCATTACCACTAGGGGCGCCACCGTATGTTTAGTCGTCCGAAGGTCGTCGGCTATGACCTTGGTGATGAACTCTCGTCCGTCCATATTGTAGGTTTTAATTCTTTCTCCGATACGCTTTACCTGGTCATGTGTGCAATGATGTATTGTGTTGATGCACATACATATTTTTATTGTTATTGTTATTGTTATTATTATTGTTATTTTGGTGGAGTCCGTTCATCCCATCCAGGAACTTAGATGAAGTTTTCACTTATAACCATATGGCTCTAATATTCCTATGAAGCCACTCTCATATTAAGGCATCCATGGTTTTAACGAGAGCCGATCATTTATATACACGCAATTATATAAGATCACTTCTAAATAATTTTAAAGACCAATTTTAATGGTCCGGACTAAGCTTGAACCTGTTTCCTACTGAATTTGTGTCTGACACCTTAGCCAACTGAGCCACACAGGCAGTTATATATATATACAATCTATTTTTATTTTACAATAAAATACTATGTAGAATGTATATACCATATAAAATATAATCTATTATACATTCTTTAAACATTCTATGCATATTTTACAATATAAAAATTTAATTTAACCTTTAATTTGTTAAAATATAAATTATGTTATTTTGTTTCATTTACACGTTATCAAATTCAATAATAAGTCGTATAAAATGTGCTTATTACGAGTACAGTACGAGATATACACTCATTAATTCTATATTAATTGGTAACCGGCTCCACCGTTGCCCCCTAGTGTGGGGCACAAGGTCACCTTGTTAAGTTTGAGGTTATCGTTGAGGGCAGAGAACGAGGCGGGGTTGAGATCGTTAGCGAGCACCCTTATACCCCTTTTGGCGGCGGGTACAGAGAAAGGGCCTACCCCCGCCATCACGTCGTATAGTGTCCTCTCATTGGTTAGCTGATCTACCACCCGCTGATGCTCGGTTCCTGTGTGTGTGTGTGTGTGTATGCATGTGAGTGTGTGTATGTGTGTGTGTGAGTGTTTGTGTGTGTATGCATGTGAGTGTGTGTGTGTGTGTGTGTGTGAGTGTGTATTATCTGCGTGATTATAGTACGTAAATAGTTTATCGTTAATAAAACATGAATATATAGGGTATAAATATAGTCATACATTTACATGTGCCCATCAATATATATACTACTGTGTGATAACCATAGAGATCACTAGTGTTATTGTGAAGCCATTTAGAAGACATAAGAACACACAATATTGTATACGTATTTATTATTATAAAATAAAAAGAAAAAACTTCAAATAAATAAGTATCATTATCATTATATACATACTTACCAAATGCACATTAGTACGCACGCGATACAAACCTAGTCGCGAGTTCCAGTAGACCTTGGAGAAGTCGAACTTGAAGGTCAAACCGTTCTCCTTGACCGCGGTCACAAAGTCTTTGTCCCCCGCAATAACGTCCATCGTGAAGTTACGGAACTCATTGTCTATGGTGTTGGTCTTGTTGACCACTGTCCGCGCGTACTTGATCTTGTCCAGTAGTACTTCACCTGTAAGGGGCGGCGGCAGGGGGGGGGGTTAATATGTGGGGTGTTTTATCCGTGGTATAATCATTTGCATAATTGATGTGATTTTTCCTAGTGGAAATAACCATGTATATATAGGGCTTAGGAGGGGTGTGTTTTAATAGAAGGTATGTTATTTGTAGTTTAGATGTTATAAATCATATTAGTATAGTATGTGTTCTTGTCAAGTAGCACTTCACCGGTAAGGGGGGGAGGGTGGGTATATCAATACATCAGTCTATATCATCACTGGGTGCAAGGTCATGTTCTACTAAATCCCTTAACGGGGTGCAAGGTCATATTCTACTAAAACCCTTAACAAGGTTCAAGGTCATGTTCTACTAAAACCCTTAACGAGGTTCAAGGTCATGTTCTACTAAAAACCTTAACTAGATTCAAGGTCGTGTACTAGTAACACTCTGAGGTGTGTTAATAGAAGAGGAGTTATCTGTGGTATTAATCATTTATATAATTTATGTGATTTTGTCTAGTGGAAATTTCCATGTATATATAATATAATAGTTTATATAAACATCAAACAGTTTATAAAACCTATATTATCTATCTATATATTATGTATAACTGTGTAGCTCAGTGGGCTAATGTATCAATCATACATGTAGTAGGGCATGGGTTCAAGCCCTATCCAGACCAATAAATTAGGTCTTAAATAATATACAGATCTTATAATATAAGACTTATATAAGTGTGAATAAAAAATGATCAGTACTCGTTAAATATATGCCATGGATACCTTAATATGAGAGCTTAGAAGTTACGTTAGAGCTATATGGTTATAAGTGAAATCTTCATCTAAGTTCCTGGATGGGATGAAAGGACTCCACCAACATAAAATAACAATAACAACAACCATAACAATATTAAAGCGGTAAATTTATTCTAGATTATAATAATTTACCTATGAATTCCCACAATATATATGTGTCTCGTTGAATCTACAAATTCATTGTTATCATTGCATTAACTCAGCCTAGCTGTACAATAGCCATAACGCATACCTATGATATCCTGGTAGTGTACAACATCTCGCTTCAGGTTCAGATGTAGAATGTGTCCTACTGCAGCGAATGCTGTGACACCATCGGTACCAGCGGGTAGTATAGCTCTGAGGATCTGAGGGTAGGGGTGATGCAGTTAGGGGTGATAGAGGTAGGGGTGGTAGTAGTGGTAGGGGTAGTATAGCTCTGAGGATCTGAGGGTAGGGTTAATGCAGGTAGGGGTGATAAGGGTAATGGTGTTGGAGGTAGGGGTAGTATAGCTCTGAGGATCTGAGGGTAGGGGTGATGCAGGTACGGGTGGTAGAGGTAGGGGTAGTAGAGGTGAGGGTAGTAGAGGTGAGGGTAGTATAGCTCTGAGGATCTGAGGGTAGGGGTGATGCAGGTAGGGGTGATAAGGGTAATGGTGTTGGAGGTAGGGGTAGTATAGCTCTGAGGATCTGAGGGTAGGGGTAATGCAGGTAGGGGTGATAGAGGTAGGGGTAGTAGAGGTGAGGGTGGTTGTGGTAAGGGAGGTGATCGTGCTAGGTCGAGTAGTGGATATGGTGCTTATAGTGGTGGTAGAGGTAGGGTTAGGGATAGTGGTGATGATAGTAGTTGTTGGGGCGGTAGTATATTAATGAAAATAGAGCGAGAATAGTAATAATGATGGAGAACAAAATATATAATAGGCTATAATATATATGCAATAACGGTGATTGTATATGAATTTATATTGTTTATTTTAATTGATGAATAACTATTCGTTTTCATTTCAATAATATGCATTTAATAAATTTTTACTATAGATAATTTCGGTAAATTAAAAATTAAACAAAATAGAATATAATAAGCAGCTATCAGTGATAGCCTATTTCTATTAGATTCTTACCGTAGTATATATATATATATAACTATCACTATATACATTGTCATTGTTAATGAAAATAAAATATATATTTGAAATCAACTTATATATGTATATATATTATATATATATATGGTGATGTTAATGATGCAGATCCAAGTCTAACATTGTCAACAACAATGAGCCCGTGCCTAGTTGAGAGTCCTGGCTAACGAACTAGAACTAAGCAGACTCTTACAAAGCATGTAACCGAACCGAAATGATACTTTTCTTAAGTTCACGTATAATAATCATTGTTATATAGTTGTTATTACTTTTTAAAATTTCCTATATTCTGTGAAAAATTCACTATATAATTTTCTTCGCAAAATAGTCTATACATTATTCGTTGTACCAGCTACATCTGAAGCTGGTGATAGGTGTTTTGCTTAGACGGACATTTCTTATCAGATAAAATATACAGCTTGGGTGATGATGACCTAGAGTTATTCGCTTTTTTTTATAATATACATAAAATATCGAATAATAATCATAGAAGTATTTATTACACATAACATTCAATATAACAATTTATTAATACATATTATTTTGTAAATAAAAAACCAATATTCTTCACCAAAAAAACAGATAAACCAAATAAACCAAAAAACAAAAACCTAGATGTATTAGGATTTTAACACTAAAATAATATTTATAAAAATATTTTAAAATTAATTTATTTAAATAATATATTCTACATAAATTATTTAAAATATATTTATAATTATAATATGAAATTATGATTATAACTGTTGTTTTATTTAAATTTTTATCGTAATTTATATTTCTGATTATTTTTTCAAAAACTTTTATTCAAAAAAGCAAACCATCTGGTAAGTGGCACTTACACTACAAGAATACCAAAGATTTTGCGAAGCAAAGATATAACACTCCCTATGCATGCAACGTAATTTAGTAATAGCCCCAACCGCTGCTAGCAGTAGTATCGAAATCACTGAAATAGATTTAGGTTCGGCTCTGTTTGCATACAACAATGTTTTCATT
This sequence comes from Osedax fenrisi, assembly GCA_964019155.1. Classification (NCBI taxonomy): domain Eukaryota; kingdom Metazoa; phylum Annelida; class Polychaeta; order Sabellida; family Siboglinidae; genus Osedax; species Osedax fenrisi. The sequence continues at coordinate 34,216,529 of OZ025241.1, forward strand.
GCTCTATTAAATTACATGCAATATAAATTAGCTTTTACTCACTAAATATATACTTATAGCATTTAAAACATACATATCATATTTGTTTGTTATATATTAGTAATGAACATTTAGTTTTCATCATATAAATATTAATTTAAAGCATATTATTTAACATTTTAAAAGTGTATAGTTAAATACGAATTTACATTATAAACAACGCATAGTTCCTAAAAGTAACCCGCTATAAATGGCACCAGGGTATTTTGTATACAAATTCGAATTACACGATTTCGCGTAAGTGTTATATCTTTCCTTCGGAAAATCTTTGAGAATACTATGAAACTGATGCGTTAATGATACCTTGATAAGCAAGATTAAGATTAAATCCATACATTTAGATTTGAGTATCATTTACAACACTAATATACAACTACACAAACACATAAATACAAATATTTACCCGTACACATGCATGTATACGAGTATAGCAGAATGATATGTATATACATTGAGATAAGTATAACCTCGGAATGATTGTAGTTTTCATAACGAAGAGTTACGTCTCTATGTCCTAGATCCTGCGAGATATCGTACTTGACTAATGCCTGTATGTGTCAAGCGTGGCGATTATGTTCAGCGTTCAATATCGAGAGGAACATTATAAGTATGTGTTAGTTGAAATTATAATAAGATTAATGGCAATTTGTATATAATAATATTTCTAAATAGAAAATGATATCTTAACAATTTTGAACGAGAAATAAAAATCGATTTTTATCATAAATATACTAAATAAGTAGATATATAAATTATGTTACGAAATATAATATAATTCAAAATTTTAAATAATTTTTAATAATCCACAGAATTATGCTTATAAAAATAATTATTTAAATATTAAAAAAGTAGTGAATATATTTTATAAGATAATACTTATAATATTAAATTATAATTAAAAATGATAATAATACAATTATGCATAATATATATTATAAATTGCATACAATAATGTACATTAGATATTTACTATAATTAAGTTAACATATGAGATGAGATATATAACCTGTAGTTGTTCTTCATTGAACTTTTCAGTTTCCATATTTAGGTTGAGGAGTAATATGCGCAGCTTATCATCGTCAGGGGATACCATGATAGCTTTTATTCCAGGAGCCTGAGCATCATTGAATGATTTAGATAAGCAAATATATAGTCGAAAGTATAAAGTATAAATATTTGTCAACGATAACATACGCTATTGAAATAAACAAAGATTAATATAAAATTAAAACGTTTTACAGTTACCGTAAAAATAAACGAAAAATAATCGAAAATATAAATAAAGTATATTGTAAAAATAACCGAAAAATTATCGAAAATATAAATGATGTAAATGATTAAATCTATCACAACTAAATATAATATATTACTGTAAATAAATTCTGACTTATCTATTTGACAATACTAGGTAATACATAAACTATGATACCCTACTCAACTTGGAGTGTTATAATAATGCAATCCTTTAAGACAGTGTAAGCTAAGAAGGCCATAGTTCAAGCTAATATTTGTAAACATGTTTTATGTATTAAAATGTTTGATCATTAATAAGGATTACTTTCATCAAATTCACTTGCACAAAGTGAGTAGAACTTTGATATTCAATGATTACGATATCGTATTGAATCATAATGCAGCTGTAGATATACGTTAATTATGCCATCAAAATAAAAATGTAACATCTCGATTGTGATAAATTAATAACTACAAATAAATAATTACAAATATCAACATAATTAGCTTTCGCGAAAAATTAAACATTAAGCTATAATTACGAAATCGACAAAAGTATCTCACGAATGTGGATCTTAATAATATCACTAAACGAAGTAAATTTGAAAGTTTTCTTTTTAAAGTTTGATAAATGTGATTCAATTCTAATTATGTTAAGACAACTTTATTTAATATATATATATGCATATACATGTATATGAATATATATGCTTTTTAATGCCAAGCAGAGATTTTTGGTTATATATGCGAGCCGAGACTCTAATTTTCGGAAAAAAAAATGAGCCAGAGCTAATCTGAGACTCTAGCCAAACGAACCAGAGATGAGTTGAGAATCTTACAAAACATAACCGAGCAGAAATTATGCTTTTTCGAAGTTACATTTTAATCCTAATTTTTATATATTACATTTATACATATTTACATCAATTTAAAAAAAATTATCAGCGGACAACTTCGATATTTAGTGAATAGTAATGTACATTTCATTTAGTGATGTACATTTCATTTAGTGATGTAAATGATGACGAGCTTTTTAATGTTGAGCCGAGACTTTCATTTTCGGAAAAAAAACGAGCCCGAGCCCAAGCCAAGCTGATACTAGCCAAACGATCTGTACCTAACTAAATAAGCCCAAGCCGTGATGACGCTTTAGGTAAGTGCATCGATGCGCTAGATTTGAGCATCATTTACATCAATAATATATATATATATATATTACATAAGAAATATACTTATTCAAGATATTGGCTTTGAGTAAAATTGCACTTCTAATAGGCCGTTCACATCAACTCCGTTTTTACCTCCGATCCGATAATTAGCTCCGAAAAGTAGTTAGCTCCGGTAAATAGCTCCGAAAAATAGATAAAATAGCTCCGTTTTATGGGATGTTGAAGAATTATTTTAGCTCCGGTAAAATCTCAACATGTTGAGTTTTTACCGGAGCTAAAAATTTACGGAGGTATTTTATATCAAATATAATAACACAATATAATAAAGAATTGCATTGTGGGATTTAAATTTTAAAATATTGTATTCAATTTTTATTTTATATTATATATAGTTAAATAATTTATAATTCTTTCGTAACTTTTGGATTCTATTTTAAATATAGACAAACATATAGACCTACTAAGGATAATAAACATCGTAATATGTAGATAGGTTTAGTAATTCGAAATATAAAAGACGTATAATAATCAAAATAGATGAGGCCGTAAATATATATTCACTTAATATTAATAAGAATAGCATCATATATATATACATAATGTTATTAATTAATCAAATTACTAAGCATGATACAACTTGAAAATATCATAATTTGTATGACCTAATTATATAGGTGTATATTTAACTGCACGATATGCGTATTGCTTGGGTTATATATTTCAATTACAATTAGTAACTATGATCTATATTTAGATTTGAGTGACACATCATATGTGTCACTCAAATCTACATATAGATCATAGTTACTAATTTTAATTGAAATATATAACCGATTAAATGATGTGATATCATATATAATATTGTACATTATTAGAGATAAGATATATATCGATCAAATTTACTGCTGGCAATATAATTTGATAGAATTATATAGAATGATCAATTATATTTTGTAAGATAGTATAAATATACATGATTAAATATAATTTATAATCACTGAATAATGATATCAGATTATAATAATGAAATATTATGTATAGAATATAAAATTAATATTAAAATTAATTTGTTAAAAATATTAAAATCCTTTGATGTGTTATAAATGAATTATAATTCTATTTACATAATAAATATGCCAAAACATCACTTTTAAACTCATATTTAATATGATATGATATTATCATAATAATTATTTAAATAATAATTATGAATATAATATACATTTTTGTAATTTGTTAACTCGATACGTATTATTAATTAATTAATATTACATATATTATGATAAATCTATTCGCATGCATATTATGCTTTAATGTAAGTTACAATATTTATTAACAAAGATTTCGAATTTTGTAAACAAATTAATATAATAATAAATTTGAAAATTAATAAATACAATTATTTTGTTGGAGCTAATTTCGGAGTTAATTTTTCGGAGTCAATGTGACGCCGACTACAGAATTAAATTTACGGAGCTAAAAATCGGATCTAAAAATCGGAGCATAAATCGGAGTTAAAATAAAACGGAGTTGATGTGAACGGCCTATAAGACGAACTGTTTAACAGTTTACCATTCACGCAATGTATCAACTGTAACAAATGTGCTTGTAGTTATAGTAGACAGTATAGCTATCAATGAGGCAGTTAATAAGACGCTAACTTTGTAAATAACGATTAGTCGTGATTAAATCTAAAAATAGAATATATATTTCGTGTATCCATTATAAAATCCACTTGAATTTATTAAAGTAAAAATGCTTTGATTACTATAAAATTTATAAACATATATAAACATGGGTAAATAAATGTACTGTCAAATTTGACAAAAAGTTTATCACAGTGTCAATATTATGAACACCGTACATTAAACCGTCGTACTGTCAATTGGAGAGTGTCCGTGATACAAATAGCATGCCTTATGTCAAGATAATATTTAATATTCACTCATAGTTCTATATAAAATAAAAGCTTATATATCTTTTTAATATAATTTATATTCGAAATGTTGTGTTACTCGTAAAATTATTCATTTAAAATTACAATTTTATATTTTTAATTTGTTACTGCCATTATAACATCTCTAAAATACAATACCTACTAATAACTATTAACACTATTATTGTTCATTATTGAATATGATAAGGAGTGAGATTATCTATACTTTATTTTGTGAAGTAATTATAAAATATTAAATAAATATATAATAAATATTATTATATATCATCATTAAACAAATTGAAAAACGCAATATTTTATAATAAAACCTTAAAACATATCTTTTTAAATATTTTCATTAAATTTGAAATTTCAGATCCAGGTATTAGTAGCGTGGGAACAGATAAAACTTTCACAAACTTACTCTTATCAAGTTTTTCCATTCCCCTTACACACTCGGGTGGAGAAAGAGAAATTGAATTATCATCTTTCGATAACATAGTAAAACCAAATTTATAATTTATATAATTTATAAAATATATTATTTTAAAATAAAAACTATTTCTAAATTTTGTAAAGGTGATTGTTTTATTATATTTTAATTTATTTAGTTTCTTTACTGATTTATCACTTGTTTTATTATTGTTAATATTATATGTACTATAATTTAATAAGTTATATGATTTACAAGTGAATTTATTATAAAATATTTTATTAAATAATAAATATCCTCTGATCATAACAAATTTAAAATTACTAATTTTACAATTGATAATATAAAAATGCAAAAATAATAGACTACTAATACTAAAAATTATTGGTTATATTTAAAAACATGTCTCCTGTTCAAGTATCAAATCCTAATGATGATAATATAATGTCTCGAAAATTTGTAAGAGAAAAGAGACTTATGGATAGTATTACACTATTATCAGATGGAACTGACAATGATAGAATAGATGCTGCAAATGACATCGTTAAGTTATTGATTAGTAAACAAAATGAGGTTTGTTTTTATAATTTAAATTTCGAGCGATATTTAATTTTGAATATATTACACTTTTTATGATATTTGTAAAATAAATTATACATAATATACCAACAAATAGTATTTTGTTATATTATGATTTCAATATATATATATGTTTTTATAAATATTATTTAATGAAAGATATAATTAAAATCGGATTTCATGGTATAGATATCGTGTGTTATCAATGTGGTCTGTATCGAATATGGCCCATATTCGATACAGACCACATTGATAACACACGATATCTATAACTACAAGTCATAGTCCGTATTCCCCCCATATAATATGGAGGGAATACGGACTATAAGCAAAAATTAAATAACAATAAATAGTAAAGTTCACGAGTGGCACGCAAGGCGTGTGTAGCACGAATTTATTATACACTTTACTACACATGAAAATAAATCTGAAGGAGAAACATGTTTATAATATAAACAGTTTATATTGAATAATAACTAGAAAAATATACGTATAAAGTTAATACCATAAACTATTCGGATTAATATATATATTTATAATATATACACATACGAATATGAGTACCATCCTATTGATTGATTGATTCTATTGCGGATTGATATTTTGGATTTGATTTATTTGGTTTAGTTTTATTCTTCTGTTTTTTTAGCTGCAGTATATCCCGAAGTGAAAACGACGCACTGGAGTGAACTTTGATATTTATAGTTATTTAATTGTTACCTACCGTCCACATCATCCGAATATGGCACCCATAATTTTAAATTATAAAAGATACATATAAAATATTTTAAAGTTGAACTCAGAAATTCTAATAAAAAAAAGGGGCCATATTCGATATTCTCGGTGTTATCCAAAATTGTATTTGTTTGTTTAAAATATTTTATATTTCTTTTGGTTTTTGTGAGTTTTCGACAATATATATTAATAAATTATACATTTAATAAAGCATATAATAATCAATAATATAATATGAATAATTCAGATACTTTTCATCTACTTTAAACAGTAACTGGAAGAAGTGTGCACATTTAAAACGCATATATTTTATTTAAATTTTAAGGTCCGATACAATAAAATATTGGCATATAATATCAATAGTTATTTGGTATATATTTTAAATTATGGCGGACATTCCTGTTTCAACCTAATTATATATGTGATTTTAAAGTTCCGATTTCCTCCATTAACCATATAAACATTATCTATTAGATGATTACATGATTTAATAAGAATATTGAATATATAAAAAGTATTATACTTTTAACAATCAATATTTGAAATTTTTTAATGAATTAATTAAAACATCAATATAATAGTCTGGATTTTGCCAACCCTATGCGTTATATAAACAAAAACAATTAATATATTTAATTCTATCTATTATTTTTTAATATATATATAATATACATTATCTATTTTAATCTATTATGTATCTATTATTAATAAAATATGTATTATACAATACTCTAATAGTAATAATAATAATAATAATGAGTTTTATATCAACAATAAGTTTATGTTATATATCACATTAGATTTTTGTATTATTTTGTACATGCCACACGAAACCCGGCACAATTAAGTCAGGTTAATATTATGTTCTGATATTATTGGTATTAATAGTTAGATTTAATATAACATTTATATTTTATAAAAGATATATATTTACGGTTTGCATTAAATATTACCTCCTCTACAGTTATTATGTATTTAATGATGTGATGAACACCTACGCAGCACATTATTATGATAATAATTGTTATTTAAAGTGTGCTTTTTTAATAGTGGCGTATTTTGTATTCAAAAATCAATTGCATATATATATATTTATATAATTCTACTAGCTTTTCTACCAGTTGTATGCTACTCATTGTGAGACTCCGAGATATGTAATGATAATTTATTTATTCTATAATATAACATACAATATTCCTGTACATATTATATGTTCACATAAGGGAAGCAGTGTCAAATAATATATTATATATGACAAGTATGTAATGACAACTGCTAACTAATTACTGACAGATAACAAAATATACATCCGACACACGAGATCTTAAACAAGACACAACTGACCGATAACAAATATTATGTGCCACCTCCCATAGTTCAATGAAGTTCATAATAATATAATATGTTTAATACAAATTTAATTATAGATTTATTTAGAATTTAAAAATATGCCAATTATTTGAATGTTTTGAAATATAATAATGAATTCAAATATATGTATAATAATTACCACTATCTAATGGCAATAATTCTTATAATTAAACTATATTTTATATTAAACTATAATCCCCTACTATATATTTCGTTATAATTTTGATACAATTAGAGCCTTATAATATGGAGCCCTATATAGTTTAATTATGACATAATATTGTTTACAAATGTGTCCCTTTAGTCGAGATACTGCAATTATAATACATATCTAGGATAAGACCATCTGCTAACTCATATTTTGTGATACTTAATGTTATGCTTTTATGCTTTTGAGTTATTTTATCAGATTGCATCATAGGACAGCAGTATATATTTGAATTTGATATATAAATCAATGTAAACAAAAATCGTTTTTAAATTAATTTATTAAATTATATAAAATCGTAATATAATGTAACTACATTATATTTTTTACAATTTCGACATAAATATGATTGAAAAATATTATTCAATTCAAAATGAATGTATAAATAAATTAATGTATTTTATTTTTTTAATATTATTCTGTCTTTGAAATATCACTAAAAAGTATCTATTTCGGAGTACTCAAAGTTACCATTGCAAAGATGTAATGTTTACAAAGTTGATATATATTTGTCATTAAATAATAATAATCAAAATTAAATTAATGATTTGTAAATTGTAATTTACGACTGTTACTAATTCAGATCGACGATATCAGTAAAGAGATGGAATACTGTCTGACTCGCTTAATTCGTGGAATGGCTTCCAGCAAATCTCAGGCACGTCTCGGATTTTCATTGGCTTTGATAAAGGTAACATAATAGATTATATGTACCTAATAATAATAATTACAGTTTTGCATAGCTGCATTATAAAGCATATGGTGTTAAAATATCACTCATATATATATATATACATCTATATATATAATATATATATATTTATATATTGTATATATATATATTATATATATACATCTATATATAAATTATTAGAATTTTAATCTAAAAATATTCGGATATTTGAAAATTTATAATTTATTATATTTTTTTATAATTATTATAAATACTTTTTATTTAATTTCATAGATATCTACTAAATATCTATAATTAATGTAGGCTTATTAAAAATAAATTAAATTATTGTTTAAATTATAAAAAAAACTTACCTAATTAATCATCATTTAGAATTCCATTCATTACTCATACCATGCATAATTCACAGATATTGAGACATTTTGAATTCCTTAAAGTATCGTACATACACGAAATAGCCGGAAAGGTGCTCACATATCAGAAGACAGATTCTAAGTCGGTTAGTGTTCCGCGTTAACATGTTAAATGTGCACATTGTATACTATACATATTACACTAAGAAGTGTACACTAAGAAAATGTATACACAGTTTATTAATGTGTTAACTTATCAAAAGCAGATATCATATACATATAAATTATTGTTTGTTTCGAAACCAGTAAACATGAATCATTCACTTTCACACTACAGGATAAGAGCAATGTGAAAATAGGTATAGTGATGCTGCATATTGCTATCATACAATCTGGTCAATTATCATTAGTTAGTATGAATCATCTATTATTAAATCAATTGTATGTAACTATAGCAAATATTATGATAATATACTAACATTATTATCAAAATATTAATGTATTTTTAATATATTATTGAAAACATTTATTCGATGAATTTATATGATTCATTGGTAATATAAATGTATATGTGTATCGCATATAATTATATTAGTGAAACCATAATAGTCAAATATCTTCAATGTAATAGCTCTCCGATACACATCATCTATGTATATATATATATATATATATATATATATATATATATATGTGAAATACAGACATGTAAATGGTATACATATTCAAAAAGATATACCTATGTGCTTCAGAGATTACATCAGTAGATGATGTAATATGGCACTTAGAAAGAGATCTAGTTATACTACAGCTGACATATCAGATAGCGATGTGATATATTATGCAATAGATGATCGCATGTAAAGAGATTTGTACATCAGTAGACTTGACATGATTACTATGCAGTAAAAGAGATACATATAATATAATGCATATCTATTATTGTCACACTAAGAATTTTATAATTAAATTAGTGTTTTAATAAAATCTTCATAGAAATAAGTCTATTACACATGTAATACATTACATTTATAAAGAGATACATACACAATACATTATAACACACACACACACACAACAGAAAAACACCCCTAGTCGTGAGGTATTCCGAACTATCGAAGTGTTGATGAAGTACAAATCTGACAAGAAACCCCTTCATCTGATCTGTACGCAGACCCTCTGTCTACTCATCAAAGAAGTTAGTAGTGTACGGTATCTACTGCTGCCACCTTATAATCGTTGCATCCGATAAGAAAGCCGAAATACGGATAAAAGCAGCGAATGAATATTACATTTTGTTATTGTATTTCTATTAGTTTACATTACTTTATTCATTCAGATTTCATGTGATACTTCCGATCACAATCACATCCTACGATAGTAAAACAAGCTTATATCTATGTTATACAAGCTTACGTGTGTTTAGTCCACTAGATACATCCACTGGCTATCATTATATATATTCTAGTAGTACTTCACTAGGTCTACACTAACCAATACGATAGTCTGTTAATAGAACTAGTGTATACGGTTGATTAATAGAGTGTATTATATAATGTATGTAAGCTAGTAATGGGGTAAAACTACGCCCACATTAGTGTTGTATATACCCTATAGTAATAGGAGTAACACATCGCCCCATACTATATACCCTATAGTAATCGGGTTAACCCCCCACAGACATCGCCCGATAAGTTCCAGGAGAACTTCGGAGACAGCATCGAGAAGCAGATAGCCGACTGCACCGAGGATGTAGACTCCGCCAACGTTCTACTGTCGGTGGTCGAGTACCAGCCCCAGTACGCTGACGGCGCCTTCGTTAAACTCCACTGGAACAGCTCCACCGTCATGAACTCTAGCACCCTACCCGTTATCTCGAAGCTCTACGTCGTTAGTCAGGGTTGTTACTGTTACTGTTACTGCCAAGTGTTACTGCGGATTTAACGAGTCTAGCTAATGTGTATTATGATGTATATAACTACTCGGTGTGTGTGACTATTGTAGCAGTTCATGAGGACAGTTATTGCCTTGTTATGACAGATATTGCCTAGTTATGATGGTAGTCTATCTATACTATAAAACCACAACACCTTTACTTATATGTATATATTTAAATTTGAATACCACAAATATAATTATTTTTTCGAAATACTTTAATTAAATACAATTTCATTTCGTATCCACTAATGTGGGGGGGATATGAGAGACCTGTCACTCACTCCTCATCCACACACGTGTAGGCTTCTACGCTGGATCACCCGGTGATTCATCCTTTCTGCATGGGAATGCTGAATTTGGCGCTGAAACAGAAGATCTCCCTGTTCTCTGAGTACTGGGAAGTCGTAGTCAGTAGTTAGTTACCCCTCTGGGGGGGGCGTATAGCAGCTATATCTCGTGTACGCGTGCTAATATCATACAACTACTTAGAGGGGCTATTCGAAGAGACTATATTCCGCAAGTACCTCGCTATTCATATGATATGCGCGGCCTTGAAGATGACCTCTGACCCTGAACAGGTTAACATCATAATAACCACTATATTTAGATTAACATATCATATATATATATATATATATATATATATATATATATATATATTCATATATATATTTATATATATATTTACATTTAGAATGATTTATTTAGTTTATCTATTTGATTTAAAATGTTAGTATTATTAAATGTTTACATAACAGATACAAGTAATCCTATCCAAGAATTCGCTGGCCTACATAATGCACATTCTGACCAATCAAAGGCACGGCCTTCACACCAGTATTCTCGAGTTTGTTAGTCTATCGCCATGACAACGCGTCACAACCCATCAATCATCTATTTCATTAATTAATATAATAATTAATCCATTGTAACTTATTGTGAAATTCACATCTATTAAAACATCCGAACATATCTATAAAGTAATATTCTAAAATTAATAAACTTAATTGAATCCCTTCCTTTCGCTAGTAGTTTAATATCTTTAGTACTGAATGAGGTACTTAGTGAGTACTACTTACCCTCTACCTAGAATATCTTATGTTAACCCTCTACAAGATTAAGTTATACACCTATAATTAGAGTTATACATAAGATAGTCATGCCAGTAGCTACATTACAAACCTGTACACCTAGACTAATGGTATGGTGTTGTAGCATAGACAGTTAGTTAGATGGACATATTACCTCATTGCTACCTCTACTAGTGAGGTATCAACACACACCTCACACCCAATGTTTACACGGTAAGCTCACCGTACCCCTCCTCGCCAGGTTCGCATTCTACGAGAGTTAACCTCTGACCCGAACCTGGCCACCGACTTCAAGATACAGATAATACTGTGTATCCTCAGTGTACCTAGGTCCGCGAGTACACTCGAGAAGAACAAGACCAACCTGTTCACCAGCCTTATCAATAAGGTAAGCTATCAGCGGCTAGTTGCCGTAGTAACCGTAGTAACCCCGCCCCTCCTCACCCCGCCCCCCCTCAGCTGGATGCGGAGACCATGGTTAAACTATCGGAACTGTTTGTAGACTGTTTCTACAATAATATGACCGACACACCCGATAATGAAATTGACAGGTATGTAAGATTCGTATGTTAATATCAGATTCGTGTGTTTAATATCAGATGTTGTGTGTAGATAATAGTTGTATAAGCAAGACCTCTGTATTATTGTGGAGAGTTTCTTCATAATTCTCCATTTATTCATTAATTTTAGTGAGATTATTGAATAATATATAATTGTTATTAGTTGTTCTTATTAACTTATGCCTTTTTTAGATGAGTGAATATTTCATGGGTTAATATTGTCTCTATTTACTAGTATGGTATTTATAATATTATATGAAACTAATACTTTTTACATTGTTAGTTTCATTAAAAGGGTTCATTTCTGTTTTTAAATTATAGAAAATGACATAATATAAAGTTTATATATAAACTATAATGATGAATATTTGCTGTACAAGCTATTTATACACTACTTCTCAGTTCGTACACTATCAACAACCTGCCGCGAGAGTGGCTGGCCACCCAACTGTCCAACATGGTAACTAGCTACATAGGCGTTGAGGAGCTGCAAGTGTGGAGGAGAGACCTGCTTAACTTCTTCTTCGTGAACTCCTACTTCCAGGTGAACGCCTTCACCAAGTCCATAAAGCACGTTAGTTACGCAGCACTGAGCCCCCGCCTGTTTTTATTACGTTTTCCTAGGTAAAATTCATAATATGTTGCATTAATTACCTTATAATACATTTTCATTATTCGTGTACACTAATGCGTCAGATACAGAAGCGAGTATTTAAATTTGACCTCATAAATTGTAATCAAAACAAACGAGAGTTAATAGAAGATTTTATTTACGCTAATCGTTAAACACCTAAGTTAGATATCAGCCCATACCCTCGTTGTAATAACCTTGACCTCGTGACCTCTCCTCCCGCAGTGTTCGCGAGCATTCGTAGGTTCCGATGAGCTAAGAGCCGCCATGAACCTTAACTTCATGAAGAGTCTCAGCAAACTGGCCACTATTCACCTAGGTTTCTATACCACTGTTCTACACTACTACTATAATACTATAGCAATTCATGTATATGTCTTATTAAGTTATACTAATATTACATGTATATTACTCATTGATTCAGATAAAAAAGACACAAAGGATCATGAATATTTCAAAACAATTTTACGAGATTCCTTCTCGTACGCACAGGTAAATATCATTATTATTATTGCATAATGTTAGCTATGTAACATGATGCAGTTGCTTAACATTAATATATACACTAAGTATATCGGATAGCAATTTAGTTTACATCATCTCCACAGTATATATCGGATAGAAATTTAGTTTACATCATCTCCACAGTATATATGTAGTGATGTTAACTAGTTGTACTCTTGCTTACATGCATTCATATATTCACTGATCATAAGTAATAGTTTAACAAGCAATTGCACAATGTTAACTGTTCACATACATTGCTAATGCCTACCGAATATTATCATTATAAATAATGGTTTTTAAGAGCCAGGGTATATCTATATTACATAATTGTATAATATTTTACCTATTATAATGTATGTAATATTTTTTGTACTATGTAGCTGACCTATGAAACTAATGATTTACAACAGAAGCATTATCACACAAGAGATATTGTAATGATGTAGTAGAGTTCAGACAACGACCTCTATATTAATACACGCGTGTGTGTGTTTTCTAAACCTGTACTAACCCACACTATCTATCACTACCTAAAGGAACTGTTCAACAAGTCTAAAGTATGTGAGCAAATCAATGCATTTGACGAGGACACTAAATCTGAGTGGAAGAACATCGTCACAGTGCTGGCTAATATTGAAAATAAGGTTACAATCATTATTACCCACCAGGATATATTTCTATTTTATACTAAAACTGTGTATTATACTTAGTTATATTGTATTGTATTATACGATCATATCAATTAATCTAACAAATTTATTATATATAACTTTATAATAATAATATATTAGAAGAAATTTGTTTTCAATTCTAATTCATTACATTGGTGTTTGTTCCAGGGTTGGCGGTTTTTTTGGTTTTTTTGGTTTTTTTATAATTAAATGTTCGGATTATTAATTAGAAAATATTATATATACCTAGATCGATTATTAAATGTATGTGCAAAACATACATATATAGAGTAATTATAAAATATACAACACTAATGAATATTATAATTATTCATATTATGAATATATATATTATTAAATTTTCAATAATATATTATTAATATTAAATATTAAAATTATTTTATTAAAATATATTTATTATAAAAATAAAGTAAAATATAATAAAAAAATAGTTACAAATTGTAACAAAATAATAATTAAAAAAAATAACAATACAGTAATTAGAAATATAATCAATATAATTCTCACAATAAAATTACAAGTTACAAATTGTAACAATATAATAATTTAAAAAATAATAATAATAATAATTAGATGATTTCTAATTGAAATATAATCAATATAATTATCACAATAAAATAACAAGTTACAAATTGTAACAATATAATAATTTAAATAATAATAATAATTAGATGATTTCTAATAGAAATATAATCAATTTAATTCTCGAAATAAAAAAACAAGTTTTGCAGCCTTATCATTGCCTAATCGATTCCTTATTTTTGATTGAACGCTTTTATAATATTAAAAAAACCAAAAAAACCATTAATAAAACCAAACCAAAAAAACCGACCAACCCTGGTTTGTTCTCCTAAATGGCTTACAAATAATATCGCTTATTTTCTAATAATGTTACTAGTAAAAAACCAGTAAATATATATATATATATATATATATATATATACTAGTTAATGTGTCTAATGTGAATACTGAACCAAATAGAAGACAGAGGGGGGTAATCACAATGCTTTTGAGCTTCTTTTCCTGCATCTCGGGCTACATCTGTTCCACACTCGTTCTGCAGAAAGTATCGACCTTCTCAAGGTCAGACCCCTTTCTGCTTATACACAAAATATATATGTACATCTATTTAAACATATTATTCATACTTATTTAAACTATTTTAATAAGAAGGTTTGATATCTCGAAAAGTTACTAATCTTCTATATCAATCTGAGTGAATAATTCACTCAGATCTGATTGTTATTCTTATTTACATACAAGATATTTCTAATACATAACATATATATCTCATACACCTATATAAATATTGTTGATATTCATATGTTGTCTATTTACTAGGACTTGCATTCTTGTTACAATAAAGCTTGTACAAAGAAGAAGTCTCCCACTAAATCAGGTGTGTATAGTGTATCATATTGCAGGCATCACTATCACCAGTATACTGAACTCTCCTCACTTATGTTAATACTATTGAGAGTATTCTATTGTTACCTTCATTCTACCTACTATTTGATATTAATTATGATACTAAATAGATAATAAGAGTATTATTATACGAATATATATATATATTACAATTTTCTTATTAATTAAAATATGATCAAATAAATAATTGATGAGCAATATTGCGTATCATATTTGTACTGTGATTCGTACATCAGCAGAAGAACCAAGCTGGGTATCGGTACTGACAGAACTCCTGGTGAGCATGTTGAGCGAGAACAACCGATTGGCTCGCGTCATTGTCAACATCTCGTTCCGTATCCTGTGTCCCCATGTCAACTGTGACTCCATGAAGATTATACTTGATGTTAGTAGTGTAGGTAGTAGTGATAGTAGTAGTAATAGTAGTAGTAGTAGTAGTAGTAGTAGTAGTAGTAGTGGTGGTGGTGGTGGTGGTGGTAGTAGTAGTAGTAGAACCTGAGCCGAGCCGAGACTAGCAAAATGAGCCCGAGCCGAATAGAGATTTTAGATAACTGAGACTGTATCGATGCTTTAAATGTGAGCATCATTTACACCACTAATACACACACACATTACTCAGGTTTTGAAGAATACCCCTCAGGAGGATGAGGAAGAAGATCAGATAGGCTTCAGTAGTGATGGTGAAGATGAGTCAGAGGATGAGGAACCTGAGGAGGCAGATGGATCCATCATAGTTGACGGTAGTGTTTATGTTTAGCACTATTAATAGTATTGCATCACCCTATTAATGTGAATATTGATGTTACTAATTGTGTTCACAGCTATCTCATACCTAGTAAGCTTTAGTTCATATGATCTCAAATATCTACAATCTTATGTAATATTATTATTTATTAGAATAATTTTGTTTTTTTTCTAGTTTATAGTATAAATATGCTTTTTTCCTAAAAGGCTTCCAAATAGTATAGCATTTTTCTATGTTTTCACCCGTTAATTATTGTCGCATATTAATATGCTTAAGACTTTATAATGCAACTTTATTGTTATTGTGTACAAATGAATATACGCATTATTGATTATCCAAGATTTTCGATCAGGTGGAAATGTTTACAATATTAAGTATGTAAATTAAGCTCTAAACTAAAAGTATAATATTCTAGTGGGTTCTATATCGTAACTAACGCACCTCGCCTCAATAGAGACATCATCAGAGTCTGACAGCGCCGAGACTGAAGATAGCGAGGCCACTAAGGCAACCCCTAAACTTAATGGAAAGGTAGCTGATGAAGAGAGTGATGTGTCAGATGATGACTCATCAGATGAAGAGGTCAACAGCGGACGACTTCTTGAGATGAAGAGTAAGATCAAGAACAGCCTCGGCGATGCTATTCAGGACAGCGATGAGGTCTGTATCAGCTGTAGCCCCTAGTCCTTTATAGCAGCTTATTGTGTGTGTGTGTAGCAATAGTAATATATCATCACTATTTCAGTGTTATTAAATACTTGCGATTCATTCACACCAAAAACACAACTTTATTTTTATAGACCAAAATCTCGATATACACATTAATTTGTAAACATTTACCTTATATTGGAAAAGTCAATTGTAATAAGTAATTTATATATAAACGATGTACACATAGGATGTGTATCAATCGGTATAGCTTTTCACATTGAAGATGCCCAATTTGATTTAGATTATATCGAAATTTTAGCATATTGCATAAGTATATATAATATAATACATTATGTAATTATTGATTATCGTATAATTAATATATACAAATATTAATTTTCTCTTTTCATAAAATATAATACGCTTATAAAATATTAATACAAACTGTTTATGTAACGTTGACCTCGTGACCTTCAGAGTGAACTCAGCGACCTCTCTGACAGTGGAATGGAGAAGTTCGACAAGGCTATCGTCGCCGTCTTCAAAGCTAGGAACAAAGAATCCAAAGACAATAAGGAACGAGTGGAACAACTTAAGTGTTTCCATCTCAGAGTATTAGATCTGCTGACAATCTATGTGGATCATCACCCTGACACCGCTATTCTACTGGTAATGTCATCATCATCATCATCATCATCATCATCACCTTCATCATCACCATCATCATCATTACCTTCATCATCATCATTATTATATACTGGTAATGTCAATGTTATCTATATAACACTGTCATCATCACCATCATAATCACCAGCCTCTCTATTAACTACATCACTACCCCCCTCCCAACAGCAAATTATCAAACCCCTACTGACCTTGTCAGAAGAGTCCAAGAAGGATAAAGCCACTGAAGAGATTGCTAACAAATCACTGCACGTATTACAGCAGCTTACAAGACCCCGCAAGGTTTATTAGTACTACAACCTTGACCTATACTACTACTACCTTGACCTCAACTACTACATTGACCTTTACTACTACTACCTTTACCTCTACTACTACTTTAACTTAACTACTACTACCTTAACCTCTACTAGTACATTGACCTCTACTACTGATACCATTTACTTGTTCCATAATCTAAACCTTGCAATGATATTTGGTGAAAGCTAAAATTTTGATTTTGCATTATTTTGTATACCAAATTAAAAAATGAGTACAATTTATTGTACTCATTTACTCAGCCCCAAACTCACGCTTGACGGGTAGAAAGGCTAACCGTTCAACCTTTATCACTATAATATTTAATAACTATCATATATTTCACAGTTAATCCACAGTGAAAATATTGCCACCGAAGATCTGCTGGAATTCCTGAAAGAACTCCTAAACTCGGTGCAAGTCGGTAAGTTACATAATACCTATTGTTACGTAATACCTAGTGTTACGTAACCATTGTGCCTAAGCATAACCACTAAACCTATTGTTACAGTGTCTAAACCAAACTTTGTGTCCGAAATATCAAGCATATGTATTTTCATCGTTAGTTGTTATTCATTAATGTTATTCATTTATTATAATAAATAAGTTTTTACATTCAGTTTATTAAGATGAATTATAAATGTATTGTATATTATGTATTATATAAAGTATATGAATACCATCAACAAAAATTAAACGTGATATTTATAAATTATATAACATTTATAATTGGTAATATATTGTCAATATTATACAATATGTATAATATTGTGTTTTAGATTGTATATTTACCTTCATTCATTACCAGCTATATTTACATATTATACATTGTTTATAAATTGTTAATTTTACATTCTGTAATAAATTGGATTTTTCTATTAAATACCCACAATTCATTTCAAATCCAATAGATTAATCTCTACAAATAGCCACCCCCATAACTCATCACAGATAAGAGTACTGCACGGCACAAACGAGCCGGTGATACAGAAGAAGAGGTCAACGAGGTCAAAAGCCCCGACCTCCTCGGGAGATCGTAATGATAAGATCATCGAACAGATCGTGAATCTCTTCGAAGCATCCATCATCGACTTCTGCTCGAAAAGGTTACCCCCATATTTGTACCCCATCATAAGTCTCCCCTTTATGTGCTGGTTATATTTATGGAAGAATGAGGCGAAAGTTTACCAACATGAGATAACCTAAAATAAAGAACAATTCATTATTTTGTTGGATATTTTGTTAACTTATGTTTAAATATTTAATATATATTTAATATTTAATCATATTTATTGTAAAAATTACACATTTATATGAGATATGCATTAACATATAGTAAATAATAAGGTGTCACTAATGCAATCAATATCACTTCAGAGGTATTCAACATTGATGTCTTAGAAAACATTGTTTATGTAATTGATATTTTAATATAAATAATCTATTACTTTATATCATAATATTTTCTAATACACTGCAGACTAATACCTATATTAATACCCATATTAACATATTCCATTAATATATATCTAATTATCTAGTTCATATAATCAACTCAAAATAAGAATAGAATATATATTCAAATTATCAAGTTAATATAAATATTATAGTAGAATTATTTCAATCTGTAATCATTGTTTATATGTCTACTTTGGCTACAACATCATATTTATAACACTAATCACATGAAACACATGTCAGTATTCTATTCTAATCAACAGGGACTCGAATATGGATCATCGATTATTTATCATCACATTGCAGAGAGTTCCGGTAAGTTAATATATCTCACTCTATCTCTCTATACGTATACCTATCCTGAATAGGCTATATACATCTACACCTATATACCTCTACCAATACCTACATATATACCTACATCTTCACCTATATATCTACACCTAGACGATATAGAAACACATACATATAAACCTGTATCTGTAACTATACCAACATCTTCGTGTGTCCCACACATATACCTATACTTGTACTCACACTTACACCTAGCTCAATATTCACAACATATATAATGATGCCTACAAACAAACCCGATCACAGAATGTGTTCTGGCCCCTAACCGAGAAGCTTCTGAAGTTAGCCTGCGACGCCGATATAAGACTGTTCTGCAGGGTTAGTGTGTTTACCCTCTGGTTGTACCCCCACCATTACCACCATTTTAACCCCTATCCCCCCCGCCCCACTATAGACACCCCCACTTTAACCCCCCCTACCCCACTATAGACACCACCACTTAAACCCTAACCCCGCCCCACTACAGACCCAGGTCTGCAATATGCTGTCCGTGATGGTCACTAAACATTCAGTATCAGACTTGGAGCACTGGACTACACAGGCTGGAGTGATACTAGAGGACATCACCAAGGTAGTGTATGATTAATTCTGCACCCCATCTATGTGGTATAAGTGTATAAGCAATTGAATGTATTAGAATCACACTTATATTGAATTAATCTAGTTATTATTTATATTTATATTAATAATACGATAAAGTGTATCTGTACTAAAAAAATAGGTATATATATATATATATATTAAACATAAAATATTCGTTATATTTTGTCTGTTTTTGGTATTTAAATATATTGAATTGGAGATATCACATTGTTTTATTGACATTTATAATCAAAACTACAAAAGACATTTTGTTAATTTATTGAGAAAAGTGTCATTCACGTATATATCTTTTACATACACCATGTGCATCAATTGCTTATCCACTTTCATTAATGGCACGCATGAATGAATCTTATATTCTTACGTATTCAACATAATCACATTATATAGATATGGGATACAACAGAGAATATTCTGTGTATTGTGTTGAAGCCCTTTAGGAGGACAATCATGTTATTTAACTAGGAAACTAAATAGAAAACAAACAAAATTATTCTAAAAATATTATTATATATATATATATAGATAGATAGATAGATAAATAGTTTATTGTTTAGCAACACGAATAAAAATTATAATAATAGTAGTGAATTTAAAATAAAGCGAAAAAAACCGACGCGAAATATAAATAAATATATTATAAAATTGGTAACAAAATTGATTTAAACGGGCCGTGTAGATATATATATATATATATATATAGCATCATCTGTTTATATAGTATCACCCCTTATCATCATGTGCTGCTATACACCTCGCAGAGTCTGTCTCAATTTGAAGACGACAACTACAAGCCTCGTCTCGTGCACAACATGCTGTCCCTGTTCAGTCGTACCGTGATGACCGTTCGCAACGAAGATATCAAGGTCAAGCACGTCCCCGCCCCAAGGTCACCCCCTATAACCCCCTCGCCCCCACCTCTATAGGGTCTAGTAACGAGTGATATGGTGAACGCAGTAGACGCTATTAAGAACAACGCCAAGGTTCTCAAGGACACTAAGTCCGTGTGCACCCGACTGAAGGCCTATCTAGGAGCAAGGTAAGCCCTATCGAGTAGCCCAGTTATTATCATGGTGACCTTGACCTTGACCTCGATTAGGTTGGACCTACCGAAAGAAGAGTTAAAAGAGAAATCTAAAAAAGTGAAAAAGCAAAAATTACAAGAGTTGGTTTCTTTCATTAAATATCATATACCACATCATTAACTTATATTAACTTTCAAATCCTAATTTACATTGATATTCATTTAGTGTTTTATTCGAATGAAATTAATTATGAGTAAACAAATCTATTTAATAATGCTATAGACACGTATATGATGTATGATGTAATCAGTAATATATATATTTTAATGCACATTTCACCTAGTATTAATATATTGAACTTTAACCTTCAGCGATGACATTGTAATGAATGAAGAACAATTACGCCTTAATAAATCAAAGAAAATCAAATTAAATAAGAAGAAATCAGAGTTAGGATATACCTATAATCTATTTATTAAACCTTTTATTTGTATATCTTATCAAAGATAAAATAATAACTAATTTAATGATATAATTCATTTATTTGTTTTAGAAATAATTATTTTATTTAAAATAAATATTCAATTTTTTAAATATAAGATATTTTCAAAAAGAATAAGTTGGTATTTTATTTATAATATTATTCTAAACAGTATCTATACTATGTGTATGTTTATAATGATGCGAGATTTACCATTGTAAAAGATAACCAATGCAATCATACCCGTTTACCAACTTAATACTTAATTTCAATAATATAAATATCTGTATTCAATATTGTAGAGAATCTAAAGATGATGATGAAGATGATGTGATAATAGAAGAGGCCGATAAAACGTTTTTAATTTACTTTAATTTTATCCACTTATTATATGAGTTTAATTATAAATATTACATTTATTATTTATAAATACTACATTAAATTTAGATGAATTATAGATATTAAACTGCCCTCACACTTCTCCCCTATTCGCAACCGATATTTAAACATCATTCATTCTATACTCACATTGCTGTTTATAACACCTAACAGGGAGGAAGGCGGAGATGACACTAATACCCCCAAGAAAAGTAAGAAAAGAACCAAGAGGAAGTCCAGGTTATTGTGCTATTAATATTATATAATATCTATATCATTATTATATAGTTGAATGCATCCCCTTACATGGGTAATGAATTCATTACATTCATTATCGTAGATGAAGCTAATATTTAATAATTCTAATTTGTATGTATTTTGTAATTTTATAATAATATAATTATTTTTTAGTGAATCTACGGATGATAAAGTTGAAGTCGTGAAACAAAAATCGAAGAAAAGGAAAAGTAAAACCAGGTTCATAGTTTATTTTTATTATATTTATATAACTAATATAGTATATAATATTCATTAATTGTATTATATTATAATTATTTATTTCATAAAATAATTTCCGGCACTGTCAAAGATATACAATAATGTAGATTATACGGTATTCACCAATATTTAGTGAAACATTGGCTCCACCATCTTGTGTGTAGGGGTTTTATTTGTTTACATAGCAATGTGCATGTATTTCAGATTTGATTACAAATTATTATTACAGTGATATCTTACATATAATTATATATTTATCATAGTAATATAATAGTACAATATATCATTCATATATATATATATATACAGTAAAACCTCTCTATAAGAAACTATTTTTTTTCACTACTTTTTTTCTTATAGAGAGGTTTTCTTATAAAGAGGTTTTTAATTTTCCTATGATTTTAAGAATTAATTTATAATTGAAAATGCATTATATAACCTATAGGTTATATATATATAGTATATTTATTTTGTATACTGTTATAAATGTATACTGTATTGTTTGCGCTTAGACATAATGACATTTTATTAGATTTACATTAGAAATGATAAATTATGAATCATCATTGATGAATATAATGAATATTATAATAATCTATTATTTAACAATTAATTGCATAATATAATAAATTGTATCATCAATACATTTAAGGATATAATAACATTTATTAATTAATTTTAATAAATTGATGGATATACAATAACATTTATTTATTCATTTTAATTCATTTCGAGGATTTCGAGCTATAATATAATATTTAAAAAAAAATATCTTATATAATAATTAATTTCTATAATTGTTATCAATATACAATACTTCTATTTATATATAATTATTTTTTATACAATTAGTTTCTTATAAAGAGGTTTTTCTTATAAGATTTTCTTATAAAGAGGTTTTTTAATGTGGAAAAGGTTGAATTCCAACCAAATGTGTGAACAATTTTCTTATAAAGAGGTTTCTTATAGAGAGGTTTTATTGTATATATTTTGTTATATTAATGATACTCTCGCTGGTCAATGGAATAGTATATATATATATAATTCAAACTTTCATATTACAATGATTATATTTCTTAGATCATATATATTAATAATATGATACAATATTATATATAAACTATATATTATATATCCAATGATAAACAGGATGAATTAAACAACTAGAATGTAATTAATACTATTTATTAGTAATTATAAATCTGGGATATAAAAATAACCGAATGATAAGGTATATGATGAGACCTACTTATGTCATTATAATAAAATTGGTGTCATTGGAAAAAATATTAAATTATATAATATAAGTAATTTTTCGGTTTTTTCAAATTTAAAAAAAATTATGATCATAAATATACACACAAATTTGTAATAACTAATAAGGCGGATCCGATGTTTCATTACAATTCTATTGATTCTTTGCCTATCTACCTAATTATATATCTGTAGGACGGCTACATTCAAATATGTAGTTGATTAAATACAATCATTTTATGTTTGTTGTGAATAATGAAAATAATGAGTTATTATTTGTAGTGAATCTCAGGAAGACCTGAAATCTGAATCTACTGAGGATAAAAGTGAAGTTGTGAAAGGGAAATTAAAGAAAAGGAAAAGTAAAACTAGGTTCACATTTTATTTGTATTAAATTTATAACTAATATTATATTATTAATATTTATTTTATAAATATATTTTCCAGTAATGTATATTTAAATTAAAATGTTGTTATGATTAAATTGAATGATTTTATATTTTGTTTGAATAAACAGAATTATTATTTGTAGTGAATCTCACGAAGTTGAAAGTGAAGTTGTGACAGAGAAAACAAAGAAAAGCAAAAATAAAAAGTTTGCCCATAATAGTTTATTTTAAAGTAATAATTAGAAATCAAAATATTATTTAATAAATGTTAATTTTAGAAATATGTTTATTTATGATAGTGCACTAATACACACAAACATACACGTACATACACACACACACACACACACACACACACACATATACATTTATATGATATATAAATCATATTTTAATTTTAATTATAACTTCCAATTAACCATTTTTGGAATTCAATAAAGAAGTATTTAAAATGATGTCACCATTATTTTTCTAATTAAAATATAATACAATATATATTTTTTTTTTAAATGTACTCAAAATACTATAAATATCTATTATTTATTTTTTTAAATAGATAAAATATATCTCATTTGTTAATTAATATATTTAGTTTTCTTAGATTATGTATAAATCAATTAAGTTGTTGTTTTCATTATATGTTATATAGTTATAGATAACAAATTATAACTAAACTATAATACTTGTATTGACTATATACATATCTATATGGTGAGTAAAAGCTAATTTATATTGCATTTAATTTAATAGAACAATAACAACATTATTGTAAAAACCATACCAAACCTATATTTATTTCAGTGGTCTCGATATTACTGCTATCAGCATGAATATTAATCATGTTGCTTAGATAGGGGTATATATAGGTATTATATCTTTGTTTCGCAAAATATTTAGTTATATAATTTAGGAAAAAAAATTATATTTAGAGCTCATATATAAATAGAATAATTAAATAATAAAATACATTCTATTGACTAAATTGATTTTTTTAAATATGACCTATTTTCCTATCTTTTTCATATTAATTTAAATGTCAATAAAAGGAACATACAAAATATCATGGGAGTCCTAGATTATTTTACAATAAAATATCATTTATTTAACATTCATAATCTATTATATGTTTATATAAATTAGTGGTACATTTAATATATAATAATATAATTTGATAAAAATAGCTTTTGTTTTATATATAATTTGTATGTTTTAAATATAGTTTTTAATAAAAACTTTTTATATAAACTTACTTTTTCATTATATATATTCGTTTGAGTTGTTTATGATGAATATCACAAACTTACTTATTACTACTAAAAATATTGAAAATATCATATGTTGAGAATAACATATTTTTAATAGTTTATGAAATTATAATTGCTATACTAGTTCATTAAATAATACTTCAAATTAATTGAAATATAGTTAATAGAGATAAAACATAATTATAATATTCTGTTAATTACTAAATAAAAATGAATAGTATTTAATATATCCTCATTTTTATAATCTGTATTTATTTAGAAAAATAATGTAGTGTTCACCAGTTTGTGTATAGACAAATTAGTATTTCAGAAAATATAAAGTTATAATTACATACATATATTAAGTTTAATGTTATTTTATACAAAATTTTTATTTTATTTACATATAAATATCTATTTTTATCAAATATAATTTGAAATACAAAATATTATTAAATTTTAAATAATAAAGAACAAACATCATACTATTAATAAATATATATATATATATATTTATATAATTTAAATTAATGGAGACAAATATCATCATAATAAATACTATTATTTCATTATTATAATCCTAATTTTAGTACTCCTTATTTAATTACTATATATTTGCATTCTACTAGCGCTACTAGTATCACTATTTTAAAATCTCATGTAAACAAATAATTATATTTCATTTAAATTTTTAAATATTAATATATTGAATAATCTAATATATTTTAATTATTAACTCTATATTATAACATAATATTTATTTCACTACATTTTTTGTTTTGTCATAAATGATTATCATAGAATACATATAGTTATTAATTTTTTTAATAATTTACTAACAAAATTATTTTAAGTTAACCTATTTATTTTTTTTGTGATTTTAATTTAATTAAATATATATATATATATATATATGAATAATATATAATATCAAGTTATTTTATATGTACTTAATGTGATTAAAATTTCATTTAATCATTAAATATAATATTTTCATATAATATTCATATAATATATATTAATTAAATATAATATGTTCATAGGAAAGAAGTTACCAAGAGTGACAACCAGATGGACACATCAACATAACTATTTATCAATATAGAATTTGTAATAAATTGTATCATAATTTTTGTAATATTTATTAATTGACTAGATATACATAATAATAATTCCTTATCGGGATAATTATATTCATAGATATTTTCTGTGTTTCCTCATCAGCCCCAGAGAACACGAAACCCCGGTTCCTCCTACTCCGCAATATCCTTTGGGGTTCTTAAATAAATACTGTAATAATATGAATATTGTCAATAACTTATATGTATGGATATGATAATAGTCAAACGATTATATATTAGTGTTTTCAATATTACATTCATATTGTTAGATCAAAATAAAAGAGAATACAGGAGTTGGAATCTATCCGTATAATAGGGTGTTAACACAATCCGTATCAAATAATGGAAAATAGGATGTAAAAATAGGAAACTCGCGTATTGCGTGCAAATGTTCGCCAGGCAAGTTTCACATGTGAACACGGTATTGCGTGCAAATGTTCGCCAGGCAAGTTTCACATGTGAACACGGTATTGCGTGCAAATGTTCGCCAGGCAAGTTTCACATGTGAACACGGTATTGCGTGTACTACACAGGCTGACTAAGTGATGGAGATGTGAGTCAGCGTTCATCTGTGCTGCCCTACCTGTTGATGGTGTTCCTCCGCGTAATAGAAAGTAGAAGCCGGTTCTATAGTCGTTGATATAGGACCGTAGTTGTTATCTAGACTAGAGTTCAGTAGGTCTTGGTACACTCGCCGCGAGTCTTCAGCTTCAAGCTGCTGGACCTCGTTCATGGTGAATATGCAGCTCCTATATCTGGAGCCCACATCTTCTCCCTGTGATTTAATGATATTAATAATTAAACATACGATCGTAGTCTTATAGTTGAAGACTTTTGTAATATGTATTGAGTGTATCGTGTTGGTTGTTATGGTTAATTGAAATGATAATATAGTGAAATTGATAATGTAAGATATGTTACATTTTTCTATTATTGTACAACAAAATATTCATTGATTTATATTAATATAGCCAATTGATTATAAATGTTAATTACCCTTTTGCAATGCATCCATATTTATGGTTATATATAAATAATATTCAACTTCACTTTAAATATACATACTTACTGTTTATAAAAAATCTAAATTTTTACATTCTAATGATACAATATTAAATCTCATTTATTTATTAACGAATTATAATTCGAAATTTAAATACTATTTATACAATATTGTATTATTATTTATTTAATACATTTAAAAAAATGTTTTTAAATTAAAATTAATTAATGATAAATGCCGGGATACAATTCTAATTAGGGACAAATGGTTTTTAAATTAAATTTACATATATTCAATGAATTAGTTAATAATTAATTACGGATATACAATTTACTAAAACATTATTACCATTTGTAATATTATTTAGTAGTAAATGTTTAAAATGAACATGTTCAATACAATATAAGTAATTACTTAGATATTAATATCTTAGAACATTTCTATAGCTCAACAGGTTATAGAATAATGTGTATTATGATAAATGTAAATATAATTGTTTAATTATAAAATATAACTAATTAATAAATGAACTCCTTAGTAATTATTACTGAAAATTATTAGTAATAGTTTGTGAATCCACCATATATATTAGATCTACAACTATGAATTGAATAAATATAATATGAACCTAGGTTTCTAATTAATTATGAAATAATAAATATTGGTAAATTCAATTTAAAATATGTCCTACACAGTCAATCAAATATTTTAATATTATGAATATTAATGTACTTATATCAACTCTATACATAATAGCTATTGGTATATAATTTATATATAACTAATATTTATACATATACACAAAGCCCATAATTTATAAATATCTAATGAAACATAACTTATGGCATTATTTTAGTTATCTTCGCAAAACTTGCTATTATAGTGGATACTAGGAACTAGCATTAAATATAGGAACATATAATGGTTGGCATTATCAACTATTAACTTGTGGTAATGTCAGAATAAGAGTAGGAACCTATTCCTGCATCTATCCGTTAAGGGGTATTAACTGTATAGTTGTAAGTTGTAAGTAAATACTAGGTAACGGCATAGGTTAAGACACTATTTAAGAAAATGTATTACTTAAAATAACTAGTTATAGGTAGCTTATCTACACTATCTATACATTTGTAAACTTGTTGTTCATGCTTAATAAGTACAGTATACTTTTAATGAGATGTTGATACGTCTAACTATAAACGAAGTGTAGGGTATACTGTCTAGGTGTGTATATTGCAGTGAATATTATAACATTGCTATAGTAGACTTTTGAGATTACAGGAGTAATTACAAAGCGCTTGGCTTTGCTAAATTGATATAATACACAAGTATCATAATCTGCTTACTTAAGTTCATCTATTTTTGTAATCTCTACTATCATTGATTTGTTTACTAGGATCGTAGGGCTAGAGAGAAACTTTCTCTCTAGCTCTATGACTAGGATAGATAGTATCTATTAGATACCTATATATTAAAAGGGAACTATATCAGTGATCAATTCTACATCACTAGTTAAAGAGGCAGGCCATATACAGTCATATAGCCTATATAGTATTTGCTGATGTTAGCAGGGACCTTGCTACGAATATAATATCACTTCCTTTCTGTGAAGTTAATTTATTAATAGTCTATTTTTATATTTACTATTTATAAATAACATTTGTATATATTAGTGTATATACACTAATTGATATACAGTGATATTATATTCGTAGCAAGGTCCCTGCTAACATCAGCAAATACTGCAGACATCATCAGAACATCATTATTACTTACATTGTGTTCCGGTGATATTATGGAATTATTATGTTTTGAGGATATAATTTTATAAAATGAGGTTCTGAAGATGTTTTGAGTATGTCGGTGTTTGCTGGGACCTTGTAATGGGTGGAACTTGAACAACTACATTTGTAGAATACAAGTTGGTATTTAGTTAGGACTCGTGCATATGTTTATAATCGTTGTGGTGATACATGACTTCGGAGGTTCACTTACTATCAACCCTAAGACTATCCAGACCTACTTCTCATCATGTATAACGAGGGAATGTAATGCAAATCTGTATATGTAATATGATAAGGTATAGGTACCTAGTATAGCTGTGTACCTATATAGTATAGGTGTATACCACTATAGTGTTATTTAAATCAGATATTATATATATATATATATATAAGTTAGGATATATAATATATTATATATCCAATAGTTTAAGATATTATTATATATATTATCCGACTTAAACATCAATAAAGTATACTATATATAGGTACCCTACTATCCTATAGGATATAATATATTGGAATATAAACTCATTGGACACTGTCCAATGGACAGTATATTATAGAAAGTTCATATATAATACATTTTTAAATGTAATACTTTACTGGGCTGTAAATATCTATAATTTCTACTGAGACAGTTAAGACAACAGTCATATCGTATTAATGTGCTACTGACCTTATAATATAACTATATATAGCTATTATTACCGGCCAATATCATGATGCAATACCTCATATTTTATACAACCCTATTACGATCAGTGAATAGTATGATGCAATACATCATATGTTATATAACCTATTTAGTAGGCCTTATATGATGCAATATATGATGTAACTTCTTGTCATGTAATAGTGGCCAAGTGAAGGTTTTACAAGAGAGGGGTAATTATTGTTCATGTATAAAGAAATTAACACTTCGGATAATACAAAGCGGTATTGGTTGACCTCATTAACGGACACTTTAACTAATATCATGTGGTGTAAATATAGCGTTAACAATAGGCGATATGGAGATATAGGTGGTAGGTAAAAGCTAGGCTAACCTTAAACTAATTAGTATACATTAAGTATTACCCATTGAAGATGTTAGCGCGTGTTTCACTGCTTACGTGACCTACTAATGAGATAAGCGCGCGCGTGTGTGCATGAGTATGAAGTGTGTAACACCTACTAGCTCATTATGACGTAATACGACACGTGTATCGACAGCGAACTCTACCGGCGAGTTATGTAACTAGGTCGAGTGTTATTGATTATTGATTATTGACCGATCGACGCTGGCTATGAATATTTATTGAAAACATAATTATTTCTGCCTGAATACTGATGCGCACTAAAGGGTGGTATGTTTTATCAATGAGCACATACACATGCATGTATACACACACAATAATACGTACACTGTCGTACACATAAATGTGTGTGTACACTGTACAGTGTGCACAACACACCCATCACACATACACGCCGTGGTACGTAAGCATGCACACATACACACTATCCAGTGCACCGTCTGCACTCGTATACTATAGTATATATATATATATATATATATATATACACACACTTACATATGTATAAATGTATAAATATCTATTTATATATAAAATCCATATATATATATATATAATAAATAACGTAAGATATCGTGGGTGCATTACTTCTAGGTTCAATGACCGCATGTATGTTGTACGTATACAGCAATACAACTATATTCATCAAAGTTAACACTTTGTATAGGAACGTATACTGATGACTTGCATATATGTATAAGTATACATTGTATACACACACACACACACACACACACACATACACACACACACATACATATACATATGCATATATATATATATATATATACCACGAGTGGACTATTAGGAATGTTTAGCACTTTGTTATTGTACATAATACATATCTAGCATCATCATCATCACCATGATATATTAGAAATGTACACGTATCTGATATTAACATTGACATTGTTAGTACACCACTCATGCCCGACGTTAACGTCACTCTGTGTACGTATTACATGATAGCTATGCCATGTGACATGTGACAATAGTGTATTACAATCCAATATATATATATATATATATATATATATATCTATATTACTGTAGTATATATATATATATATATATATATATATATATATAAATAATAGGAAACATCTACAATCATCTAACACACATATATATATATGTATATATATATATTAATTGTATAATAATTAACTTACTATTACATAATACATAACTAATACCAACCTATATTACATAACATAACTGTTTGATTACTACACACACACACATATAGTATACACCTAACTTATCGATTATAGCTATAGCACATGCAGATAACAGTATCTCCGATGATCTAAACAATGACGTCATCGTCGCCTTAACAACAACGATGCTAACCTGTCTGTTGCCTTGCGTAGGATCGTGTGACTCCCAGAAAGTCTTCAGAAGGACATCGTACGGACATACATCCGGGTCGTACACTACCTTGACCGCTTCGCAGTGACCCGTGGTTTCGGAGGAGATCTGACCGTATGTGGGGTCAGTGGTGTTACCCCCGCTGTACCCTACCTGTTAATATGTAGACGGGGTCATGTAGGAGATGTTGGTATATATGTGTGTGTATTCGATGTATATATGTTGAATATATATATTAGAATATATTATAAACAACGTTAGAACGCGAACGAAAATAATATCAGAGAATAATCTTAAGATTAAAAATAATTATTTTTAAGAAATGAACGGGCATAATATTGTATTCATATTTAGTTATTAAAAACTACAAAATTAAAAACTGTTAATAAAAATAATACTAATTATCATTATTACTATATAGCGAGATGGTATCGAAATACTCGAACATACAGTGTATACACTAAGGTTATAACTATGGTTATAACTAAGATTAGTCCTTATAAGGACTGCGGACTTACTTGAGTTGAATAGACTCCGGCCACCTTCCAGAAATACCTCTCTGCGCCCCAGAAACACCCGCAAGCGAAAACAGCCACGTGACATGTTACCGGAAACGGTTCCCGCGTCGTGTTACCTAGTACGGCGTGCATTTCTTATTCTATGGTTTGTGGTAATGTTAATGTAGGGGATTAATAGTTATTAATTAATGTATTAATAATTATTAATATTAATATTCACTTATAAGTAAACATATATGTAGATTCATTCTATGTATTCTATAGAATATAACATATATGTGATGGTGTATATATATATATATATATATATATATATATATATATATATATATATATATATATATTAATGAATGTATACAATATAATATATTATAAACTATAGTTTAGAATATAATATAATTTTTGCATAATAAATAATAATCTCATGTCAATTTATAATTTGTCTTCGAATCAAGATTAACATATCTTGTATTATGTATCCCTCAATATCACAGAGCTAGAGAGAAAGCTTTATTTCTTATGCTCTCTCTAGCTCTATAGCATACATGCTCAATATAAACACCATCGATATAAAGAAAATTCTTGATATCGATGATAAACACACTTACATGAGTATACATGTATACATGGTAATGTGTTCATCATTTTAGATATGAAGATACACATACAGTTCACGGAGATAGGTTCTTCCACTGCTACTCGGCATTATTTACATTACACTTAACAACGTATCGAGATGTTAGCTACGAGAACCTACTAATAAAGTCATATTTGTATGCACTAGTTGTGTTATTATTGTTGTTGTTGTTGTTGTTGTTGACATTACCATACCTAATATGACGTCGTTAAATAAACAATAGTTTTTAATATCTTTATAACAATTATTCAAGCACATATTCAAGCACGAACACACACACACACATATTCAAGCACGAACACACACGCACACATGTACTAAGAAAGTATGGTACTAGGTATGTCGTATATAGTACTTTCGCAGTACTTGTGTGACGTGTATTTAACGTCGCTTGTTCACACACACACACTTATAATGTTAATGCATTTATAACGTTAACACATATATGCACGCATCTATAATCTAGAACTAGAGTTCCGCATGCGCATCGCGATGTTCTATTTATAGGAATGACGTAATACATATTTACGTAACAGAAACAGATATTACGTATTCAATATTAATACATATTAATATACCTATATAAATATATATATATATACGTATCCTCTATAATTCTGACTGTAATACATAATAATACCTAGTCGTATAGTTTGTAACCTATAATGATACAAAATCATCATACAATATACACTATACGGTGTGCAATATAAGGCGTACATTATAGGTGTGTTGTAGTGTAATGTTATCCTACACTGTAACGTATACCCTGCATGTCTATACACCGATTCCCTTATAGGATGGTGTATACATTGTATATGGTGGACACTGTATACCTATAAGAGGTTATAACCTCTCCTATACTAAAGAAGTAACAGAGAATCATAACTAGTTTGTCTTTTATTATTACTATCTTAAATACGTATAATGTTTTAACTATATATTGTATATCATATCATTCGATATCATATATAATATTATTTATTATTAATTAAAAATATTTAATTCTAATTAATAGCTAATATAATTATTAAACTATTATTATAATAATAATAATTTATAATGACGATGATGATGATGATGCTGTAATAGTGATGTAATAATGATGCAATAACGTTGTACTGTTTCGTAATACCTTATATCGGGCGAGTAGTGCGAATACGGCCTATCGATGTCCACTGTCATGCTTTATAGTAAAAAAGCTCTTATGAAGCCGACATCCGTGTTCGTCGAGTGTACGCGCCGCGTGCGCGGGAATAAGGGGGCGTGTCCACGCGTGGTGGGCGGTCATTAACTGGGCCACGCTGCAGCATTATCGATAACCAATGGGCGGCTCGGCCGGGTAAGATGCACGTGTAATAACAGCGCGCGGTGTTATCTAAACACGCGTCCTTGCCGAGGACATCGCACCGGTCCGAAACTCTTCACTACTATAGTATGTCGTCGTGTACTATAGTAAACACTACTAGAGGTAAACATCCTGTATGACTTGCGCAGTGCATGACTTGCGTAGTGTACACGTTGTTTGCATACACGAGCGCACGTGTGGTATGTCCGCCGGGCATACAACCCACAGGTAGGTAAACAGTGCATGTCAGCATTATCTCGCAGCTGATAGCGTTGTCGTAAAGGACTTATATACTTAGTAAGCACTTTAGTTACAATGAAACAGCATATTTGTATCGTTAATAATTTTATTATAATAAAACTGTTTAAATAAATAACAATTATTATCATATGTTAAAACCTATATGGCAACAATAGTAACGTCAGGCATCACGCATAATATTACAACTCGGTATGTACATTGTACATGTACATATAACAGTGTACAGTGTAGACTGTACATTATACACGATAATGGACACTAACGCCCTGATCCTGACTATTGTTGACATTAAACCTATAGGTTAGTAATAGACGATGATATAACTACCATATGAGTGTATTATCCTATAGGAGAAATAAGATCACGGTATATTCCTTGTTCCACATTCCTCATTATCATACATACAATTAAATAACGATGGTTATTTTATTTAATTTCAATATAATAATACAATTTACAAAATAATATATATAACTAGAACAACAATTACTATCGTAAATAACATATAGTAGTTTATGTGTTATAACATTTGTATACGGTCAATATTTACATATTTAAATTTGTTACATCCGCTAATTTTGTAATTTCGTATTATTCTTTATTTATTTCAATAACGTACGTTTTCGTTAGAAAATATTTCAACTCGATACTTTCGATTATACATTCGCTTAAATAACAAATCACTCGAATAGAAAACCAATCAGCGGATAAATAATTAATAATAATTAAATATTATTTTAATTATAAATAATAAAACAATAATTGCAAAGCTATCACTTTATTTCATCGTAACTTACACCGTGTAACCCGCTCCACCTGTCGGAGAATGCCTTACTTCGGTAACACCTTCAACAACACCCAAGTGATGATCCGATCGCTACAGTTCGAACACAAGGTGGTGCTGCTGTTCGTAGGACTGATACTGTACCTACACAGGTGAGTTGCGCATGCGCTAATGACGGGCATGTCACGTGTCTGGTGCACGTGACCGGCTCGACTAATCACGTGATGAGTACGTAATCAACGCTATATGCATCTTAATGTATACTATAGTATACTATATATTGTTATTTTATTTCAGTGGAGTCCTTTCATCCCATCCAGGAACTTAGATGAAGTTTTCACGTATAACCATATATGGCTCTAATGCACCTTCGATGCCGCTCTCATGTTAAGGCATGTTAAGGCATCCGTGCACGGAAAAACAATGGTTTTAACGAGAGACGGTCATTTAACAATTAAACATTTAAGATTATACATGATTATATAAGATCACTTCTAAATAATATTTTAAGACCCATTTTATAAAATATATTAATAGTCCGGACGAATCTAGAACTCGCATCCTACTGCTTGTGTGTCTGATGCATTAGCCAACTGATCCATGGATATCCATGTGTGCACACAGACAGTTCATTATTGTTAATTATTAGTTAATTATAATTATTCCATACATTGTTATTCGATGTAAGTTAATTCTATTTTAAATAATAACATACCTTATGAATGTAAACCACCGAAGCCGAGACTAGAATGGTATTCATTACATAACTTGAATACGTATCTGTATTTAAAAAAATAATATTACAATTTTTAAATTTTGCATTTAGTAAAATAAAATAAATATACACATTACTTTTCGATTAGCTGTAGATTAATTCACTATTTATCGCATATAAAATACATTTGTATTATTTTGATATTTACCGATATATTCGATTAAAAATAATGATTAAAGTTAGTATATTGAAAACACCATTAGTATATCTAACTGCACCCGTTTATTAATAATCGTATTACTATAAATCGGTTATTTTAATATTATTAAAATTGTTCCTTAGCAATACTTAATTCAATGGTCCAGAACTATTCCACCCCCTTTTTATTTACTTTTGTATTTGTATACAAACATATATTTTTATTTAAATAAAATATTATATAAATATTTGTAAAGGTATTTTTATTTGAAAATATATGTGACTCCACCACTCGTATACAAGTATAGTATAATCTAGTATATTATAGTACAGGTTTATAATTAAAATACCTTCTTATTTCACAATATAGTGATACCTATTAGTATACCCCGCTTAGCTTACAGTAAACTTGTAATATTAGGGCCCCCTATTAACAATAGAATGTGTACATTGTATTGTATTAATACATGTATGTTCTAGAACATTCTTTGTGCCCCAATAGGTTATAAGACATCTCTGCATATACACGATGAAGCTAACTGCCATGTATCAATAATCATTGATATATTTAAAAGAAAACCAATTAAAATAATTTTATATAAAGTTAAACTTAAATCTATATTTGGTATTTAAAACAACTTAACTATTGTATTATTGTTATATTAATATAGTGACTATTCTAGTGTATTTGATTTACCTATAGGTATATATCTCTATAGAGATAATCTATGATTAATCTCAATACTCGTTAGTAATGATACATTTCTATGCATATTATCGTACTTCAGGTGTACGCGCATGTCTGTGCTAGCAGCTATCAGTATGAAACAAGCCACCACCGCCACTACCACCACCACCGCCACCGCCACCACTACCTCCACCACCGCCACCACCACCACAACCACCACCGCCACCACCACCTCCACCACACGTACTCGAGGACATGGCTGCAGATATTTAGGAAGTTAAGTTAAAACAGAGCTTTTAATATGTAGTTATACCGCGCGAATCTCCCCTGTTATACTATATCGCGTATGATATAATTAACATTAAGGTATAACTACAAGTGATAGGTTAGGTTAGGTTACCTTCCTACTACTGACAAAGAGACGAGTTACACATATCGGGATATCTAGTGGCATTGCCTACCTCCGGAAATCTATCTATATCAGGTAACCTATATACCTCCGGAAACCTACTTATCTCCGGAAATATACCTCAGGAGAACGCGATAACTATAGTTATAGTATATATATATACTATAGTAAACCTAGTTTATGTTTGTAATGAGTTTAGGATAATGAGGTATACAGTTTATACCTCCTATACTATACAATAGGTGTAAGGAAGTTATCGTACTTGTGTTCTATAGCATGTATATATATGCTATAGGATATATCAGGCTGAAAGGATGAACATGGTGAATAGGTTATAGTCTATATATATAGAATATATGTCTATATATAGACATACTATTGTTAATGACAACGTTAGTAAATATATTCTGTAGGATGTGTAAGCACAGTAGTAAAGGACATAGTAAAGGACATATAGGTCGCGTTATTATAATAGGCTACAAGCTTATAGGCTATAAATATTCGTTGATTATTAGATAAATGTGAAACTAATGTAATGTTGTGCCCAAGGTTTGACCTTGAAAGCACCAAATTTCAACATCTAGGTGTTGTTTACTCTTACTAAAATAAGATAATAAGCAATATTTGTATATAGATAATTATATAATATTAATATCGACATATATCTATATATATATTGTTAGTTATAAGTTATAACTAATACTATATTTAAGTATATTTCAATATATGGGATACATGACACTATATTATACTAATTCACTAATAGTGACTCACTATACTATATGACATTTGAAATGTATACAAACTTTTGAATAACGTTCTAATATGGGATATATATATATATATATATATATACTATATATTGAAGTATTGTTATTCAAAAGTTGTTATACATTTCAAATGTCATATATATATATATATATATATATATATATATATATATTAGTATAACTATACCACAAGATTTATATAATTATCAGAGATATGTATATTAGATTAAGTATGGACGGAGTATAAAATATAATATACATAGAAT
Organism: Osedax fenrisi; assembly: GCA_964019155.1. Classification (NCBI taxonomy): domain Eukaryota; kingdom Metazoa; phylum Annelida; class Polychaeta; order Sabellida; family Siboglinidae; genus Osedax; species Osedax fenrisi. The sequence goes on from OZ025241.1 coordinate 34,255,136, forward strand.
ATAAATATATAGTCATATATATTTTAAATTATATATATATATATACAAATGTATTTAACTTTATAATATATGTATTATTATATATATATATCAAATATGATTTATTAAATATACATGATTGTATCTGATAATTAAACCTACAGATACGATTACCTTAACTGATGTGTAAAAAGCGAAAGTTAAAATCTGTAATAATAAAATTCTAAATAAAATAATTATTTAAAGTTTATTCAAATAATATCACATATGCTATATACTATTATAAAATGTCACATAATTAAAATATAAACTAATTATATAAATATATTATTAAATAGAATAATTTCAAGGAAAATAAACAATTTCCTTGATATATAAACATTAAAATATCACAAATATTTATAAAATAAATTTAAACAAATGTTATAAAGATTATATAAATTATATAGTTGTAAATTATATTTAGATGTTATAAATGTCGATAAAAATTATCTAAGAAATCATAATAATGTATAAATAGATATTATATACTAACAAAGTAAATACTAACAAATAAATATGATATAATAATAAGGCAACGCATATATATTTATGGATTACATCTACACCCTATTATGAATTATAATAAATTATGTATATATATTTTCGATTAATAATAAATTAAATAGACTATGTACATAAATATATATATGTATATATATATATACATTTATGTTTGGTTAAAATCGTCTTGCCATGTTTACTGGAATGGTACCCATTGTGGGCAACTCCTTCATGTTCTGAATTATATTACGTCCATTTTTCAAAGCCAGCTCGATGTTCCTATTAATAAGCTGTTGTTTCTCTACCCACTGATTATATGATAAGGCCTGTTGTTGCATTGCGGGCTGCTGCATCGGTTGCTGCACCGGTTGCTGCATCGGTTGCATAAGCGGTTTAACAAGTTGAGGCGGGCGTTGCTGATGCATGATGACGGGTGCGGTGGTGGGGACGGGGGCGGGAACGACGCGCGGTGGCGGCGGCATGCTGTTCAACCCCCGATTCAACTGTTCTAGACGCTTCTTCTTAAAGTCGTATAACCGCTGTCGTTGAAGCTGAAGTTTGCGCGCTTGGGAGTCCAACCGTTCCATCTCCTTCTTCTCGTCGATCGGCACGCCGTGGAAAGCGCGGGAGGCGTTCAGAAGCTTATGTTCGACGCTGAACTTGCTCTTCTTCAAGGACGCATCGTCACCGCCGCCGGAAGTAGGCAGTTTAACTTCCGGTTGTACGTAGCGACCGAGGAAAGCGTCGTAGTACCCCTTTCCTGCCCCCGTGTAGGTCTCGAATATATCGTTGGCGCTGGGGCCATATACGTGGGGTTTGCGTACGGGCATCGACTCGAAACAGAAGTCGGGTGCCACGGTTACTTCGGAATCGGAATCGTTACCGGTACTGCCCCTAGCGGGCAATGTGATGTTCTCAGTGGTGACGGGGCTGTTCCTAGCGGCGGGGGTGATGGTGACTGCGTTGACTTTAGCTTTAGGCTTAGCTTTGGCTGCCGTCGCTTCTTCTGCCGCTACTTGTTTAGCGGCCTCCACTCGTATCGCCTCTCGCTTCTTCACGAAGTACTAAATAGACAGATAGATATTGAATATAGTTAAAATGATGTGTAACAATAAATTATGATGACAGCACTATATAAAGAATAATAAGAAATATATATAATTTGTGATTTACACACACCGTAATACGTATTAAGATATATTCTTATATATTATTTAGCGGTGGTGGTAGTATAAATATACTACCATCACCATATATATGTGGCGAGGGCAGTATATGTGGTGATGGCGGTATATGTGATGATGGCAGAGATGGAAGGAACAGTCAATTGAGTGTTAACACTCGAGGATATAGATAATGTATTGCTTATATTAATTTTTATAGAAATAAAAGGGAAATATAATTGATTAATTTATACGTTTACAAAATTAATATCATTAAAATAAATCTAATAATAAAAATGAATTATTGTAAAAAATACTTTTCTTTGAATAATATATAAATATATCGATATCATCTATTTATAGAATAAAACTATTGATCTCTATGTATATACAATAATTCTCCTGTCCCAATTCTAGTTAGTAAGTATTGTATGTAGTTGTATATATATATATATATATATATATATATATATATATATATATATATATATAGGATTACACAACAATTCTCGGTTTGATGACAATTAATTAATTATATGTAGGTCCTACTGCTTTACTACTATATTAATATAGTATATATATATATATATATATATATATATATATATATATATATATATATATATATATATATATATATATATATATTCTATATAAACTATAATTACAATAATAATAAAAACTTATTCTACCGGAATTGGTCATAGCCAAGTAATAGTATATATAGTAATATCTAGTAATATACTAGTAATATCAACGATTTTGTTACGTAAATATAAAATAATTTCGCGAAATTGTTTAATCGATTTTGTACACAAAATATGAAACATTCTACATAGGTACAATTTTGTTTTTAAAGTGTTTTTTTCAATGTGTTGTTTATAATGTAATTTCGTATCAAACTATAGTTTATATACATTCTTAAAATATAAAATAATATGTTTTAAATTATAATTTATATGATGACAACTAAGTTTTCATTACTAATATATAACAAAGCAATAGGATATGTAGGTTTTAAATGCTATCAATATCTAAGCTAAAGCTTTTTAAATTTTTATTGCATGTAATTTTATAGAACAATAGCAAAATTATGGTATAAAAACTGCGCCAAACCAACATATATGTCAGTGATTGTGATACTAAAGGTTACTGACAGCAGCAATGGCGATTTCCATGAAATACGCTGCGTAGATTGAATGGAATGTTATGTATGTTCTCGGCAAGACAGCCGGTAACATGGTATATGGAATCCTGCAGGATATACGCGGGACTAACCTGAACAGCCTCGTCCATCTGCTTATTGAACAGTTGGTCTGAAGTCATCGACCTGTACATGGTGACCGGCTGGAACCCTTTACTCGCTTCCACGTACTTCAACCACACCGCCTGGGTTGGTTATGTAATATGATAGGTAAGGGGTGGGGGGTTGGAGGGTGAACAGTGTGTGTTGTGTGTGGGCTGTGTTCGCGAATACTACTGTTTTTATCACAACTTTTATTAGAGGTATTTGTTATGAAACTAGGGGTTACTTTATGGGTTAATTATAGTAACCATAGTAATGATAAATACATCGATAATAACATATATGTAACACTAATTATATCGACATTTAATATTATATATATATATATATATCTGGGGGACAACAATTGAAAATATTCTATCTTATTTTTAAGCCATTTAAGAAATCAACTATTATATAATGTATCTATAAAATAAAAGAGAGAAGAAAATTTCTTTTAGTGAATAATAATAATTAATATTTAATATAAATAAATTACCATGCTTCTAAAATTACCCTTTACTTATACCTAAATATTATAATAATATGTATGTATATATATATATATATATATATATATATCAGATAGAGTGTAACCACAAAAAATAAAAAGTATATATACAACATTATAGTTCTAATGATATACATAATTGAAATTTTAAAATAAGTTATTATCATTTTATAATTTTCTTATATTTTTCTTATAATTTTCTTATATATATTATTAAAGTGATTTGATTTGTAAATTTGATTCGTGTAAATGAAAATCGTACTGAATAAACAAGTATATACTTGAACATTGTTATCAAGGAGAGGTCACCATTTTCAGTTAAATAAAAAATAAAATATAATAAATAATAAAAGTATATATAAATAGTAAATATATAAATGTATATTAAAAGAAGAACAATATATAACAAAAATTAAATAAATGCATAAAATATGTAATAATATAAAAATAAAAAAGAGAAAAAGATTAAGGATTATAAATATTTGAATTTTGTGTAAAAAGATATTATAACATTATAGGCAAATATTTAGTCATGTATATATTTATATATTTGATGATATTAATCTTTATAATATCTTGAAATTTTAAAATATTGCATTTTTTATAAATGTTATCTATATCTAGATTAAAAAAATAAATTTGTTATTACCCTATTTTGCAATATAATAATTGGTTGAATATTAGACAAAAAAGTACTATAGTACATTGTTGTACCCCAAATAGATTAACAATGATTTAGATGACTTTCAAAAATACTATGATATATTTGTATACGATTTTTAAAGGTAGTTTATTTTTTATTTTATTTATAATAGCAATGGATCTATTTAGTTTTGCTATGATATAATTTATATGATAATTCCAGTTACATTTATAATACATTAATATATTAAAGAACGATACATTATTCATCTGCTATATCATTTCATTATACACTTTTAATTATAGTTTCTTTTTTTACATTTAATGCTAATTTATTACTAAATAGCCAGTGAGTTAAACTATAAAGGTCATATTGTATATTAGTTTGCAGAATATCAAAATATTTACTACTGAAAATTAAATTTATATCATCTGAAAAAATTATGGGTTCAGAATATTTCAGTATATTAGGCATATAATTAATATATATCAGAAAAAGTAATGGCCTAAACGATGTGTTCAATATTTGAAATAGCCCCATTTAGTTTTACATATTGTGATCTGTTTGATAAATAACTAGATAATAGAACTTTAGGTAAACCTCTAATACCAATATTATCTACTTTATTTATCAATATATTATGATCTAGAGTGTCAAAGGCCTTTTTTAAGATCAATTGATATAACTGTATACTTATTAGTATATATATATATATATATATATATATATATATATATATATATATATAAACAATGTAGGTATCGTTACTTTGGATTATGATAATGTACATTAAAATAATAATAGGTATGTAATATATTATTATTTTTTAGAAATTGTAATACATATGCAAATTCTACTATTTATTTTCGAAATAATGATAAGATTTACTACGTGCCTTCGTATACAGAGTCTACAAACAGAGTTCTCATTTTTAGATTTTAGATTCAGATCTATAGAGTTGAACATTTTGTTTATAAGTTCCAAAGTTCATTATTTTTCCAGAATCTCCGATATTTGGCGATACTTAATTTATTTTACCCGTTATTCCAAACTTCAATATATAATTAGTTAATTATATATTAACATAAGATATTCAATATTATTATATAATAAATATAATTTAATTTAAATTTAACTATAACATAATTTAATTATATTTCAATTAGTTTCTCCATATGAGAGGACAACGTAATCAAGTATACATTCCTATAAATCAAACAGTAATTCAAACGTTAATGTATATTCATTATTTAAAATTAAATATATCTTAATATTGTTATCTTTATAATTTTCATATGTACATTTTTTTCAATAGATAGGTAGTGATATATAACAAGACAAGAAGTTTTGGTAACCTATAGGTTAGTATACGAAGTTCGCATATATCACCCTAACTATTTGTAGAAACTGATATAAACTAACATATCACATTGTGATATAATATTTATTTATTGAAATATCATATATATATATATATATATATATATATATATATATATATATATTGAATACAATATAAATAGCGATTACAAATAGACCCATCAATAAGTCTTAGTCTTACACATATTATAAATAACTGCCCGGAAAATACAATACAAATAGTAACATTTTTTTTCTTGTGTTTTTTTGATTTATCATTTATTAAGTTCTTGATAAACACAAGAGAAAAACAAGAACTGCCTGGAGTCGAACCCGGACCCCTGGCTTACTAGCTTTCGGTTGTCCCGCTGAGCCATCGACCCCAGACAATATACAAACTATTCATAGTTTAATTATTTTGATATTTGTGGATGCGACTTATAGAAAAAATAGGTGTGCCGAAATGTAGCCCTAATTAAATTTATGTACAATGACCATGCATGATTACAATAGATGTATTATAGTTATAATGAGTACCATGTATAAACTGTGTAATAATAGCCGTAGACATATACGATACTTAGCATATTGAAAAATAAAAAAAATTATAAAATAATATAAAATATTTAGATTTCATACTTCGGAATTAAAAATAGAGATACACGAGGAAAACTGTGTGTTTGCTAAACCATGGTTTATCTGCAGATATACATGTAGATATGAGGCGGAGGGTTTGTGTTTGGTTTGGGTTTGGGTTTGGTATACCATACATATATATATATATATATATATATATATATATATGTATGGTATATATATACCGGTATGTCAAATATATAGTCACCGATATGGCCATATATTTATTATTTTATTTAGTTGTTTCATAACTGTAAACATATTCTATTATATCTGTATAATTGTATTTTATTATTTAGTTCAATGCCGTATGTTATTGTTTGAAAATAGTATTAGAACATATTCGATGATCATTTATTTTTTTAAATAACAAAATAAATCAATTAATAAAAATGAGAAGGGAAAATAATCGATAATAACATTAATAATATTAAATATGATATATATATATATATATATATATATATATATATATATATATATATATGCTAATAACATAATATTATATCATATAACGTATATGTATATAATAAAGGTTAAAATATGGATAACATATATATAAATAATACAAATTATATACAAATAATTAATCGGTTTTTATAATATATATATATATATATATATTTTTATTTAAAAACGGGATTATATTTTCGTCCGTATTGACATTATAAACATAACACGGTTATATAAGATAAAATAAAACATAACATTGAACATATACAACGGTTGAAAGGGCTGAGAGCTAACTTCTTTTCCTGATTTCTTAGGTTTTCCTGGTCTAGAACACATGACACACTTGTTCTTCAATAACAATGCATCCCAGTCGATGGTCTCTGTTAAGGGAGGCCAGAGTGAAAGTAAAGGTATAGGTATGGAGAGGGAAGCATCTATATGAACATGCTCGATACATACATCTATGTATATATTTTAAATGTAATAGAATAAGCATGTGTTAATCAGAAGTTACATTGAACTGCAACACAAAACACATACTATCTAGATGTTGCCATGTAAAGTACCCGGTATACTACATTATAATGTAAACAGTTAATTATAAGTACAAATGTTAATATTGACAACATTAATTACAACATTAATTGTTACCATGGTAATGCGTATACGATACACGTATTAGTTGTGTCGCTTAATTTACTGAGAAGTGTAGCACACGACCTCGAGGTCATATTTCTAAGGATGTAGTTATCTAGCTACTTGTTATCGATATGTCATCATGAAGACTCATCACTGATGACCTAATATATTACCTAATATATTACCTAATATATTACCAATAGGTAAAGCAAAGGTACATATATATATATACTATAGTATCTATAGATGTACCTTTGCTTTACATGTTATGTCATTACTATAGGAGCGCTGGAACGATTTTGTATGCAGGGGGGACCAACCAATCAAAATAAATGTTGTGGTAAAAGTAGGGGGGGGGGACCAATAAATATGATTTTAAAGTTGGGGACATACCCCCCGTCCCCACTGTTGCAGCGCCCCGTAATAGATACATGTTAATTATGAAGTGGATTAGTCAAAATATTTCTCTAGCCGTGGCATAAATACCAATAGGAAAAGAACGATAGTTAAATTTGATTGTTTTATTAGTTTTATTTTAATATTTTATTCATTTTGTATACTATTTTTATTTTTATTAGTTTGTATTTATTATATTATATATATAAATAGTTAAATATAGTTAAGTTAAATTTAGTTAATAACAATAGAAAAAATAGTAAATAAAAATAGTTAAATTTAGTTAAGCTCAATTCTATAATAAAAGAGGTCACAATTAATTATAATGAATAATAATATTCAATATATTTGTACATTATTTTGAGAATATATATATATATATTGTTATTGTTATTTTTATTTGGTGGAGTCCTTTCATCCCATCCAGGAACTTAGATGACGTTTTCACTTATAACCATATATGGCTCTAATGTCCCTCCGAAGCCGCTCTCATGTTAAGGCATACATGGTTTTAACGAGAGCCGATCATTTATTTATACACAATTATATAAGATCACTTCTAAATAATATTTTAAGACCCATTTTATAAATTTAATTAATGGTCCGGACGAGGGTCGAACCCGTGTCCTACTGCTTGTGTGTCTGACGCCTTAGTCACTGAGCCACACAGGCAGTTATATATATATATATATATATATATATATATAGATATCTTGTTTAGAATATAAATACATTTTCAATCAATTATTAGTTTTAATTTATCAAGTTTTGAAAACCGTTAATTATTGAAAATATATCAATAAAGTTTATTATAGTACATGTCCTTGAAGGGTACATGTGTTGAATATGTAAAATTTACCTTAGAATTTATGAAATATTTAATTATTAATTTTATATAAATGTTTATAAACTTATATTTATTTATTACATCAATTTATTGCAATCTTCTATCATTAATTCAATTCTCTTAAATTAATACTTTTGAGAATTCTTATAAATTAATGAAATACAAAATAAATGAAAAGAAAATGATAAAGTAAATATTAACTTAACCTCAGTGCATTTTTATATTCTATTATATATTATATATATAAGAAAAGATATAATGTATAAAGTTATCACAGTATATTTATATATATATATATATTCCAAATAATATATATATATATATATATATATATATTGTATAATATATTATTTATATTATAATATAATTTATGTATATATGTATATATATATATATATATATATATATATATATGAATATATTATATATATATATATATATATATATATATTTATATTATATATATATAATGATTAATTATAACTAAATGTAATATATACAATTATAATACATATACATACTATACATATAGTTTATTATACGAACTATCTAAAGGTGTTCCAATAACAGATTCCATTTTATTTCGAGTATATAAATTATTTTATTATTATTAACAAAATTGTAATTATAAACTGTTCTTTATTATAAATAAACCTAAGTAAATAAACATATCTCCATGGAAATCATATTTATCCGGATATAGGATATTTATAATAACAATCAAAGATAATAAACAAAAATATATTAATAATTTAATATTTTTATTACCAATGATTAGAAATAATTATAACAATACAAATTATATTATTAATAATAAGTTTCCACGTATTGTTGACTGTTAATTACGTAGCTAATTATATATCTATATTTCTATCGTTATTCATAATTTAGGTGATACTGATACTACCATATATGGTAGTATATTGTAAGGTTAATGTTACTGTCATGGATAGTAGGAAAGGTATACCGTGTCTATGTACACTATAGAATAGCATAGATAGGTGAGCTGACATTGTCTGATTCGTAGATAATAGTGAAATAAATTACAAAACATTATCTACACCTATCGGCAATATATTCGTGAGCATTTTAATATACTTATGTATGAAATATATACTATTAAATATAGTATACTTCATATATATATATATATATATATGTGTGTGTATGTATATGTGTATGTGCGTGTGTGTATTTGTGTGTGAATTGGTAGGTTGGTATATATATATATATATATATATATATATATATGTGTGCGTGTGTGTATGTGTGTATGTATACACAACAAATATATATATTTATTTATTTGTGATTCGCAATATATATTGTAATTTGTACAATGCCCATCATATTGCTTTACTATCGATGTTGGTAGGAACTAGTTAAATTAAGTAAATGATGCCGAGCCGAGACTTTTGATTTTTGATGCCGAGCCCAGACTTTCATTTTCGGGAAAAAAACGAGCCCGAGCCGAATTGAGACTTTTACAAAATAATACCGAGTCGAAATGATGCTTTATATTTCACATTTACATCAATTTAAAAAATATAATCTGCGCCAACTTCGCGATTCAGTGAATAATAATGTAAATTTCATCTATTGGTGTACATAATACCGAGTTTTTTGATGCCGAGCCGAGACTTTCATTTTCCAAAAAAAAACGAGCCCGAGCCGAGACTCTAGCCAAACGAGCCCAAGCCGAGCCGAGACTCTAACAAAACGAGACCGAGCCGAGTTGAGACTTTAGGTAACTGAGACTGAGACTGCATCATGCTTTATATTTGAGCATCATTTACATCACTAGTAGGAACTAATGCTTACTTCAAATGATATTGAAAGTTGGAATCGTTGAGCAATTAATTGCAATTAAAGCCTTTATATACATTCTAATCGCAACATCAACTATATTAATTGTGTTTAATCGGAATTGCTGATTGTATATGTATATCAATATATGGCCATATCAATACTTATTGGTGATGTGGTTTCTCCATTTTGTTCACACTGCAGTGGCATGTAGCATTCTAGTATATATTTCATCCAATTCCCTATCGTCGATGTTATACCCTATATGTTAGAAAATTATACAAGCTATTATAATGTATATAATCACTAAAAATCTCGAACGTTTCTCTTCGGTATATTTTGGATATTTTCATATTTCTTATTCTTATTCATATTTCATATTTTCATATTTATTGCACTTAAAGCTTCCATCGTTGTTTATATTCTTGTATTAACGTAATAGCCTCATAATAGCCTCTTAATAGCCTCATAATAGGAGAATAACAGAATAAATAATAGCCTCAAATGTTTACATTATGCTATTATTCTGCTATTATGTTGCAATTAAAAGTATATTATGCTTCTATTAATTTGTAATGCTATTATGCTGCTATTGCGTTGACATTAAACATCTATTATGCTGATATTATAATGTGTAATGCTATTATATATGTTGATATTATAATAGCAAAATAGAGATGGAACATATCTGAAAAGAGTTGAAGATTTCAAATATCTCGGGGCATAGTTAGATAGCAGCGAAAAAGATGTATAAATCAGAAAAGCGCAAGCTTTGAGAATCTGCCACCAGATGAGAAATATCTGGAATTCAAAACTCAGTAGGAAGTTCAAAATTAGGCTAATGATTGCAACTGTTGAATCCGTTCTGTTATACGGCTGTGAAACATGGACCCTAATAAACTCACTACTAATAAAGCTGGATGGAATATATACACAAATTCTGAGAATGGTTTTAAATATCCACTGGACACATACAATCAAGAATGAAATACTATATGGGACACTAGAAATATTATCGAACAAGATCAGAAGAATAATAAAGTTTGCCGGCCATTGACTATGAAGAGAAGACGAGGTAGTTTCGGATCTGGTTCTGTGGCAGACAACCCATGAAACTAGAAGGCGAGGAAGACCACCTGATTCATACATAAAGACTGGAGCGTGATACCTGTCTACGAGCGGCTATGATGAATCATGATATTTGGAAGTCAATAACTATCCGGGATTCAATAAAAAGAATCCCGAAATTAGCAAGTAAGCAATAATAGCAAAATAATATCAGCAGAATAGCATTAAAAATTATGTATATTAATAGCAGCATAATATACTTTTAATGGCAACATAATATCAGCATAATAGCATAATGTATACATATGAGACTATTATGTATACTATTATGCTGCTATAATGAGGCTATTACTGTTAGCTGGTCAGCATTGGCTTTATTACTTTGATTATATGACGGATGGTGAACATCTGACTTATTATATTGACCTATTAATGCGGAAACCGTTTTAATTCTTTCTTAGTAACTGATCTATCTCAGTTTTTAGTCTGCTTTAAATGACACATGCCCTTATAAGGACATGTTATTATATATCTTCGCAGCTATTTATGTACGCTTAATTCCACGTTAGTTATTTTGACTACATTATTTTCTTTTTAGGGAAAATAATTAGGTATTTTATGTACAGCTTTCAATTAGATCTTGTTATAAATTACACAATATACACTATTAAAACAACAAAGGGATATCCCAATGGGTCGGCCATTTTATTAAAGTTACATGTAGGAGAATGTTGGGCAATTATGCAATAGTTTTGTTATATCGTTATAACTTTTAAATATTTATTATTTTTAATGAAAAATTAAGAGTCTATAAACAATATGATTGTTAATAAAATAGCTATTTAGACAATGTTAGATATCGTGTATTGATTGCACGATATCGATTTGTACCATTACCCTATATGTTGGTGATAAACGCCTGGCTATCGGGTAATGAGCGTGTATTATTAACCAATCTCGTTAAGTATTTATTTACGAATTAGTAAGATGTATATCGAAAATAAATGTTCAAATAAATGAATATCCAATCAAATGTTATATTTGTAGTAATTAACAGGCACAAAAATATATAATATAACTCAGTGAAAATCAATAAGATTATATACTATAGTATGTTTTCTGCCAGAAATAAACAATTTTTGTATGTTATTAGTAAGAGTATTTACTTGCTTTAAACATAACAATTAGAGTTTTTAATTAAACAATATCAGTACATTTTATTATGTAGGGGAAAGTAACCGAATACGGACAGTGTGCGAATACGGACACTCTCGTTATCTCAGAAACCACAAATCCTACACAAAATTTGTTAAGGAATAACATATTTATTATTATATAAATAGTCTAAAAAACTATTTTTTATTTTTTAATTATTCAAAATATTTATGATATATCGAATAAACTGATTTTTTTTATTACGTTTTTAAATTTATGAAAAAAAATTAAACTTAAAACCTTCTCAAGAATATACAAATGTATGGATATAAAATATAACACTATATTATTAAAAACTAAAGCATTCTAAACATTATATACATAATTTATATATTTGTTAGTAAATATTAATTAAGTTATAAGCATATATCAATAGGTCATATAAGTCCCTAATACGGACACTCTAGATATCTTAATACGGCACCCTATAACAAATCAGCGCGCATCGTATTAACTATTATGATTTTCATAAAAATAGCGTGCGTTATAATATTAATACCACCAATAAAGCTAAATCTAAAAAAATTATTATTTAGATACTTAAATTGTATTATTAATTAAAAATATAATAAAAATAAATAAATTATTAACTAATTAAATTAGAATAAATTGTTCATACAATGAATTAGAAATAATGAAATTTGTCTGATTGATTCATCAAAAATATATAGTATATCTACTGGTATATATAGTGTTCGTATTATAACACAGGGTGTCCGTATTCGGACATGGGAGCCGAATACTCCCCAGGGGCGGATATAGGAATTTTCCAAGGGGGGGCTGAATTTCAATTAAAATTGTATTTTTAAAATAAGCATATTTACAATGATACTATTCAATTTAATAATATGTATGTATATATATATATAATAAAAAAATACTATATTAAATTAAATAGAATGATATTTTATATTTTATTTAATAAAAACTATTAATCCAATATATTAATCAATTGAATTCTTCTTGGATTACGTAATACAAATTTGGAAATAATATAATCACAATCTATATTTATGTCTTTATCTATATATAATAAAGAAAGTCCATTTAATCGATCTTTACTTATAGTCGAACGTAAATATGTATGTATTGTTCTTAATCGGCTAAATGAACGTTCACATTAACTCGAGGTAACTGGGGTAGTAGCCATCAATATAAGTATTTAATTGATATTAGAAAAAGAACTTATAAATTATAAATTATATATTATTAATATATATATATATATATATATATATATATATTTAGGGGCGCTGGAACTATTTTTTATGTAGGCGGGATCAATAGACCAACCAATACAAATAAATGTTGTGGTAAAAAGTGGGGCGACCAATACTTAGGAGGTCCCCCTAGATTTTAAAGTGGGGGCATATCCTCCCGTCCCCCTTGTTGCAGCGCCCTAAATATATATTTATATAATTTAATGTAAATATATTTAATAATTTCAATTTACCCTTACATGTTATTGAGAGTACTTGTTATCGTATTATGTAAACATTTAGTCTCTGTCCATTTAAATTCCTAGAATCAATTCAGTTTTTTATTAAATGTATCTTTGGTAAATCATCTTTGACTAATTCATAAAACTTTAATATATTTTCTTTCCATAAATACTTGTTTTCATTCATTACTTTTTGAATTAATAATAATCCAAGAGATTTATACAATATGTCTTTCTTTCATCTCCATTATCAAATGATCCAAGAATGGAATAGATATTACTTTTTTTAAATACTCTTCAACTGATGAAGCAGGTGTTTTATCACGATGTCTTTTATTTAAACTTCGTAAAGAAATTACTTGATTTGAATATGATAATAAATGTGATGCTTCTTCATTTCATTATAATTGTACTTCATCGATATTATCTCTACAAACTTGTATCCCTTTAAATTACACTATGAATATCTTGATTTGCCTTATATACGTCTATTGACCTACCCTGGAGAGCAGTTGTTAAATTTTCTATGAAATTAAGTGAATTATTACATACAATTAATGACATCATAAATTGTGTATTAATCATAGAATTGTAAAGACCGTTAGCTGTTGTTATACTTTCAGAATTCAATTTTTTATCTGTATATATGTCTAACATTGTTTCAAGTATTGCTTGATACAGTACGATGGATACTCGTAAAGCATCATGTCTGACACAAATATTTTCTTCTAATAAATATTGCCTCTTGGCAGAATATTTAAAAAATATGCATATTTCTAATAATATGCCATAATATTTTGAATTAATGACATTTTATATGCATTTACTATTTATAGATTTAATACATGTGATATATAGTGTACATGTAGCTTTAGTATTCGTATTCATAATATCTTATAGTTGACGCTCCTTTTACTTTGCCAGGCATATTTCCTGCTCCATAATATCATTGCCCTCTTAAATTTTCAAGATTTAATTCAGCTTTAGTTAGTGTATCCATAATAAAGTTAGCTCTACTTTCTCCACTAAGATTTTCACATTCTATGAAAGAAATAAACTTTTCAGTGATACACTTACCATTATAATATCTAATTTATAAAGCCATTTGTTCAGTATTAGATACATCATGTATTTTTATCAGATAGTACACTCAAATATTTAGATTTTGTATATCATAAATGAGTCTTTCTTTAATATATTCACAACATTCAAATATCAATTCATTCTGTGTTGTTTTTGAAGTGTATTTAGCATTTTTACTACACATTAATAAGTGTTCATTTAATATATCATTTCCAGAGTTTATACATAGCTTTAGAAGTGTATTGAAATTTACTAGATTAGAATTTGGATCAGTAGAATACTCACTGACCATGTAATGAAATATTTGTTCTTCTACAAAGAATTAATATATCTAATATTGATTTTAATTTTGCTCTGTTGAATTCAATTTGCTTAGATATGGAATTGTTGACATGTAATATAGATGATTGGTTCTTATTTTCAATAAATGCAATAAAATGAAAATTTTCTTCCAAATAGTTCGTGTGGTAAATAGTAGATTCATGTTTTCATAAATCAGCAATCGCATCGATGGGATTAAAGATCTTTAAACTTAATCAAGGGAAAAGTGACACATTTTCCAACTTGATTGTGATTAATTTGTAAATGAAAAACATAATCCGCCATTTAAAGATTCACTGTAGGATAACCAAGAGTATGTGTGTAACCACTTAATTTGAAATGTACGAATATTTACATTTTCTTTATGTGGTTTAAAAACGTTATCTTGTATGGATTGTTGTGCGAGTATTTTCTTTAGCAGAAGATATATTTCTTCGTGTGTTTTACTTATTAATTCATTATCAATAGTGTTAATATCTTTAAATTAGATTACAATTAGATTACAATGAATATACTTAAAATAAAATATGTATAAACCTACCTATAATTTATATTTAAGTTTTGATGATTTAACCACATATATTTTACAATCATAAGGGGGGAGGGGGGGGGGGTAGAGCCCCCATAGCCCCCCTGTATCCGCCCCTGCCCCATAATATATGGAATTAAAATATTAAATACAATTTAAAATCACAATAATATAATACCTATCTATAATCATATAATATTAATATATTGTAATTTTTGAATAAATAATGAGTCATAAAATGTTAAGACCATTTATTATTAAAGTGTCCTTATTAGGTGTCCACTTTCCCCTACAACATCTCCAATAGGTGTATACTATCTAATGCTCATTGTCCTTATTAACACTGTATTAACACTGTAGTAAGTTACTACTAGTAACACATTATTATATATCATGATAATTATTTTTAAACAATTTTTCTTTTAATTTTTTCTTCATATAATTATTATATACATTATAATTATATATTATTATTAATATTATTGTTATTTTATTATTATTTTATGTCTATTAATATTATTATTCTGTATTAATATAATTATAGTATAGATAATAACACTTTCAAGAATCATTTGATCTATGTATGCATATGTGTTAAAATAAACATACGTATATATATTATGATAGTTATAAATTACATAAAGTCAACATTATATATATATATATAAATATATATATATATATATATATATATATATATATATATATATTTATAGATATATATTAAGTATTTAGTCTATTTTTGATGTTAATTAATGTTGATGCATATTCTCTAAATATTTATAGCCTATTTTATCACACTTATATATATAACATGGGTGTTAATATACAAAACATATACATACTTAATAATTATCAGTTTATGTAAAAATATAAAATGATAAAAGAATCATAGTTATATGTATATATATATATATATATATATATATATATATAATATGTACATACATATATATTTGTGTATCTACTTAAATATGTAATTAATATATATTGCTTATTTACTTACTCCATTAGTGACATGCTTATCTAAGAGGCAATATAACGAATATCTCGAATAATACAAATGTATCCATGTCAAACAATACTAATATCTCAATTGGATCTCCTTCAAATTATTTAAATTATCATTCTAATTAATATGTGCACACGGGTATTTCTTTTCTGTCGGCCTCTTATTATACATGTCATTCCTGTCTATCGGCCTCTCAGTAAACATCCGAATCAGATCAGTGTTATTCTTTTTGTTAGCTAAAAACGTAAAGTGGATAGATTATGATCTACGTAGGAATAGTACTAAGGAGATATAGTATACTAAGGACATACTATATATACTAAGGACATCGTTGATAGGGTAATATTAAAGAGTTTCATGTATTATTTTCTCGATGATTATAAACATATATATATGTTAAATAAAACCGGATAAATTATACTACACTGGCTTACTCAGACTGTCTATATTATAGGTTATATATATTATATATATATATATATATATATAATATAATATAGTCTATATATATAAAGTCTATAGACTCTATAAGATGATTCCTATGTGTGAATATTAATAACCACCGAATAAGAATAAGAGTAGGGGAAAGTAACCGAATACGGACAGTGCCCGAATACGGATACTCTCGGTTTCTCAGAAACCATAAATCCTACAAAAAAATTGTTAATAAATAACATTATTACGGTTTTAAATTTATGAAAAAAAATGTCAACTTAAAACCTTCTCAAGAATATACAAATGTATCGATATAAAAAAGAACACTATATTATTAAAAAATAAAGCATTATAAAATTATATATATAATTTCTATATTTGTTATCAAATATTCATTAAGTTATAAGCATATATCTAGATGTCATATAAGTCCCTAATATGGACACTCTAGATGTCTTAATACTGACACCCTATAGGGTGTATTCACACATAGTAATCATCTTATAGAGTCTATAGACTATATTATATTATATATATATATATATATATATATATATAATATATATATATATAACCAATCAGCGCGAGGCATATGAACCATTATGATTTTCATAAAAATAGCGTGCATTATAATATTAATATCATCAATAAAGCTAAATCTAAAATTTGTATTATTTAGATACTTAAATTGTATTATTAATTAAAAATATAATACAAATAAATAAATTATTAACTAATTAAATTAGAATAAATTATTCATAAAATTAATTATAAATAATGTAATTGTAATTTATCTGATTGATTCATCAATAATATATAGATTATCTAGTGGTATATAGGGTGTCCGTATTATAACACAGGGTGTCCGTATTCGGATATTGGTACCGAATATGGACACCCCCATTATCTATGGAATTAAAAGATTAAATACAATTTTAAAATCACAATAATATCTATAATCATATAATATTAATATATTATAATTTTTGAATACAAATAATAAGTCATAAAATGTTAAGACCATTTATTGTTAAAGTGTCCGTATTAGGTTACTTTCCCCTATATAGTTATTTATCATGAATATTAATTAACGGCGTATTCTTAAAGTGTTCAATGTAACAGTACCATCACATAATCATCTATTCTATTAGACATATTGCGTAATCTTGCAATCTATGAAGTAGTGGCGTAATATCCCATACATGGAATTAAGCATTATAATGGTCGATATAATTTTCCATTAATTTTTACAAATAAATATTTTCCCTGTCGAGTTTTCACTTTTCTGAATCATGCTTGATCTCAAGTTAATAAGATCTCCATCCGAGAATTCAATCTTCGTGAGGAATTTTTAATCTATATATTTAAGGAGATTATAATGCTAACCTTTTTAGTATAGCTGATTTTTCTATAAAATGAGATTCTTTTTATATCACTTTTTTGGTAGGTACATAATCTATAAACTATTTTAATATTATTAAATATGGGATCTTAATATGGACGTTACTTGTTAATGAATTTAATGTATTAATCCCTATTTATGATTTATCTTGTATACTATCAATACGATATACCATCTGTATACTGTATATATATATATATATATATATATATAGGTCCTATATATAATCACTATTTAACTGCCTGTGTGGCCTAGTTGACTAAGGTGTCAGACATACAAGCAGTAGGATGTGGGTTATATCCCTGTCCGGATAATTAAAATAGGTCTTAAAATACTATTTAGAAGTGATCTTATATTATTGTATATACATAAATTATCAGCTCTCGTTAAAACCATGGATGCCTTAACATGAGAGGGGCTTCGAAGGGACATTAGAGCCATGTGGTTATACGTGAAAAGTCATCTAAGTTCCTGGATGGAATGAAAGGACTTCACTAAATTAATATTTAATTAGCAAATTAAAATAAACTATATTCTATCTATAGGAAGTACCTATTAGGGTACATCAGTAATAAGTAAATATAGATACGGGTCATATAGTATACATTATTTTATTGGTATTTTACCACTGTTATCATTGCTGTATGCATACCTATACACACTGATACACCTACATATATGATTATACTTATACCTATACACCATATATAGCTGGTCCTTATACATATTACATCTGACAATATATACATACCCGACATAGGTTCAGTGACCGGTTTATATTGTAAGTTGTATACGATAATTAAAAATTCACAAGATCAGTTTTGATAACAAAATCAATAGTACTATATCTATAGGTAATATACGATTATAATATATATATATATATATATATATATGTATATATGTATATATATATCACTCTAGAATATTGATTGATACCTTTACAATATTAAAACCAGTATGTCCTTATACACTTTGTCCTATATAATGGACGAGATGTTAACCGATTGTATACACTCAGTACAAACATAACACCATACTCTAATGAACCCTGGTACCGGAGTAGTTTGTAAATTATTAATTGTATACGATTAAGATTGATTATACCGAGCTAAATGTTAACAATTGTACTTAAGTACAGCATGTCTGCTCACTATCTCTGCAATGGTTACTTTAAGTACTCAGAACTAGATTATTGTTAATGATAGGTATTAGGCCTACTTACTTTTTAATTGTAGTCACATGACTCTTGAATCGTAGAGGGAATCATCTCGCTCGATTTCACATAAAATCTTCTCCATCCTTCTAGATCATCCAACTTTCGTCGTATATTATAGTTCTATAGAACTATAGAACTATAGTTCACAGGTCAGTTTCTATGTACACTTATTTATAGTTGTCATCCAGTTATTTCTCGGTGTTCCTCTTCCTCTAGTACCTTCAATTTTGCCTTGCAGAATTATTTTAGCCAAGGTGTCATGTCGATAAATGTGGTAAAAATATGTTAGATTTCTTCTCTTTATAGAGCTAAGGAGAGGTTCATATTTACCGATCTGGTTTAATATTATTTCTTGGACATATTTATTAATCCTATGTTGGCGATATATTATACATAGTAGTCTTCTATGTGCTTTATTCTCGAATGATTGTATCTTATATCCTTATATATATTACATATATTAATTATATTTAAATGATTTCAATTCTTGAATAAAGATATCAAAGATATTGATTTATTTAAAAAATGAAATACATTTATATTTTAAATTATTTATTTCTATATATATCCTACATATTTTGTTAAAATTACGAATCTATTCATAAATTATATTCTAATTGAACGATGTTTTTTTTATATTTTTTATGTCGACATTCCAATTAATATATTATACATTACATTATATTATGAATTTAATATAATCATATTGAAATCATTGATTTTTGTATTGATTTTTGTATCAAATTAAATGTTTTACTCCTAGACCCAGATTCAATACAATGAAATCACTTAATAACTTAAGATAATATTTTCACAAAATATGCCTAAGCGGACGCTATATCTTCATGTCCATTGTTGTAAGTAACATAATAGCCATAACCATGATACGAACAATAACGGTGAACTAGTTGTTATATTCCATTGTTACTATTATTAAATAGTGTATTGACTAAACAAACCATTAAATGTTTATACTATAAACTTTATAGGCATCATAGTGTATATAATAATACAATAATAATACAATAATAAAACAGGTTAAAAAGTGTGTTAGCGATGAACTTTGGCATACATACTGCACGTAACTATCGAATTCATTAGACAGCTTGTGTGGCTGAACAGTCTAAGGTATCAGACACATAGGTTGTAGGAAGTGTATTCAATATCTGTCTGGACAAATACAAATGTCTTCGATAATGTTTAGAAGTGAACTTATATAATTGTGTATTCAAAATATCGGGTATCATTATTAAAACAGGTATGTCTTACGAGGAGACAATAGAGCTAATTTCTATACTTACAAATTGGTATACTTATATACATATATGAATGAATGAATGAATGAATGAATGAATGAATGAATGAATGTTTATTTATACACAAAAATAACGTTAGACGTTCTCTATTGTGTAAAACAAATATAAAATAACAAAATACACAAACAAATATAAATCAGTTGAAAATAATAAAATTAATTTTTACGAATTAATAACAATAAATTAGATTTAAAATATGAATAATTGACATTAGTTCTTAGTTCTACAGGTAGCGCATTCCATATGTCGGCTGCAGCTACACTAAAAGAACGTTTTCCATATATCGATAGCTTATAATTCATCTTGTAATAGCCGAGTATACCTGTTTCTTAGATTCCTCTTGTAAACTTTGAATTGTAGGATGTCATTCAAATAAATCGGAAGACGATTCTTCAGTATCTTAACAATTAGTTTTAAATAGCTGAAGGTAGATCTCTGATACATATTTAACCATTTAGAATTATAATTCTAAAGTTATAACTAAGTGATAATTGACTGATTCATGGTCATATCATTTTACATGATGTAAAACTCTTATCGATGATCTAATGATTCTATCTAAGGATTTAGTAGAAGTAGCAGGAAGGCCATAATATAGAGAACAAAAATAATTTATACGTGACATAACTAATGATTCTATTAACATTTTAGAAATTCTAAAAGGTAAGAATTTCCTTATTAATCGTATTTTATATAATTGAAAATTAGTTGATTTACACACATTAGCTATCTTATCGGAGAAATTTCGGTTATCATAAAAAATAAAACCAAGGTTTTTAACATTATTGCAAGAAACAATTGTGATAGAATCAATGATGACAGAAAGAAAAACTGATGATGTTTTAGATATATTTAGAAGTTGAGTTTAATGAATATCTACAATATCAATATCTTCAAGACGTTTAATTAAAATAGAATGATCAATAGTATCAAATGCCGCAGATAAATCTAATAAATTAAGCTGTATATTAGAATTATTATCAAGCTTATTAAGAAAATCATCAAGAAAAGAAAGAAGAAGTATTTCAGGACTATGAAATTTCCTATATGCACTTTCTCTAGTGTCAAATAATGAATTTGCATTTAGATAATTGATTAATTGCTTGGAAACTATTATTTCCAATATTTTACTTATAAAAGGTAATTGGGATATTGGTCTATAATTAGATAAACACCCAATATCTAATCCTGGTTTCTTTATAATAGGTTTTATTATAGCATGTTTTAAAGATGAAGGTATACTACCAGAATGGAGAGAAATATTAATAATATTAAAAATAAATGGAGTTAGTATAAAAGCAAGCTTATGAAAAAGAGATAGAGGCAATGGATCGATAGGATAATACGATTTAGAAGCCAACATAAGATCTAACACTTCAGAGAAGGAAGTAGAAGAAAAAGAGTAAAAATATACACCATACCCAAGTAAAATATCATAACATAGACCGAGAGGAATAAAAGACACATTATTTGTTATAATCTTAATTTTAGAAATAATATTTGAAAAAAAATAGAAAATTTATAACATAATATTAAATTAGGTAGAGTAGGACATATAACCGGCTCTGTTTTAGTTAAGGAGTTTATAAAAGAATAAATCTTTCTAGTATTATTTCAAAGGAACTAAAAGTATTGTAATAATATTTTTTTTTAGAAATTAGAATAGATGATCTATAAAAATACCTATAATTAATAAATGTAGTATATGTTTCATTAGAATATTTAGTTTTATATAAGTTTTCAAGTTTTCGTAAATGTATTTTTATTTTATGCAATTCACTATTAAACCATGGACAATTATCATGTATTGTAACTAAAAATCTCCTACTAATTGAATAGATATATAATAAATTTAGAATAGAACTATTGAAGTACTCAAGATTTAGATTACAATTTGAAAGTGAATTGATAATGTCATTAGAAAATCATAAATATTCAATGTTTTAATATTTCTATAATTAATGAAAACGATTAGTTCACTTTAAAATATAAAAAAAAGATAGTTAAATAACGTGATAGATGTATAAACTTTAATCATTTTAATAAACTAAAAATGTAAATGTAAACATAATAAAAAACCTAACAATAAGTCTCAAACGTATTACAATTTAATTTATGACATATTAGCCAGAGTCATAACTATATATATATATATAACACTTTATTATATGAGTTCATTATTTTACTAATTGATTAATTTGATTAAATAAAAATTGTTATTATTAAAATGAATTACATAAGACAAACTATATATCTATATATGTTTATATACTTATATTTTGTTTATTATTATTATGTAATTTATGTAGGATGATCCTAATGATGATTTAATATTACTTACCCTTACCAGGTCGAGCTTGCTCGGCATTTCTTGACACGTTCCATCCATCCTTTTCTATCGTTCATCGCGGTTGGAATCTCATCTATATTGCATCCGGTATCCTCCAGTAGTTGATCGATGTACGTCTTGGCAGGTCGTCCTCGTGGCCGTTTGCTGTGAGTTGGTTGCCAGAGAAGTACATCACTTGCTAGCTCATCTTTGCTTCGCCAACAATGGCCTGCAAATCGTAGGCGTTGTTTCCGAATAGAGGCTGATATTCTTGGGATTTCAAGATAGAGGTCTTTGTTAGAGATGTGATCTTTCCAGGATTTATCGAGTGCAGCACGAAGCATGCGAGTATATGCTCCATCCAGTCTTTTTTCCAACGTTGCTGTTAGAGTCCAAGTCGTCGCACCATACACTAGTACTGATTCCACCGCAGCTCGGAAAAAGCTTCTTTTGAGATTTTCTGATAGATTTGATTTCCACAGTATAATCATACTATTCAGTGCTGCCCAGGCTTTTGCTATTCTTGTATTGATATCATTTTCAGTATTTGCAATGTAGCTGCCGAGATATTTGAAATTGTCTACGTTTTTGATAGAATTTCCATTTCTGCTTATCATGTTGTCACTCTTTGAATTTAGGCTCATATACTCAGTTTTATCTGAGTTTATTTTCAGTCCAATGTCTTCTGCAGCTTCTTCGATTTGATGTAGCATTTTCTCAGCATCTTTTATTGTATCTGCAGTAACTGCAATATCGTCTGCGTAGTCAATGTCGGTAATATGTATAGCTGGATGTCGACTGCTTCTTCTTTGTGAAAGTGTAAAGCCTAGATTAATATTATCATCTATGGAGTGTTTTAGTATATAGTCAAGGCAGATTATGAATAAATACGGAGCCAATGTATCTCCTTGTAGGACACCGGTCGTAATTTCAAAATAAGGAGTATCTCCGTCAGGTGATCTGACCATAGCGCTTGTATTCCTATATAGCATCATTATTGCATTGACTATGTCCTTTGGTATTCCATATATTATTAATATATTTTCCATTTTAAGTCTGTCTATAGAATCGAAAGCCTTTGCAAAGTCAATAAAAAGCAGCGTTATAGGTAGCTTTTTGGCTTTCACGCCTTCTAATATGCGCCGAATTGTTAATATTTGTCCAGATGTGGATCGGTTTGTCCTGAATCCATTTTGATTTTTCCTTAGGATAGGGTCGATCACAGGTCTTATCCTGTTTAGTAACATCAGGTTGTATATCTTGGCAGCAATTGGTGTGAGTGTGATTCCTCTATAGTTTTTCGTTATTGATAGATTACCTTTTTTGGGGAAAGGGAGAATGCACCCTTCTCTCCATCTTCTAATACTTTCTTGGTTGTATACACAATTACAGGATTCTAGAAGAAATTCTTGAAAATCGTCTATTTTCCATACTTCAGCAGGAATTTCATCGAGGCCAACCGCTTTTCCATTCTGGATACTTTTGGTGGCTTTTGATAATTCAGGTGCAGTAAAAGGTCCAGTTTCTATATTTAGATGCTTATTGGTATTTACGATGCATTCATTTCCGCTGTTTGTTGAAGTTTGTATCGGTTTGCCGAGTAGTTCTTTGAAGTGTTGGTGCCATAGTTGTATGCGTTCTTTTTCGCTATTTGCTTTAATCTTGGCTTTTTCAGTATTCTTTCGTCCGCTGACTTCGTTGACTGTTTTCCATGCAAGTGCTGATTTTTTAAAACTGATTGCGTTTTTTATTACATCAATCTTGCGAGTAACATATTCGGTTTGTTCATTTTCATACATTTTGGTGAGCACATTTTGAGCATCTGTAAACTTTTTGATATTTTCTGAAGTTGGATCGCTGTTTTTGATCTCTGCCGCTTGATGGAGTATTTCACGCTTTTGACATATATACGGTGTTTCCCATGGTAATCTCTTTATCATTTTCGGTTTCAACGGGATTTCTTTTGTAGCTGCTTCCTTGCAGGCTTTTTCAAAATTGTTATATCTAGAGTTTGCAGTTGATTCGTTTTGTTCACTTTCTTGGAGGACTGTATATCCGTTTTTCACTTCAGTAATGAAACTTTTTCGGACATCTCTATCGTCTTTCAGTGTGGACCAATTAAAGGGCTTATTTTGACATAATTTCTTTTTATTGGCTCTCAGACAAAGACATATTTTAGCTGAAATTATACGATGGTCAGATGCTACACTAATAAACGAATTGAATGCTCTACAGTTTTTGGCGCTATTTTTCCACTTCTTGTTGATGATTAAAAAATCAATCTGAGATTTAAAACCATTTGGTGAGGTATGTGTCCATTTCTGTCCTAATCTTTTCTGGAAATGAGTATTTAGGCATAATAGATTATTTTCTTGAAGATAACTTTGTAACATATTACCGTTTCGGTTTGTTTCCCTGTGTAGGGAATATTTATGTCCATCATCGTATCCAAGGTGTGCGTTGAAGTCTCCTCCTATAATTAGTACATTATGCTTTGGGATGTTTCTTGTAAATGCGTTTAGATCAGTATAGAATAATTCAACCTCCTGTTCATCGGTAACGTTTGTCGGGCTGTAGCATGATATAACTGTTGTCATCGGGTTTCCTTCGAAATGTATTGCCATTATTCTGGGGTTTATTTTTTCAACGCTTGTTATTTTATCATATGCTCTCGAGTTCAATAGTATACCAATTCCACCGGTAGCAGCATTCATACTGTTTTTCCATGCAGAGCAAGTTATTAGTATCCATTTTCCGAAGTTGTGTTCTTTGATATCAATGTTAGGGTGTACGAATCTGTGTTCTTGTATGCATAAAACATCATGTCTGGTTTTTTCAGCTGAAGATACTAGTTCTGGTACCTTCCATTTTCTTTGTAAAGTCTGTGTGTTTAATGATCCGAAGATCATACTTTTCTTCGACATTAAAAGTTTTGGTGTATTGTGTTTCTCAGTAGCTATTTTTTCGACTGCAACCTGAGATGGAATTGCAGGACGCGCTCCTTGTTCCGCGCGACGAGCGATGCGGGATGGGATATGTGATTGTGTCATTTAATTTGCTTTCGGTAGCTGGGTAAAATGTGCGGTCGCCACTCCATACACAAGTGGGGTTTGCACCGTAACCCTGGTGCGGGTGGCAACAGAGTAATAGGTCTTGCCAAAGGACGACTCTGATTTTTGGTTCAGGACTGCTTATTGAATAGATTATTCATGTATTCGCAGCTAACACTCCATATCTGGAGGTCTACTTCCCCTATCCACCACCTGGGGACCCGCTGGATGGGAGTTAATATCTCCACACCAGTAAATAATATATCAATTATTTAATAATTATAAATTAATTAATTGTATACATTATTAATTGTTAACACATTAACAATTATACGTATGTATTTATATTATATATTCATTTTATAAATATTCTTTTACATAATATTAATAATATTACATATACTATTCAATCTTCATTTTATATTAGTAAAATATATAATTATTTATTAATTTAATTTAAATATAATAGTATAAATATCAATATGTAATATACAATTGTATATATA
The DNA here is from genome assembly GCA_964019155.1 of Osedax fenrisi. Classification (NCBI taxonomy): domain Eukaryota; kingdom Metazoa; phylum Annelida; class Polychaeta; order Sabellida; family Siboglinidae; genus Osedax; species Osedax fenrisi. The sequence goes on from OZ025241.1 coordinate 34,282,322, forward strand.
TAAATATATATATATATATATATATATTATATATACAAAATATATTATAATAAAATAGAAAATAATTATGTATTACAAATATTTTATTATAATAAATGTTAATAATAATATGTACATGTATATATGAATTATTATGTATATTACAAAATAAATAATATATTACACATATATGGGTATTGTAAATATACAAATTTATGATAATGCATGTATATTAATAAATCTAATCAATGGTTATTTTATCATATGAATATAAATAAAAAAAGTTAATTATAAAATTGATTGAAACGCTTCCAGTGAACGCCATTTTACTATAACGATAATTGATATAATAATACATATAATAATAATATTAAATATATTAATAATTATAATACAAATAATAGTATTATTAGTAATATAAATAATATTAATATAAATAACATAAATATTAATAATATAAATATTAACAATTTACATAATATAAATAATAACGGTAATATGAATAGTAATAATGATGCTGATGATGATGATGCTGCTGATGATGATGTTAATGAGGACGCATGAGTGGTATCATAAAGGTCGCCGGAAATGATTACGTAACGGAAGGGGCGGATGGGGCGGATGGGGTGCGGGGTTCACAGTTAGTGGTCCCAGATCTCCATATCGATATTGAACAGGCTCTCGTGTTCCAGGTCCATATCTCCTAGGGGGTCACCGTGTTGACCCCCGTGAGCTGTGGACTTCGCGTGGGCCTCGGCCTATTGTATGGGGTTAGGGGTTATGGTGGGGTGGGGTGGCAGAGAGAGAGGGTAGAGAGCTATACGAGTATGGAGCGAGATGTGTAGTGAGATAGTTATGGAGGGGTACACTACCTGGGGTCTTCTCCATGGAGATATATTGAGAGATAAAGAGAGAAATATATATCGAGATACAGGAATTGATATATCTATATATAGATAGAAATAGATATATACAGAAAGAGTGAGGAAGAGAGACTTGAAACATATATAGATATAGATAGTGTGAGATAAATAGAGATAAAGAGAGACATACATATATAGATTAAGAGAGAGAGAGAGAGAGAGAGAGAGAGAGAGAGAGAGAGAGAGAGAGAGAGAGAGAGAGAGAGAGAGAGAGAGAGAGAGAGAGAGAGAGAGAGAGAGAGAGACAGAGAGAGAGAGAGAGAGAGAGAGAGAGAGAGAGATAGAGAATGAGAAAGCGATATTGAGATAGGTAGAATTAGAGTGAAAGAGAACGATAGAGTAATATATAATTAGTAGCTAGATATATTGAGTGAGAGAGATATAGGGATAGTGTGATATGAACTAGTTAGACATATATACTGTAGATGATATTAGAAAGTAGAAACAACAAAACTATAGGATATATATTTTACTTAGTATACTATAGTATGTATACGATGGTTTGGGTATATATATATATTACACCTACACATAGGTATACACTATAGAGTATACTATATATAGTATATATATATATATATATTAATATAGGGTAATTTACATATGGTAATTACTCTCTGAAGTACAACTTTAAATTAATGTTTATATAGATGTAAATATTATAATATATATATATATATATATATATATATATATATATATATAATTAAAATAATTCAATCGATACAGTATGTTAACGATAACGTGTATGATAAAGAATGTGCATGTAAGCACGCAAGTAAGCATGCATGTAAGCAAGCATGTAACTATAACGAACACACTTCTTAACACTACAGTAATATTGATTAATACATACACTAACTATTCGTTAGATGTGAATATTTATATTATGATAATAATATAACAATTATTAAATTTATAAATTATTTAATTAAAATTAATTATTAACATTATTATACCAGATTATTATTCAATTAGTAGCCTAATTTAGTGTGAAAACAGAAATTATCATGAAAATAGTATTTAAAATACTATATATAGTAATATACTATAGTAACTTTACATTATGATAAAATAAATATTACATATGTTACAAAAATATAATGATTTTCCGAAAGAAAGATATTTCACTTGGTCGAAAACATGTAATTCGATATGCTATATTCCTACATTTGTCGATAGTTTGATCAGAATTAAAAATTACTTTACATTTTGTATCTCATATGAAAATATATCATACTTGTTCAAGTATATAAATACGTCTATATAAATACACATACATATTTAGTAAATACTATTTACATACATAAACAGTTATATATATACCTACGGCATATGATCTACCTATTTATACTAGTATATAGCTATTAGTATCAATATAAATCTGTTATTTGTATCGATACGCTTCAATGGTTACGCTATCGCGTTGCATTGCGAGCGTCACCTTCGCGATCACCGAACCGTGACTCACCTTAACGAATAGACCTCCTATGACGAACACCACTCCCAGCACCACGAATATCGATAGTATCACGATGATGAAGGTGTTGCGCTCGTCTGGAGTGACGTACACGTGGAACACGGGGTCAGTGAGATTGTCCGCAGCACCGGTACCAGTGGCGGTCATTTCGGAGCTGAATCCGACCATTTCATCCGCGAACGCCGCAGCCATAGCCGCTGCCGTAGTGGGGCCGGGTTCCGTGAACTCTGACATAGTTCCCGGGGTCACCGCCTGGGTGAGCTAACCTCGAGCACCGCTAATTCGTCGAACTCTCACCTATAGGGGGAGGTGGGTGCGTGTGTGTAACGTATCACTGTATTGGATTAGGGTTAGGGGAACGCCTACCAATACCGATACAGGTTAATCTGTTAGTTAGAGAGATACATATACTGGAATATAGAGCACATTATACATATTTATAGTAGGGGGGGGTCATGCACATTATAGTTGTGGTATGGTACTATATTGACCACGCCCTCTACTATATTGATCACGCCCACTACTATATTTTTCACGCCCCCCTACTATAAATGTATAATGTACACATAGAGCTAGAGAGAAATAGAGTGGTAACACTCAATGCCTGGAAGCGTAAGCAAATGCCCAAAGCGGAAATACAAAATCAGCCATCTTTGGTGACCAAATATTAAAATATAATATTATTTTGATCATAACTTTTTTATTATTAATTATATAAAAAAAGTAAAATATGAAACTTACATTACTTTTTTATCTTCTGTCCAATGGTATTAAATTATTATAAAAATTAATTATATATAATTTATTAAAATTTGTATAAATATTAATTATTATAATTAATTTTATTCTAGCTACAAAATAAAAAATCAAATAGGTCAAATCCGCCATTTTGCGGTGACCAAATTAGATTGACACTTTCCGTATGTCAGATACCTTGTTTACTACTCTATTTCTCTCTAGCTCTATGCATGTACCCCATACCGTGTAGATTATACGTGGTAACAGATGATTAATACCTCTTATTTAAACCATACTTATGAATTCGATACTAAATAAATGTATTTATATATATTATATTATAAACAAAAAATGTCTAACGATTGATTATTATTAGTATATATATATATATATATATATATTATTAAATATAGCTTAAGATATTTCATTTATAAATTTAATTTTAATATTACATATATATTTATTTTATTGTATTAATTATAGTATAATTTCTATAAGTTGATATATCTAAAAATATCTAAAATTTTGAATATAGAGAGAGTCGAATTGTGGGATGTTGAATAAAAAAATAAACAATGATAAATATTATAACATTTTAGGATTAATACAGATTAATATAGATTCAAAATAACATATTAAATAATTAAACCATATAGCCTTCTTAAATAATAATTTTATATTCATATTATATTTTAATGTAATTTTCAAAGAGATATTAATGTAATACATATAATTATAATAAAGAATGTAATTCGTAATCAATATATTTAAATACATATTAGCATGGTAATCTAATGTAAATTATAGTGTAATGTATATATGCCTGGTATATTACTATAGTATACACTAATATTATATATTATTAGTTTATGTTATCGACAAATGAATAAAATGATTAGTTGTGGAGACTATAGCCTAATTAGGATATACCCTAATTCGGACCACACCTAATTCGGTCCATCTACACTATACGCTTTAAAATAATGTAATACAAAAAATAATATATAGAAATTATAACTTCTATATATATTTATAATTATTAAATAATGATATAATATATTTTAAAAATTGAATTACAAAAAGTATATATGCAACAATTTAATAATGTACATTTATACAATATTATATGTCACTATTAATGTTTATTATTAGTGCTTATATGGTTTATATAATTTTTAATTTGTTTTAAAAAATATATATATGGAATAAACTTGATTATTTATATTAAATAATTAGTTATAATCTAATTATATACATGTATTATTCTTGAATTTAAATAACATTATATTAAAATTGGTCTAAATTAGTGTACAATGAAACAAAATAATGTTTTACTTTTTATTAATAACTTTTTAACTAACAATATTTTGTATGGCAATGTTATAAATGTATATATCTTACATATATATATATATATATATTTATATAGAACCTATACAACATCTAAAACATATTTATTATACTATAGGATCGAGAACGTTTTGTAATTTACTGGTCAGCATTATTGTAGTATACATTATATATCATATATGATAAATATATACATTAAATAGATACATACATATAATAGATATATACAAATATGCATTACAATATACACTAATAGATTATATGTATACATATTTAATATAACGATATTAATAGATAAAGATATATATTTTATTTCGAAATATTCCACAATATATTTATATATATAAATGATGTATTTATTATATATATATATATATATATATATACTATATTTAAAATACATTACAAAATATTATATTATTTGATTATTTTGATGAAGGAATTTTGTTAATGTCTTTTTTTACTTTATAAATTTGCATATTATTTATTTGATTACACATCGTTGGCACATTTACTATTATCATCATTATTGCCATTACCATTTATCTACAATTGAATACTATATATATATATATATATATTAAAAATACTATAGTATCTTCATTAGGTTAGAATCATCGTTAATGATTTCATTATTTTATTCCAATATATAAGATGCTATAGATGCAGGAATAAACATACCAGTTATTATAATGATACCTTATTATAAGGTAAACATTAGTTGTCTATTCACACACAATCGATATCTGAAACATTGACACTGATCTTATTATCATATATATATAAACAATACTTTAGTTATTTAGTTATATATTCATCTAAATAATGTAAATGTCCTACCTATACGTGCTATCATAAATACCATTACACTGCAGTACACTGCATGGTTTACTGCATGGTTTACTGCATGGTTTACTGCATGGTTTACTGCATGGTTTACTGCATGGTTTACGTATACGGTCGCAATATTGCTTATCAATTACATTTCGTATAAACAAATTATATTGTTAATAATTTAAAATTTGAAAATGAATTAACAATATAATCATATCATCGATATAAAGAAAGATATAATACATACTTTCTTTATATCGATGATTAGTATACTGTATAACATATTCTAATAAAATACCGCTATATATAGCAGTATATATATAGGTATAGAATTACACATATATGTATAATGGTGTACCAATAAGATATCGTTTATAATTTTAATAGTAATTAAATTATCAATCACTCCTACATGTAGTACGCCTATCCATCATGCATGTTCACACTCAGGTGGTTATAGGCTGGCTAATGTAGGCCTATACCACCATGCATTGTTATCAATGAGAATGTATTCTGTATTCACAATCACTGGCGATATTTATAATATTTTAGTGTTATTAAATAATAGTGAATATATGCAATCAAATTTATTTGTTCGGTTTTAATTAACTGCCTGTGTGGCTCAGTGGCTAAGGCGTCAGACACACAAGTAGTAGGAAACGGGTTCGACCCTCGTTCGGACCATTAATTAATTTTATAAAATGGGTCTTAAAATATTATTTAGAAGTGATCTTATATAATTGTGTATAAATAAATGATCGGCTCTCGTTAAAACCATGGATGCCTTAACATGATAGCGGCTTCGAAGGGACATTAGAGCCATATATGGATATAAGTGAAAACTTCATCTAATTTCCTGGATGGGATGAAAGGACTCCACCAAATAAAAATAACAATAACAATAACAATAACAATAAACCAAGTCGTTTTGTTATTAAATGTAAACCCAATGTTAATTGTTGTACCATTTCGATTTGGGTATCAATTCATATCTATTTTTTCTTCAATATTTTTGTTTATTTATATATTTTTGTTTACCTAATTAACTATATATTATTATTATTAAATATGATATGCAATATTGTCGTTTTTTATCAAATAATCGATATAAACTACTTGTCTGTATAGTCCCGTTCCACTTGATATACGAATATGCATACATATGTAAGATAAAAACTATATCTACAAATACTGTTAACCCGATTTGTTGATACACATATAAGAGTATAATCTATAGTATAGAGTCTATAGTATAGAGTCTATACTATATATATATATATAGTTTATATTATTAATTTCTATTTTATTTCTATATAAACCATACTTTCTATTGTTATTATAATATAATAGCATGCATATATACATAGTGGAAGCTTATACTTGTGCACTATGGGCTAATTAAAGAACGCGTATATTTATAGGCTTACATCTTCTAGGCACACATATACCTACGTGTGAATCGCTATGCGCTCTTCTAGGCACACACACACACATCAATGTGTGAATTGATATACTCTCTTCTAGGCTAGTACATTCATACTAGTTATAACTGTAGGTATGCGGTACACGGCATGTTATGTAAGGACTATTGATTGTAGCCCGGGGTACAAGTTAATCAGGTACAGTGTACCTGGCGCACACACACATAAGAGTGACGCAATACTAATACTAAAAATAACTCTCATTATCTGGTATTCTTAGATTCTATTAAATGCGAACCGCTAGTATATACCGTATATATATATATATATATACATCATGTAACAACTTGCATAGGTACAGTACTTATATGTTTACATAACTACGTGATTAAAGCGATGTTAATACTAACTGCCTGTGTGGCTCAGTAGGTTAATGCGTCATACACACAGGTAGTAGGTCACGGGTTCGAACCTCGTTAGGACCATTAACATATATCTTAAAATATTATTTTGAAGTGATCTTATAAAATATAATTATATAATTATATATAAATAGATGATCGGCTCTCGTTAAAACCATGGATGCCTTAACATGGGAATGGCTTCGAAGGGACATTAGAGCCATGTAGTTATAAGTGAAAACATCATCTAAGTTCCTGGATGGGATGACAGGATTCGCCAAAATAAAATAGCAATATATATATAATGAAAGTCGCTTAGAGTAATTAATCTTAAGATTCACGTTAATTAAATACTTGTTTTATAAGAATATTAAATATGATTTGTTAGTTTTACGAACATTAAATAAGTGAGGTACATGTTAGGTACATAGGTCAAAGTTCAAGTATGTATAATGTAGGGGAAAGTCCCCGATTACCGACCCCTAAATGATTATTTGTAATAACTTATTCAATATTAAATATATTTATTTGAAATTTTGTAAATAGGGTAATATTATAGTAATGAATAATGTGGCTATTTTAAATTTTTATATAATTATATTTACAAGAATAAACAGGTGGGTCGGTAATCGGATACCTGTTCCTAATACCGACCCCCTTCCCCTATTACCGATCCCCTAAAATAATCGTGGTATACATACTTTTAGTATTATAATATCCAATCAATATAATAGATATTCATAAATATAAGTAATCATAACATTTATAGTAATTATATTAAAATAGTGTATATTATTATTTAATATTTATTTATTAATCAGTATGTATATAACTGGAATCAAAAATCCTAAATCTATATCTATGATAAACAAACAACTTACGACATCTTTTAAAGTAAAATACTGATCTATTTTGATTGGATATTATAAATCACATAGGGGTCGGTATTATGGTAATTTAGGGGGTCGGTATTAGGAAAATCATATAGGTTGCTATAATTAAGATATTTTGATTAATAGTTATTCAAATTGAATTATTTTTATAATATTTATAAACATGTTATTGATCTACAATATTATGTGCAGTATTAAGTTTTCTTTTAATTAATAAAGTATCTACAATGATTTAAAAAAAGTTATTATTCAAATATTTAAAAAGTAAAAACAGAATATTACATTTTATCAAATACAATTGTAGGATTACATATTTGTTAAAACAAAATAATTATTCATATTTATCATTAAATTACTAACATTCGTGTATATATTATTTTTGTATATCTCTTATAGTTACTGAGATACGAGAGGGGGTCGGTAATCGGGGACTTTCCCCTACAATGTACATTGTACATTCATATAACGTTATATTAAATATGATGATATTGTAAAGCGTAGTTTTCTCGTAATTTGGAGTGTTCTTCGCTTATAAGCGACAACTACATAGAGCAAATATAATTATAGCTATGTATATAGATTAAATGTAATTTATAAAATTTACTATATATTGACAAATATCATAGTTAGGAATTATTAGGAATAAATAGTATTATTTATTATTCATTATAAGTGTGTCTTAAATAAATAGAGGAATATATATAATAATTGATATTCGTTTATAAACAAAATTCCAAATCATAAAATTGTATCAGTTTATGATAACATTATATTAATCTTTAGTTGTAATTCAAACTTATTTTGAAGTAGGACCAACGAGTTGAAATTAGTAACATCTTCAGATTATAGTTTCCAGTTATATAATTTATAGAGAATTTCAGTTAAGCAATTTCTAGACATTACTTAAAGTTAATAAATAATAACGAATATTTAAATCGTAAATAAATATGTGAAAAAGATATATTTCGTATATAATATATATATATATATATATTTATTTATTTATTTATATATAGTTTATTTATTACAAAAACACTATATGGTTATAGGCGTCGTTAGATAATAAAAACAAAAACAAAAATAAATAGAAAACGAATAATAAAATAGAACGAATTACAATGACTTAAAATGGACATACAGTTTACGTTTAACAATGAAATTGATGTAACATAACGAATATCAAAAATAAGTGAATTTCAGCTTATCGGAGCAATAACCGAGAAAGCTGATTCAGAGAATGTTAACGATGTAGATCGTTTCACCAAATTCATGATGTATATATATAAATATTTACTATATATTACTATAATATTATATATATTAATATAATTATTATTAGTATTATAATATAGTAATACCAAATATTTTGCGAATTATTATAAACCTTTTTTGTATACCATATATTTTTATATATAACATTATAATAAATTATACTATTAATATCAGGTATATAATTAGTATATACAAAAACGCGAATATCGTGATCTCCATATATAATAACCCCCGCTTATAGTAAATAATTACCGATTTCCATATATATTTACTATAAGAAGATTTAACTATATATTATGTGATATATATTTTATTTATATAATTTTATATCATATATATATATATATATATTATATAAATCTAACATGTAATTTATTATATATATAAATATTTCTATTTATATAATACTTTCGCTCTACATACCTACCTTATATACTATATATGTTAGAATATTGTAGGTTTTTATAATTTAGCAATATTACTAAAATTAACACACTAATATTTAATGCACAAATATATATATATGCAACATTATATAATAATACAATAGTAATCATTATGATATAGCATAACTTAGGATCTATCTGAGTATATCATATACCTTGGTCATCAACTGAATCTGGTATTATTATTATACACGCATGTTAAGTTATACTATATCATAATAATTATTATAATACTATTGTAGAATGTTGCATATATATATATTTGTGTGTTAATTAAATAATACATTCAATACTATAAGAAGTATTACTAATATTTTAAGAATACTCATTTTCTATTTTGATTATGTTCAACAAGTAAGTTATATCAACGAAACTCACACACAAACACACACACACACACATATATATATATGTAATACATGATATAGATGCGATATGCTATAGACCGGATACGAGTTACATTACGTGCATTACGTGTATGGCAGTGTAATTACAGCGATTGTTGTGGTGCTAACTACATCTCTAGCTATCTATTGTATTAACAAGCATCAGCGTCCCTAACAATACACATACACCAACTATACACATACAGATATATGCCTATAATGTATATGTATACTATATGCAATATGCTATAACGTAAGCATGTGAATGCGGCTGTGAGGCAACACATAAGAACATGTCTGCACACAGCACACTGCGGGGCACACAGCACAGTGCGGGGCACACAGCACAGTGCGGGGCACACAGCACAGTGCGGGGCACACAGCACAGTGCGGGGCACACAGCACAGTGCGGGGCACACAGCACAGTGCGGGGCACACAGCACAGTGCGGGGCACACACAGCACATGCACTCCATACGAAGCACGTATGAATCATACTTCGTGCGCATGACAGTAGTCAGAACACTTTAGGACATAGGACATAGGGCTATAGGACATAGGGCTATATGACATAGGACATAGGAGCAACACTATTCCGCTAGAATCGTTTGTAACACTTTGTAATCGATCGCTATAGCGATATAGATATATCTGTTGTTATTTACTCGACCTAATTGATCGCGTATGTCATTCACACACATACGCACACACATACGTTCAGCATACACGCACACGTGCGCACACACATGTTCATATACACGCGCACGTGCGATGTAACCTCGCGATAAGTCAGATAATATAATACTCTGTATGAAAGTGTTCGAGTTATCGAAATGTCCAATTTATCTGAATTATTAACATTGATTGAGTTAGATTTATATATATAAACCGATAAATTAAATGTATGCGAATTATCTACTTTTCCGACATCCGAAGGAGCATCAGTTGCTTGTATATTAAATATTCTCTAAAGGTGTATAATATATATATATATATATATTTCTAAGAAGCCTCGAAAAATCTTTGTTATATGTATACATATACCAAAGATATTGCGAAGCTTCTTAGAAATATCTTTGCATATACTATAGTATACACAAAAAGGTTGTAGTAGTGGCTATTGACTATAGGCTATTGACTATACTGCAGTAATGGTTCAACACTATCATTTATATGATGATTACATATATATATATACATAGTATTTAACTTTTAAATACGTTTTAGCGAATTATATTATTCTTTTTTTGAATAACATGAAATTTTACCTAAAACTAATGCTTTCTGTTAATTTTAATATATGTAAAATACTGGGCTAAAAGTGCGTTGTTTGATTATTAAATACTTATTTATATTGTATATGTTTTTATAATATATCCCATATGTACATGTTGTAGTATATAGGTATCGAGGATGTATGTAGACATATATGCAGACATATATGTACCTGTAGATGTATACATGTAGATATTAATATTGGTACATATCCAAGGACACGTAACATGTGTTGTACTTCGTACACAGGTCTCTAGGTACATATGCACCGGTATATGTATATAGGTCATTAAGTACACACGTTCCTTGTATATGTACATGTATATACGTATATATCATTAAACATAGTTAATATAATTTTAATAAATTCATCATTCTAATATTATTACTATAGATTTTTATACGCACACATATAGTGTAGATGGCCCTTAAGCTGGGACCCCTCCACTAACATGGTCGAGGTAATATATAACCCAGTCTCTCCTTTATTTACGTCACTGTATATGTTATATAATATATATACATGATACACATTATTTGGTAATTATATATAATTTAAATGAATTGATCTTTAACATGTTACAAATAATGATTATATCTCTCTATTTTGAGTGGTTCGTTCAAAATAAGAAATGTACATAATTAATTTAAAATAAATATTCACATATGTTTATTTTAAAAATGGTAACGTATTCCCTTGATGTACATTTGATGTTATCCTGCTTTCGGTGTCTTATTCCACTTGTCCCAAAGTAATCAACTATGGCCATACATACATCCTATAGGATATGTATACATATCGTATGGGGTTACCGTGTGCAGTGAACACTGAGTACTACTATTCCAATATATCTGAATTTTAGAGTATATGTATTGAGTGTTGGCTATTATAAGCAATATAGACATTATCTTTCAGTAGTTCAAATTATCTATTTATAAATGTGCAATTTGTATGATGCGCGGATAATTGACTTGATAATTGAGTTAATATCTTCGATATAATTTAAGTTGTATTTGTAAGTATACTATAGACTATAACGTTTATAGTATATTCACAATGTACACTGTTTGCTATATGTATGTATACTATTGTATACTGCAGTATGTCACATACTGTATGTGTACATACGATATATTGTTTAGACATGAAATATGTCGCATCCACCGAGACTCGAACCATGGCCTCCTGCATGGTAGTCTGTCACGCTACCATCTCGACCATGCTACACCATAGCATAACGTCATATAAGATTAGCTTATAAGCTACGCTATATGTTATACGTTATATGTTATACCCAAGCGTATCATGAACGTGATCTAGAGTAGACGGGCAAGTTCTAGAAGTAATGCGCGAGACCCTTTACGCAGGCGTACAACTAGATTTATATAATAGCGTTATCTTTTATAGGGAGCACTAGACTACTACGAATGTGTTAACATGTTCGCCACACGAGGCCGGGTGGGCGATAATTAGTTTTAAAGTCGGAAAGCTAAGTTTTTATACGATGAGATATCGTCAGATGTTCCTCTGATATAAACGCTGATATAGTGCACATACTATAGACACTATCTATCAATACGCCGTCTCGCTCGTTTATAGTTGTTACGTAGTCGCGAAACTAAAACACGGTACCTATCGGGAGTAAACCACTAGCAAACGACGCCTCTGGGAATGCCGGCCTCTGATTAAACGTTTAGCTATAAATCACGTCGTAAACGCGCGTCGGTTGCTGTACGAACATCTGCGCCGCGATGGAGGGCCTCTCGCACACGTACGTACGCATCAACGTACGCATCAACGTACGCATCAACGTACGCATCAACGTACGCATCAACGTACGCATCAACGTACGCATCAACGTACGCATCAACGTACGCATCAACGTACGCATCAACGTACGCATCAACGTACGCATCAACGTAGGTGCACGTGTACTCGGAGGCGTGTTCGTTTTTATGACAACGACGCGATACTATGACCGCTATCTACCATTACGTCATCGAGGCGTGCGTTATTATGACGTAATACCGCCGCGTTATCTCGCGAGATAGCCGCGACTAACACATCTAGGGTGGGCGCGCTTTTTATATCGAGTGCTTTCGAGTAAATTGTGAACTAATTGTAAATTTATAATATACAATATTGTATAATATTCAATTATATATATAGCTTTCTCCCCTTTTTTTCCTCTAAAATATCCGTCATTTATCACATATATCTTCAGTTCGGCGAAATCAGTGAATTGCCGAATTAAAAATATTCGCAATCCCGAATATAATTCCATAAATTCCTTCTAAGCAAACGATAACACTTGCTCTCAGGTATTGATTATTGATCCACATTCCTCACATTCCTCACATACCACAGTTATCACCTATATCTTCCTCTCACCTATATTTATCAACTTAGACCACACTACGTATAATACATGTGTAGACATATAGTACATACATGTACTACTACATAGTAGTACTCCCTGTTTCCTATAGGGTCAATGTTATCACCCCTCGTTACCATTCGATACACGTTATTCTACTCGTATACTGTATACTGTATTCTATTCTTCTTCCGTTTTCCCCTCCTATACACCCACCTACCTGGACTTGTGGCCATCCCTCTCTTCGTAACCACATATCCCATTTATACATGTTCTCCCTAACAAGGTATCTAGTATATACTATATTATACTATATTATACTATATTATACTATATTATACTATATTATACTATATTATACTATTTTATACTATTTTATACTATATTATACTATATTATACTATATTATAGCGAAGTATTGACCGATAGTGCCGGAGTTATCCTCAAATGTGTAAATACGAAATGAATAGAAGTAAGAGAACTATACGTTCGCATGCGCAACACATTAGGATTAAAGTACTCATGAACATATATTATTGATAATAATAATACACGAGAAGAACAATTGTCTTATCGGATATATGTTGTATCGCACCTAATTTATAATATCACCCATAACATCACTACCCATTACTTACCTTGTCTTTCTGTTATTATGTGTGTGTGTTATTGTGTATATTTAATATACAATTGTTATTGTTGTCATTAATATAATCGCTATATTCTCTATTGTTATTATATATTTTATTTTCTGAACATCTGCGAGATAAAACTTGACATATTTATGTGTACAAATAACAATTACTCATGATCATAATTATCATTACACTCAAACACACAAACAATCACATATACACAAACACATACACATATTTATATGTTATGAATATATATATATATATAATTTCGAGATATTTAAAACACAAATATCACGCATTATAAATAAGCAGTAATCGCTTTATTGTAATAACTTGTTCGATATAAATATATCAATGCATATAATTTGTATATATAATTAGTAAAACAACGCTAATTAATAAGTTAGGTATTACGTATTATCGACTGTATTAGTGTACACGTGGTGGTGGGGGGACAAGTGTATGTATTATATATAATCAAGTGGCAGATAATTGCATAAATCTATATAATGCACGATGACCTATTAAGCAATTACCAGCAACTGAAAGTACACTACTTGATATATTTAATGAAATACTGCAGTATAATGTATTAATCAATCAAAATAAAACCCGTACACACACACATATATATATATATATGGATATAACTTCAACATCGGATATAACATTCGACAATCCCCATTCATTAAAATAATAAATGGTGAAACAATAAATGAAGTATGAAATTACAAATATCTAGGAGCATTGATTGCACGCTCTGAAAAATACTTCGAAATTAGAAAGGATCTCGCTTGCACGGTTATGCATAGAATGAAATGCCTATGGACATCTAACATGAGGAACAAGTTAAAGATACGGCCCTTTAAAGTTACTGTTGAAACTGTTATATTATATGGTATTCAATGCTGGACCTTAGAAAGTCAGCTGAGAAAACGGATAGATGGATGTTATACTCACTTATTACGTATGGCTCAGAATATCTCTTTGAAAAGCATAACCAATAACGAAAAACTATATAATGAATCAACGAAATCTACAAATATAATATCTGAAAGAATTTTAAATATTGCCGGATACTGTATACGTCACAAAGAAGAAATGGCCCATAACCTAATTCTACGGACACCCGAACGAGAAAAAAGAAGAGGTCATCAACAGTTTACTTTTATAGAGACTTCAGACCCTGCCTTGAGGACATCAATAAAATACGATATGTGATGATGGATCGTGGTGAATGGAAGAAAATAAAAAAATCATATTTATATTTATCATAACATAATTATAATTATTAGAATAGTGTATGTACACCATACATATTCACATACTACACATGTTTCGTTGTTCTTATGCAGGGTTATATGTAGGTCATACGACACATGCTTCATACAATCCTCACATTATATTGTATACGCAATACTATAGCATTACGTAATACAATATACTACTGTAATTTACTGATATAGTATACTAATATAGTATAGTATGGTATACTAGTATACTTTATTTAACACAAGAATGTATATATATTATTTATTATATGCTATTTTATTTTAATTTCTATAGTAAGTATGTATATATCATCTATGTATACGTTATCATAGTACTAATCACGTGATTAGTATCATTTCAAATAAAAACTACAAATATCTTCAACATTAGAATAATAACAAATAAAATATTATATAGTTATTTCGGGGGGGGGGGAGGGATATCATGTATATGGTAATTCATATATAATAGGGACCTACCCCTTCGTAGATTTTCTTTTCACAATCGAATACATATGTATTGCAATATAACAAGTATATATACGCGGACACTTCATGTAGATCGATACATATCATGTATTACTCATCCAATACACATACGTGTAATATCAAATAATACATATAATATTACATAACATATAAAAATACAAATATGTAAATCGAGTAATAATTTGTGTTGTCATCTTTTTTTACAATCTTCTAAGCCATTGATCAATTTTAATTGGTCAATTTATAGATTTGCCAAATGAAAGACAAGCACGCATATATGCGCATACATATGTGTATACATGAATACACATTCACACATATTTACACACCAATACACACATTATATATATATATATATAGATTATGAAATTATTAAATTAATTGGAGATCAAATAACATCAGAACTACACGTCACTTCATTATATATGGACCATAGTATAGTTCACTTCACATCAGTGCACTGCACGTACCTATACATTAACTGTTAAACGTGTGTAGTATATAATTCACTACTTTATTTCTACTTTATAGATAATTGTATTTAACAAATTTATTGAACTAGGACCACACATATTTATAATAGTAGTATATTATAGTATAGTATATTATATATTACATTAATTACATTTTATAATATTTATGAACAAATACAAAGGGAAAAAATTTATATTTTGAAAATTATTCTTGGAATTTCCATGAATTTTGTATATGATTAAAAAAGATGTCGACAATTACATTTATTGTTATTTATATGTATTATTTCTGGTATACATTATTATTAATAACTAATATATAAGATGTTAATATATACATTTAAAGTGTATTGCTATCCACGCAATGTTAACATTTCTATCTCTTCCACGTAATATTTCTAGGCAATAATGTCCGTCGCCTGATATGTGAAGTTTAATATTTTTTTCGGATTTTGTTTTCTATCGATTAAATTTCCATATGTGCAATTGTAACTAATAAATATGTGTATTCTTTAATAAAAACGCATTATAAAATACGCCTTAAGATGGTTCAGATTGGTAATTTGTTTATACATATTGATAATAAGCATCTTGAATGAACTAGATAACATAATTAATTGAATAAAACTAAACAAATTAAAGTTTAACATGGAAGATATAGAAATTTTAACATGGAGGAAATATGAGATATTTTTAGACTTCAATTTATCCCATTTATATTTTTTTGTTAAGATATCTTTAACTATAGTTTGAATTATATATTTTGCACAAGAAAATATTTGTATAATATTTTTTTTCGATTTTCCAGGAAATTTCCAGGAAATTTTGGTAAAAAAACAAAATTATTTTAATTTTAATTAAAAAACTTTATAATAAAATATAAACTTTAATATATATATACATAATATATGAGTATACTATTCAAGAAATGAATAATACAAACATTAATTTATTGTATAAATAATGCTTATTTATTCACTATTTTAATGTAAATGTATATGAGAAATTTTATATTTAAAAAAAAGTTGACGAATTATTAATTTTTTTTAATCGACTGGACTGGACTTTTTAAATCATTTAAATCAGTCAAAATTAAAAACAATATATAATTCACATCTTATCATCAAAAAACAAATTTGTTAAAAAAAATTATTATTTTATTAATAACAAATCATATTACATATTATATTAATAGTGTATAATAATTAAGTTGAATGGATTTTATAAGCTTTGCTTATATTTATTTATAATGAAAGTATCAAGTTATTTCAATATAGGAAGATATAGGATTATTTCAATAGCTGTATTTTCTATATACAAATATTTATAGGTATTTTTAAAAGCTCTGGAAAATTATGGAAATCCTATAAATTAAAAATAAATCCTAGAAATAAAATTATTTTTGTTTGCTATTATTCATAGGAATATACATATTTCACATATTCTAGGTGTTATAATATACATATTTATGTTTTTTTTTGTTATTTGACTATCTTGTCGTGCTAACATTTATCAGGAAGACTGGCTCAATATTGACCCAAATTAAAAAAAAAGTATGCGTATTCTAAATACCCATATCTAAAGGTACACCATTTGAAGGTCGATTCCATAATAAACAACACATTTAAATCACCATTAACGTACAATGTTCGTCGTACATGCACGCATACATGGGTACACCACGCCAACAAGAAGAACACGTTTTTAACACGATATTCAACAACATCGATTAGTTTTATTTACAAACGTGACCATAAGGAGTATTACTACACTACTACTACTACTAATATTATTATTATGATGAATACCTCAGCAAATCAATAGGTGGTCGTGTTAGTTCATCTCGCAAGGTTTTACAGCCTCATACTATTACTAATTCGTTTAAATAATGCATGACGTGTGTGTGTGTGTGCGCGCGTATTAGTGTATGTGTGTGTAATTACGATGAATATTTATTGTTATTAATAGATGAGGTATCTCTAGTAATTCATACATTTATATATCTATACACCGGTGTTTATGTGCGCGTGTGTGTGCGCGTGTGTGTGCGCGTGTGTGTGTGAGATACATGTCACATGGGGCTATACGACGTCTATAGTATACACGTCTATAGACACACGTGACATTCTTCATAATACTCACGTGATACACTCACGAGGACATCGATGTCCTCGTTAGATAAATAACACGGTCACGTGATTATCTGAGATATACGGTTACATAGGTTATATCCATAGATAGCCCATGTTAACCTCTAATACTTAACGTAGCCTATATATATAGGCTACGTTAAGGATTATAGGTTAACATAGGTAGAGTATTACTACCTATAGGTAGGCTATTATAGTGGACATATCCTACCTATAGGTATATTGATATAAAGGGAGATAACAACAGAAAATATGTTCTATTATTTTGAAGCCCTTTTGGAGGAAAAAGCATAACAATATTATAAACTAGAAAACGAGATATTTCTTCTTATAAATGCATTGCGCTTTCTCTTGGTGATTATTTCCATAAAAATCGTACTTAATTATTTTATTTAGTAATCGTCCTCCTATTAATAACTTTAGTTATAGTATATATACTATTTTATTTGATGAGTTTTCTAACTTTTTTATTGATATCAATATATAAAATTCTATTATTTTAGGTGATTTTAATTTTCATTATTTGTCATCTTTATTTCCTCATACAGAATTCAAATATCTTATATATACTCTGTCATTGAAGCAGTATGTTAACTTGTCTACCCATATTCATGGTAATTGTTTAGATTTAATTTGAACGCATGAAGAAAGTTCCATAATCATATCTACTATTCTCTCAGATCTCATTACGGATCATTTTGCAATTATTTGTAAGTTGAAAATGTTCAAAGTGAATACAGATAGTTCTATTGTTTACTATAGAAATATTAAAGACATTGATTTAGATTTATTTTTTTCAGATATATCCGAATATATATCAATTGATAATATAGATATTAGTTATTTTAATGATACATTATCAAAGGTTTTGAATACTTTTGCTCCTTTGAACACATTTTTTCCCTCATCCATCTTCTCTTTGGTATAATTCTACATTATCTAATTTGAAAAGAAATTTAAGAAAACTGGAGAAAATATATCTACATGAACCGAATTTTATTAATGTTCGTGAATTTGAGAATATGGGATTGATTTATAGGAAATCACTGATAAAACTAGTTTCTTTCAAGATAAAATAATAAATTGCGGAAATGACACTAAACAAATATTTTCATTTGTTAATTCTCTATACAATAATGGTTCACCTAAATATTTATCAACACATACTGATAAGGATCTCTGCAATTTGTTCTACACCTTTTATATCCACGTTTGTTAACAGTTCTCTTAGAACTCCATAAAATACCTGATATGTTAAAGCATGAAGTAGTTATAATACCACTTCTAAAAAACATAATCTCGATAAAGAAATATTAACTTATTATAGATCAATATCACAATTACCCTTTATTAGTAAAATTGTGACCAAGCAATTAAATAATTATTTATTACATTTTATTATTCCTGATCCCAAACAGAGTGGGTTTAGATAATTTCATAGTACAGAAACTACTTTAATTTCTCTCACTGATGATATTTTATGGACTTTAGATCATAACAAAAATATCCAATTATTACTTCTCGATTTATCATCAGATGTTGATACAAGTAAGCATGATTTATTAATAGATCGTTTAAAATGAGTGGGTTATCTGATACTGTTTTATTATGGTTTATATCGTATCTTTTAAATATATATTTTTCTATAAAAATTAATATTAAATATTCATCTAACAAATTACTTAGTCATGGTGTACCACAAGGTTCAGTACTTGGTCCTATATTAGTCACAATTTATATGTTACCTTTGATTGACATTTTCCACTAGTTTCCTGATATTAATTATCACCTTTATGCGGATGATTTACAAATTTATATCGAACTGCCTTTACATGCTTTTCCTTCTGATAACTGTTCTTTGTTGAATTGTTTAAATACCTTAAACAATTGGTTTTTACCAAATAATCTAATGTTAAATATGTTTAAAACCTCTCTCTTTAATAGTTTTAGTGTTAATTACATTTTTACTCCAGTAATTCTTGATAGACAAATTATTTCGCCAACAACTTCTTTTACAAATCTTGGTTTTATTTTTGATAGCATGTATGTCGATCTTCTTATTTTAATGTACACAAAATAACAAATATTAGAAATGTTTTACCTGATAACATTTGTATGCTCCTTATTGAATCTAGAGTCTTGTCTCGTATTGAGTACTGTAATTCGTTATATCAAGGACTTCCTTTATATTCTACAAATAGCATAAATAGAGTTATGCGGTCTTCAGTACGCTTACTATTTCGCATACAATTATTTGATCACTCTGGCACTTCCGAAAAAGTATACGGCATAAAATGGTTATCTGCTAAACAGCGATCAATATATAACATTATTATGATTATTTATAAATTCATATACCTTAAATGACCTACATATTTAAAGGATTTGCTGACGTACCGGATTGAGTCGAGAACATCTAGATCCCCTAACAGTAACATACGTCGTTACCATAAGTTCAGACTGGCTAGATATGGTAAAAGATCTTTTCGCCATTCGGCAGCTGCACTATCTGGAATGGTCTACCTCGATTTCTAAGACTTGTAGCATACAAAGAACGTTTCAAAAGTAAAGTCAAAATTGAATTATAGGTCATTTTTAATATTCGTATATTTTATTTTATATTATTTTATTTTGTTCACGTTTATTAATCTAACAATCCTATTATTTACTTATATATTATTTTATCGTTTATTTATTTATGTCTTATTATTTTTCTAAAACACAAATGAGAACTATCTTTGGTATACGTGTGTATAAATAAATCATCTATCTATCTATACCAGGTGTATACTGTATATTAGGTGTACATATGAGGTATACAATGTGTACAATGTGTGCATTGATGACAATGTTACAAGGTTTACTCTATAGAATATATATATATATATATATATATATATATATATATATATATATATTAAACTATATACAACTATGTTATCTTATACAATACATTGTATACCTTGTCAATATTGGATATCAATATATACGATATACTATATATATATATATATAAACTTATCTATGTTTGAACTCTAAACTCCTATATATTATAATATACTATAGTGTATTATTCATAAATTGCTATATATAGCATGTATACATGAATACGAATCATTATGTTATTGAATATAATACTGTATACATTCTGTATATTCTAGAGATTATCGTCCCTTGATAATAAACCCGTTCGAGGACATATTATGTATATCTGTTAAACATGCAAATCACTCATGTCCTCCTCTCTCCCCTATCCATCCCGTCTCCACATGCAAACCAGTACAGCTAACGATGAATGCACATCACTTAATTAATGTTTGAGTGATGGAACGTAGTGGGGCTTAGAGTGGGGGCATCGAGTGGGACTTAGAGTGGGGGCTTAGAGTAGGGGCATGGAATGAGGGTACGGAGTGGGGCTTAAATTAGGGGCATCGAGTAGGTTAATCGAGTGGGGCTTAGAGTGGGGGCACGGATTGGAGCTTAAAGTAGGGGTATCGAGAAAGTTCATCGAGTGGGGCTTAGAGTAGGGGCACGGAATGGGGCACGGAGTGGGGCATCGAGTAGGGTCATCGAGTGGGGGCACGGAGTGGGGGCTTAGTGTAGGGGCACGGAGTGGTGATTAAAATAGGGGAATCGAGTGGGGCTAATAAGTAGGGCTCTATAGAGTAGGGGCACGGAGTGGAGCATATAGAGGGGGCACGGAGTAGGGCTTATAGTAGGGGCATCAGTAATAATTAATATCGCTGTACGACGCTGCACGACGTGAACGCTACGGGGCACCCATTTCTACATCCGTACTACCTGAAGGTCAAGGTCAAACGAGAACACACATACGAAGACACGCTCACACATACGCAGACACGCACACACACACATACGCTACATACAGTTCTCCGCAGATAATAATCATAGCCCGGCATACATATATTATCCGTTCGTAATATATGTATTCTTTTTTATCTAATATCCGTCCACGTATTCTAACACTGTACAGATACACACACGCACGCACACACACACCCACACGCACACACACGCACACACATCACCGCATGTATACGCGTCCAAGCGCACGTATAACCACACGTCCACACGCGCGTACGACTATGTATGATCGCGGTGATCGCGGTGATGATGTAATAGGTATGGCGATGACGCAATAGTTACGATGACGTAATAGACGCTCGCGATGATAACGTAACCACTATGGATGCGTGTATGTTATTAACGATACGACGATTGCGTTAAGCGATGACTCATAAGTGACGCATTGATTAGTCTATACGTCTAGGTAATCAAACGTTAATCATTACGAAGAACAATACACTTGTTACATAATGATACACGTATTTAGATGTGTATTACGTCATCTATGTAGAGTATACATTTTATACTAGATGTATCTGATATAATATATCAGATACATGCTATCTATTGTATATATTAAACTCCCGATATCTATGAATTATGTTGACGTGTTCTGTAAATAGTAATGCATCACCATAACCTCGATAGAGCATCACTGGTTGTCCGCAATGATTATGAGAACTATTACTAAATGTTGTTATAGAGGTTATGGTGCGGCGTCTTCATCGAGGTAATTGTTTGACTACTATTATTACTATAGTAACTTATAAGTATTGGTTGAAATATTCAATTATTAAAATAAAGATATGTTAATTATTAAACTGTAGTTATTATATTAAATTAGTACACATTTATCTATATATATATATATATATATATATATATATTTATATATATATATATATATATATATTGTTTGTTTTTTGTTATTTTTATTTGGTGGAGTCCTTTCATCCCATCCAGGAACTTAGATGAAGTTTTCACATATAACCATATAGTTCGAGAAGCTAAGAAAAAGTATTATTCAAATCTGTTAAAAAATTGCTCTGATACAAAAAATACATGGAATGTACTAAATAATTTACTTAATGTTAAAAAAAAATTCAAACAACTACCTGACAATTTTAATGTAAATAATGTGAATATTGTTGATTCTAAACAAATTGCTAATGAATGTAATTCTTTTTTTAGAGACATTGGTTCTAATTTAGATAATAATATAAATAATTGTAATGATGATGACTTTAAATTCTTTTTACCTGAACCTAATATACATAGTTTTTTTTTAACACCAGTAAGTTCAGAGGAAATTATTAAAGTATTAAATGAATTCAAACCAAAAAAATCAAGAGATCATTATGGCATTTCCATGCAGTTACTTAAATGTATTTTTCCTGTATTGGTTTATCCATTTGTTTTTCTTGTAAATTTATCTTTTGAATCAGGCGTTGTACCGGATTTCTTAAAATTATCAAATATTATCCCTTTACACAAAACTGGTGATGATACATTTTTTAATAACTATCGTCCAATTTCTCTCACCTGTCAATTCGCAAAGATTTTAGAAAAAATATTTTATTCTCGCTTTTATAGTTTTTTATCATCTTTTAATATATTATCTCCTTCTCAATTTGGTTTTAGGAAAGGATACAGTACATCACATGCAATATTTAACCTCCAGTCACAAATCAGTACCTGTTTTAATAATAACAATGTTGGCGCAATAATCTTTATTGATTTAAAAAAAGCATTTGACACAGTTAATCACAGAATATTACTTTTTAAATTAAAAAATATTGGAGTACGAGGCATTGCACTTAACTGGATAATGAGCTATTTAACAAATAGATATCAACAGTGTATATATAATGATGTAATTTCAGATAAACTAAAAGTCATAACGGGTGTACCCCAAGGCACCATCCTAGGACCCATTTTATTTTTAATTTATATTAATGATATTACAAAATCATCTTCTTTATGTAAGTTTACCATGTTCGCAGATGATACTACTTTATATTTTGAAAATACATCAGCCGAATTACTTAATTATATTTGTCAAACTGAATTAAAAAATATTAATAAATGGTTAATATATAATAGGTTATCATTAAATTTAAATAAAACTTGCTTTATGTCTATTAATTCAAGAACTATTATAAATATAAATTTAAATAACAGAAATATTGAAAGAGTTACATTTTATAAATGTTTAGGCGTAATTATAGACGATATATTAAACTGGAAACAACATATCTTGTTTTTAAAATCAAAACTAAAAAAAATCATATGGATTACCAACATTATTTCCAAATTTATAAATAAAAAAGCATTACTTCATATATATAATTCCATATTCTTGCCTCATATAAAGTATTGTAACATATTTTGGGGAAATACATATAAATCTAATGTATCATGCATATATATTCTTCAAAAGCGAATGATAAGAATTATATGTAAAAAACATTTTTTACATCATACTAATGGACTATTTATTGATAATTCTTTATTAAAAATAAATGAAATTACATATATAAGTACATGTGAATTTATGTTTAAAATTTTCAATGATCTTCATCCTGTTATAACAAATGCATTTTTTTCTGTAACTTCATCATCTCACAACACTAGGAGCATAAATAATTTCTCAATTATTAATTTCAAAAAAGAACTATGCAGAAGAACATTAATATACATTGGACCAATTACCTGGAATAAGCTTGATAATATTTTAAAAAATATTTCAAATTATAAATTATTCAGGAAACGTATGTATACACATTTGTTATCTTCTTACTCAGTATACTTATAATCTAAATCTCATTTTTCTAATTTTATATCTTTTATCATGTCTTTTATCTAATATTGTATTATATACTAAGATCCACATTTTATTCTTATTTTAATTTATTGACGTTTATGTAAAAATTAAAAAAAAATTAATACTTTTGAGTGTTTTACTTTACAATATTTTATTTCCCCGACATTAATAATATTATTTTACTGAATTTTTGCATTTTATATTTGAATTTACTTTCATGTTTTCTTTCTTTTTAATTGACGTTTATATAAAAATAATAAAATTAAAAAAAACTGTTAGGTATTTCTTTTTTCTTTAGTATTTTCTTTAGTATTTTTTATTTCCCTCTGACTAATAATATTATTTGACTTTATTTTTAATTACATAAAAATTTTGTATTGAATCTTTTTTCTTGTATACTTGATTATACTTCTTTGTTTTATTTCTCTTTATTGACACTTATATAAAAATTAGTAATTAAACTAACATTTCAGTTTGAACAAATATTTTACATTCTTTACATTATTATAAAGTATTACAAAAAAATTCCTAAAACTTATTTACTGAAAAAAAAAAAAAAAAAAAAAAAAAAAAAATGTTACATACATTTCTTACCACCTTTCTAGATATTCTTTTTGTTATGTTTTATTCAGTTTTATTCAGTTTTACTTCATTTTACTTCATTTTTTTCTTCTTTTATACTAATACATCTATGTTTTTGTTTAGTGTATTATTTTATAGTACTTATTATTTATTTTAGTTATTTATTTATAAATAATTAAATGATGATTACATCATTTTATGGCAAGTTCAAACAATTTATATTATTTTTCTATTTTATTCATTGTATTGTATCTATGTAAACAGGAAGTCATCTAATATTTTATAATATTTTATTTATTTAGTTTTTTTTTGAACTTGCTTTAAGATTAAGGGTAATTGTCTCGATAAGCTTTAGCTTCTACAAAAACCCTGGTGCAAACCTAAATCTGATAATAAAATAACCTATATGGCTCTAATGTCCTTCCGAAGCCGGGATGACCCATATCTATTTATATATATTATATATATATACATGCACCAACACCATTACGCTAATATAAACTTGCATAACGTTATAACTGCATACATGCATCAAACCATTACCTCGTGTAACATCCTCAGCTTCCCTATTCAATATGAACTTGTAAAGGTCGTATACCAAAAGTTGAATTCCGAAAGTTAATTCTAAATGTATTAACTAAGCGATATGTAATCTAATTACTATTTAACTAGATACTAAATAACTAAAAGCATAGTCTGCCAACACGGTAAGCCGCAGTGTATACATCTATAGTTAACGTTAGCAACATTTAGTAATGATGTTAATAACGATTGCTACTTGTAGACATTTAGTAATGGTTCGTGTTGCCTGTATTCGTTTACAGGTGCCACTGAAGTACGAGCGCTGTGCACACACACACATACGCACACGCGCACATACGCACACACACACATAAACACACTGTGAGGTTGTAACGGTGAGAGAGTCAGCGAGAGAGTCACGCATGAGTGAACCATCCTACAGTAGCGAGCTTCATTAACTATAGTGTTTATACATATGTGCAGACGGGCTTGTACACTATGTATATTGCGAATAGTGAACGTGTATAATCTGGTATGAATACACAATGCTAGACGTGTTCGTACTACTGCTAGTAAGAATGCTTGATAATAGGTGATGTAACAAACCTAGTAATTACACATAGTAACTATATATATGTATACAATATATAATTCATATACAACTACCTATGTGGCTCAGTGATTAAGGCATCAGATTCACAAGCAGTAGGACACAGGTTCGAGCCCCGTCCTCACCAATAAAATAGGTATTAAAATAATATTTAGAAGTTCTTATATAATTGTGTATACATAAATGATCGGCTCTCGTTAAAACCATGATTACTTAATATGAGATCTACATTTAAAAGTCTATTCGAAGGGACATTAGAGCTATATTTTTGTAAGTGAAAACTGCATGTAAGTTCCTGGATGGGATGAAAGGATGAAATAAAATAATACTAACAATAATATGTATACCCAAGTACAATATGGTTATATACAAAATTACGTTCTTACAAATTGTGCATGTACAATGTACACGCGATGCGCTATTGTAAACTAGATGTCTAATTATTTGTTAATAATAAGGGACCGGATATAATTATGGTGGTACGCATGTGTGTCCACGTGTGCGTATGATTAGTAATACTTACCTCTCAATGCACACACCCTCCCTATATATACATATGCACACATACACACATACACACACACACATATATATATATATATATATATATATATATATATTTAATCAGATATATTTTACAGCTGAAATAATAATGAAATATGTTATTTTTGACATCTGATATATTTATGAATGCAACCTAGAATGTAGGGGGGGATGTTATAGCCCCTCATACAATTAAGAATGTTCTAGTTTTTATGAAATAGATCATAGACTGGGATGATTCATGTTACTACATGGAAACAATTACATAATAGGTATTCAGGAGATGTAGTCTATGGGGGGTAGTATATAGTAGTAACACATCTGATTATGTAATACATGTTTATACGCTATAGTATATATATATATATATATATATATATATATATTATAGTATAGCACGTGATTAGTATTGCATCATTATGTAAATAAACACGTACCAATAATTAATATCCTATATAAATGTACATGTATATACATTTATAAATATATATTATATATGAATGTATATATATATATATATATATGTGTATTAATATTCAACAATTAGTACTATGTAATCGATTCATCTTCATATGTATATGTATCTTGTTATCATTGATACGAATTAATTAACACATATAACATATGATATATATATATATATATATATATATATATATATTAATTTAACCTATTTATATTGCTGATAAATCTCATGTATATAAAATAGGTATGTATCAACAAATCTATAAACAAATATATCATTATCTGCAGATTTGCTATATATATATAGCCATATTATTTTATGATTTATTTTAGAGTTTTATATGCATGTATTGATGGTTATTTACAATATTTACATTGTTTTAAAGGGTACGGTACATCCCCTATGTTTCACAATCTTCACGGAGATTGTGATCAAAGTGATTCTAATTCACATTAAATGTATCGCTCTAATTACATAATAATCACGTGATATATCCATATGTATATAGGTATATACATAGGTATATAGGTATACATAGGTATATACATACATATTAATATCCAGGGCATTATAATCTTCGATGTGTTAAATAGAGAGTGTATTTATAATCCAATGAAATAGACGTAAGTTACATTATATATGTTTATTCTGTACTTTATACCCACGTGGTTTCGATATAAGCATACAAACTGTTGCAATACCCGACATATTCGATAAGGCATATCGTATACATCGGATATATCCAAGTGTATAGTAGTAATTGATTATCTGTATTAGAAATAGGCTAGAATTTCATCGATTATATATATCTGGGTAGAAATTAGAATATATCTATTATATTCAGCATATATATACCAAATGAAACTATTATTAATACATTATTTATAATAAAATTATATATTTACAATATCATAGTTTCATTATATATAAATTATACCCTATATATATACTTTAAATATAATTTACAATATTTATTAATTAAACGCTATTCACATGTAGATACATCTAACGCTATCTACATATGCATATGTGTTTAACCAATGTAGTTATAATGTATATATATGCAATATATTTTATTAAATATATATATATATATATATATATATATATATATGTTTATGAGTGTATGTCTTTATGTATGTATTAATATACATGAGAGTGTACTATGATATGTTATACATCTCACATGTTATAGATTAACATCCAATATAATCATAATACTTATACTATATAGGCTAATATAGTCCATATATTGCATATATGCATGATATTTAGTAAATATATATTTTATGGGATTCTAATATTATATATTACTTCGGTTAATATCTAAAATCAAGTATGTTATCAAATACACACACACATATATATATATATATATGTATATATATATATATATATATATATATATATATATATATATATATATATATATATATATATATAAAATATAAATGAATTAAAATATATGTATTAATAGTTGTATATATAAAATTAATATATACTCTATTTTATGTATACATATATTTATATAGGGGGGGGGATCGTTACATACACTATGGTTTGAAATAATATTTACAAGTGAGATTATATAATTGGTTATACAAAATTACGTTCTTTCGTTAAAAGTATTATATTCATGCTTGACCTAATACACTAACACGAGAGTGAGCGGTTTCAAAAACAAATTAGAGTCATATGTGGTTATAAGTGAAAACTTCATCTTGGTTGGCATGAATGGGGACTCCACCGAATAAAAAAATCTATACAATAATATACATAGTCGTTTGAATATGTATTACATATATGTATAACTTTTTTTAATCAATATAATTTGATAATCGGATAGATCGAAGTTCCCGATACAACGATATAATCCGGAAAAAATATGGAGTTGTATTTAAGTTTCACTCTATATATGATTACAGTTTATTTATGCCCATGAATAGATCAAAGTTGACCTCTTCGAAAACTCCATATTATATATTAAATAATTATAAATAATAACTATTGCGCAATAACTATTATAGGGAACACGCGACATCATAACGGTCATTACGTAATAGTATTGTTAGGAGGACACGACGACTATCTGGAGGACATCTTAATTATAAAGAGGACATGACAACTATCGGACGACACGCTAACTTCACCAGTACATACCAATAGACTATCTATGCGATAAAGAAACACGGTAACACACGTTATCGATAGCAATAAGATAACACCACTAATATATACAGCTGTACAAAGAAGTACATATAGTAGCTAATATATAGTAGTAACTTACCACTATAGTATACTTGTACTACATATACTACAGTATACTAGTGTACCAGTGTACTGTATATAATATAGTATAGGTGTTTGTAATAAATAATACAGAATACGTACACATCCATTATACTAATAATTAGTGATTGAATGCAAAGGTTACACACTCGATACTATTCTTGTGTTATATTATTTCGTATACATTTATAAAAATATAATTTATAAAATGATGTAAAATAATTTATAATATTAAAAACCTCTTGATATATTTGTTATATTTATATATATATATATATATATATATATATATATATATATGTATATATATATATATATATATATCTCTATAGAGATATAAAAGTATATTTGTAATGCATATAGGCATGTATGAATATGAATCAGAAACCTTGTTTCAGTTTTTTATTTTATTTTCGTAATTTGTTATCATCATTATAATTGTGTAATAATTCAAATTTATATCAGATGTATATCAAATGTATATTATATGGTATTAGATGTATATCAGATGTATATCTGATGTATATCAGATGTAGGGGAAAGTCCCCGATTACCGACCCCTAAATGAATATTTGTAATAACTTATTCAATATTAAATATAATTATTTGAAATTTTGTAATTAGGGTAATATTATGGCAATAGATAATGTGGCTATTTATAAATTTTTGATATTACTATATTTACAAGAATAAACAGGGGGGTCGGTAATCGGATACATTTACCTAATACCGACTCCCTACTCCTATTACCGACCCCTTAAAATAATCGTGATATAAATAATTGTAGTATTATAATATCCAATAAAAATAGTAGATATACATAAATATAATTAATTGTAACATTCACGCAATTTATTTTGTATTAAAGTTATGTTTTAATAGTAATATTAAATTTAAATTTAAACTTTATAGTAATTATATTAAAATAGTGTATATTATTATTTAATATTTATTTATTAATCAGTATGTATATAATCAACTGGAATCATTAATCCTAATTTGATATTAATGATACATAAACAACTTACGGCATATGTTAAAGTAAAATACGGATCTATTTTGGTGGGATATTATAAATCACATGGGGTCGGTATTAGGGTAATTTAGGGGGTCGGTAATAGGAAAATAATACGGGTTGCTATAATTAAGATATCTTGGTTAATAGTTATTCAAATTAAATTATTTTTATAATAGTTATAAACATTTTATTGATCTACAATATTATGCTCAGTATTAAGTTTTCTTTTAAATAATAAAGTATTTACAATGATTTAAAAAAAGTTATTATTCAAATATTTAAAAAGTAAAAACAGAATATTACATTTTATCAAATAACAATTGTAGGATTAAATATTTTTAAAAACAAAATACTTATTCATATTTATCATTAAATTACTAACAGTTCATGTATATATTATTTTTTGATATCTCTTATAGTTACTGAGATACCACAGGGGGTCGGTATTAGGAGGGGGTCGGTAATCGGGGAATTTCCCCTATATCATATGTTGTTAGATGTTATCAGATGTATATATTATGTTATCAGATGTTACCAGATGTTATCAGATGTTATCAGGTCTTATCAGATGTATATCGGATGTATATCAGATGTATATAAGATGTTAGCAGATATTATAAGATGTTATCAGGTGTTATCAGATGTTATCAGATGTTTATCAGATATATAATAATTAATGTTCACAATATATTTAGGTTATCTCAATATATTATAACATATCTCATAAATGAGCAGGATACAAACATATTATGCCATATTGCAAGATACGTTTATATCAAATTTAAAGAGCTAATCACTTTCACTTGAGCTTCTAGCGTCTATATGTTGATTATACTCTCAAGTATATAAATACATATCAATATATATATATATATATATATAAAATATATTATATATTATATATATATAAAATAAATATATATATGAGTAATGAAATATAAAATAAATTTCTCTTTTAATTAAATATACATTACATCACCATTAACGTCACCCATATTCTGATATATATATACATATATATATATATATATATATATATATATATATATATATATATATTTACGCATGTGTTGATAGCTAATTGGTTTCAACATGCCTGAATTAGTGATATCTTCAATACTCCGCCACTACGGCAAGCACACGTGACGTATCACATGACACATACGTGTTACATAACTCTTACGTAATAAGGTAACCTACACCTCATTCGTGCAGCAGCCACGGGGAGGCACTCGGAGCAGACATATATTTATGTGTACAGATCTCCTGTGATGCGGCGATTTCTATTATTTTATAAACCACTATCTATAAATTATAATATAAATATATATATATATATATATATATATATATATATATATATATATATTCGAGTTGGTAGTGTGCTTGTGAAATATGTGCGTGTCTCTCGGTGTGTGTGTGTGTGTGTTTGAATAGATAATAACGCAATAACTGACACGAGTGTCACGTGTCACAATTCAATACTATTATATCATGACTATAGACTCTATAGTATAGGGTTTTATGAAGGTGGTCATATTTTAATTATCAGAGATAAGAGTGACATTATATTTGTGCATTAGTTATAATCTATGGATAGCTACCATACGTTTCTTGTGATAGGGAATATATCTAATAGACTGAGTGTGTGCATTCTACGGCTTGGACCCAATATGGCTAAGGGAACGATACGTTTAGTCGGAGGTACGAAGGGTAGGAGCATATACAAGACGGGAAATGATAATGGATAGATGAAATAGATGAACTGATGATATGACAAATATAACAGATAAGAGGAAGAGGAATGCATGGGAGAATGAATAATAGTAACATTTAAAAATGTATTGAATATATACTCAATTTAGTGGAAACAATAGAGTTTAACACTGATGGGAGGAAGTGGTTGTGTGAACGAAGAGAACAATGCGAGTAAGATGGAGTGAAGATGATAAAACGTGTAACGATTATGAAGGGATGTTTAAGAGGTGTGATTTGTAATAATCGATATGTACTAGGGAAAAGAATGTTATTTAAGTTTTTACAAAGTATAAAAAAAAGATTTGCGAATTTATCTAATTATATATATATATATATATATATATATATATATATATATATATATATATATGTATGTATATATACACTATATCAAGTTGGTAAGGCAACAATGAATTGTGGTGCAGTGATATAACAACCCTAAAGGGTCACGATAATTCCTAAAACATAGTTAGAAGATCACAGGGATTTAACTACATTATGGAGAAAAAAAAGATTACTTAGTGTAGGCAATGAGATAAATTGGTTAGATCCAATATTTCCCAACTATTATTAATAATGCGGAATTATGAGATAGGGAGATCGTTAAGAATGTTTTCTGGATTTAAAGTAGGTTTATTAAATTGCGAGTTATGATTGAATGTTTAAAAGATGAAGTATATATATCAACCGATATTGCATACAAGTATTATATTAAGAAATTATTAAGTATGTTTATAAAGTTTAATTAAGATGTTGAAACAACTAAATTGTTAAAATATAATGAAATTTACATTTATAATTTTAAAAGTGGATAATTCCACCGATTATATTATATACGTAATTTCAAATACCTGAAATATAATATATATATATATATATATATATATATATATATATTATTAAACCTTAGATTATAATATACATTATACTTAGAAATATAAAAATTCTATAATTTTTGTTACATACATATAGTTTTTTATTTGACAGAAAACCTATTAATTATAATATAACTTTCCATAATATTAATAATATATATATACATATATATATATATATATATATATATATATATATTCCAAAATAATATAAATACAACTAATTATAAATATATATAAACTATAGCCTTTAATTAATGGTAACCTGGTAATGCATGGTTGTTTACAATGGTGACGGGCAGGTTACGAGAATGTCGTCTACTAGTAGCCGGAAGCGTTGACACGTGATATCCGTTACAAAGACTTCAGGAGCTGTCCTCTCCTAAACAATAACAGTGGTGGCCACCCGCTATATCCGTACGTAATGACGACGCCTCTCCGATATAATGGCGTGCGTTAGTGTTCACGCGCACGAACGCACGCGATATAGGGGGCGGTCCTAATACAAGTACGGACCACCCATTAGAGTAATGTCGATTACAGACGTTAATATCGTATTGGAGTTTAACGGACTGAAAGAAAAAGTATTTAATATACTATAGGAGAATTTTTTAAAGACGAACATATATTATACATTTTTAATTATCACTCGCATGCGATATTATATAAACACCTCGGGGAAAATCCCCTATTACCGACCCCCTCCTAATACCGACCCCTCTCATATCTCAGTAACTATAAAAGATATCAAAACATTATATATAAATAACATATTAGTAATTTAATGATAAATATGAATAAGTATTTTGTTTTAAAAAATATTCAATCTTACAATTGTTATTTGATACAATGTAATATTCTGGTTTTACTTTTTAAATATTTGAAGAATAACTTTGTTCGGATCATTGTAAATACATTATTAATTAAAAGAAAAATAATGCTATGTACACTATTATAAATCCATTAAATGTTTATAACAATTATAAAAATAATTTAATTTGAATAACTATTAACCAATATATCTTAATTATAGCAACCAATATGAAATTACTACTACCGACACCTCATATTACCCTAATACCGACCCCATGTGATTTATAATATCCAATTATAATATAGTCGTATTTTACTTTAAATATGTCGTAAGTTGTTTATGTATCATTAATATAGATTTAGGATTCATGATTTCAGTTGATTATATACCTATTGATTAATAAATAAATATTAAATAATAATATACACTATTTTAATATAATTACTATAAAGTTTAAATTTAAATTTAATATTACTATTAAAACATAAATTCAATACAAAATAATTTTCGTATGTGTTATACTTAATTATATTTATGTATATCTACTATTTTGATTGTATATTATAATACTACAAATATTGATATCACGATTATTATAGGGGGTCGGTATTAGGCACATGTATCCAATTACCGACTCCCCTGTTTATTCTTGTAAATATAATTATATCAAAAATTTAAAATAGTCACATTATTCATTGCCATAATATTACCCTAATTACAAAATTTCAAATAAATATATTTAATATTTAATAAGTTATTACAAATAATCATTTAATTTTGATAAAGTAAATATATGTGTAAATATATGCATTTATATATGAAGTAAACTATACATTTCAGCTACATGTGTAGATGATCTTTTTACATTTATACTATAGTCTATGTGAAGGGTATACCCTACTATAGTAGGCTAACACTTAAGTATTTTGAAAGTTAGATATTTAAGTTATATATAGAGTTAATTTATATTAAATAATGGTATAGAATACCTATAGGATTGCAAATAATTATGAAATGTGTTATCGATAATAATATTAGCCATTTAAAGAAATTATATATAGACTTGATATATATGAGCATTTAATTATTAATAAGAATTTATGAATGAATTCGTTACGACTTCAGTGAGAATTAAAGCGAAGTGAATACTGTACGCATGAATACACACTAATAAGCGTCGTTATGTATGTTGTTTACATACATCGTTTGATAATCACCGTAGTATGGCCGGAAATGAAAACCAAATGGTTATTTCGGCAACAATAAAAAAAATAATATTATTATATTCGTTGATGCATTAATTTGTTATTATAATTTATTTTATATGCATTTATTTTGTATAAGTATTAACATATTTTAAATTGTATTCTATTCATTATTTTAATACATTATATATATATGCAAAGAGTATACTATTAAAAAAGTCGAGATCAAACATGCCAGCGCATGTGTACATCGGAATTATAAGCCAGTTAATTATACATACTTATATACATAGTAGAGTAAATAATGGTAAATAATATATCTATCAATTCTATTAATAGCTGAATACGAAAGTGTATAGATCGTATGTAAATGTAACCAAGTATTGATAATAACATCGAAAAGGTAATAATGTAGAATTCAAAAATTACTATTTTGCGAATTTTGTGAATTTAAAAAATCATTATGATATATATTATTAAAGTAACAGATATATGTGCATTATGGAAGGATACTGTACAAATATTTAAGAAAAAGTAGACATTTAAAGTATATATAGGGGAAAGTACCTAATACGGACACATTTAACACTTTAATTCACTTAACAATAAATGATCTTCACATTTTATGACTCATTATTTGTATTCAAAAATGACAATATATTAATATTATATGATTATAGATATTATTGTGATTTTAAAATTGCATTAAACTTTATTAATCTTTATTAATTCCATAGATAACGTGGGTTTCATAATGGACACTGTCCATATTCGGTACCCATGTCCGAATACGGACACCCTATATACCACTAGATAAACTATATATTATTGATGAATCAATCTGACAAATTACAATTACATTATTTATAATTAATTTAATGAACAATTTATTCTAATTTAATTAGTTAATAATTTATTTATTTGTATTATTTTTTTAATTAATAATACAATTTAAGTGTCTAAATAATACAAATTTTAGATTTAGCTTTATTGGTGGTATTAATATTATAATTCACGCGATTTTTATGAAAATCAAAATAGTTCATACTCTGCGTTCTGATTGGTTATATGGTTTCAGTATTAAGACATCTAGAGTGTCCGTATTAGGGACTTATATGACCTCCATATATTCTTATAACTTAATGAATATTTGATAACAAATATAGAAATTATATATATAATTTTAGAATGCTTTATTTTTTTAGAATATAGTATTATATTTTATATCGATACATTTGTATATTGTTGAGAAGGTTTTAAGTTGACATCTTTTTTCATAAATTTAAAAACGTAATAAAAAAATCAGTGTATATTGGATATATCAGCACTAATTTAAATAATTAAAAAATAAAAATACTTATTTAGACTATTAATATAATTATGAATATTTTATTCATTAAACATTTTTTTGTAGGATTTAGGTTTTCTGAAATATCGAGAGTGTCCGTATTCAGTTACTTTCCCCTACGTATAAAATATATAACTAATATTTGATATATTTATATTGAATAAATTGTGATATTAATATTATAAATTTATAATAATTTACAATAATCTTTTAAATTGTATTTTAATTCTAATTCTAAATCTGAATAATATTGTAGATTAATTAATTATTATTAAAGATATACATATATTATAATTTGAGTAAGTACTAACCAAAATATCTTAATTATAGAAGCCCATGTGATTTTCCTAATACCGAATCCCTAAATTACCTTAATACTGACCCCGTGTGATTTATAATTTCCAATAAAAATAGATTAATATTTTACTCTGAAATTATTTGGAATTTGTAAGTGTATCATGTTAAAAATCCAATAGTATATTTTAACAGCGTCAATAATACTATACAATGTTTCTTTAGTATATGTAGGTAGTTATATTCATAATCAGTTACAATAAATTTTGATATAGAAATATAAATTCCAATTATAAATTTAATATGAATATTAACTTAAATGCAATGATATATAGGTCCTAAATTTCTTGGGTTTCGTAAATCATTAAACCAAATTACCCACCCACTATTTATATTTTTAATACAGATATATCAACAATTTAATATAGCAATTTATTTATTTCTATAATATTATCCTAATTAAAAAATTGCAAATCAATATATCGAATATTGAATACATTTGTACAAATAGTAATTTATTGGTCAGGTATTGGATACTTCACACTATAGTGGACAGTAACTCAATGCGGAAACTTTAACAATAAATGGTCTTAACATTCGATGACTTATTATTTGTATTCAAAAATTACAATATATTAATATTATATGATTATAGATATCATTGTGATTTTAAAATTTTATTTAATCTTTTTATTCAATAGATAACCAGTGTGTCCGTATTCAGTACCCATGTCCGAATATGGACACCCTATATACAACTATATAAACTATATATTATTGATGAACCAATAATATAAATTACAATTTCATTATTTATAATTAATTTTATGAATAAGTTAATATAATTAAATTAGTAATTATTTTATTAATTTTTATTATTTTATTAATAAATGATACAAGTTAAGTATCTAATTAATAAAAATTTATATTTAGCTTTTGTGGTGGTATTAATATTATAACGCACGCGATGTTTATTAACATCAGCATAGTTCATACGCTGCGCGCTGATTTGTTATAGGGTGTCCGTATTACGACATATAGAGTGTCCGTATTAGGAACTTATATTACCTCTAGATATATGCTTATAACTTAATAAATATTTGATAACAAATATAGAAATTATATACATAATTTTATAATGCTCTATATTTTAATAATATAGTGTTCTTTTTTATATTAATAAATTTGTATATTCTAGAGAAGGTTTTAAGTTGATATTTTTTTTCATAAATTTAAAAATGTAATACAAAAATCAGTTTATTGGATATATCAGCAATATTTTGAATAATTAATATATAAAAAAATACTTTTATAGACTAATTATATTATTATGAATATTTTATTCATTAAAAATTGTTATGGTTTAGATTTATGGTTTCTGAGATACCGAGAGTGTCCATATTAGGGCACTGCCCGTATTAGGTTACTTTCCCCTATACACTTTCGTATGCAATGGATCAAGTTAAACAGTTTAACTTTGTTTGATATATGTTGTTTTACTGATTATTATAAATTATAACTATAATTAGACATAAAGTATGTACATTATTTATTTAAACTATCGTAACCTATAGTAAATTTATATTAATAAATATATAAATAAAATTTGTAAATAATAAGTTGCGACTATATTTGTTACAAATAATTGATCATAATCATAAAATATCATAGATAAGTCATAATTTATATCAAGTAATATGACTTACAATACAGCGTAATAACAATGGAAGAGCAACCCAAATTAATACCCTTTTCCCAATTATTATCATAGTTATCTTTTGTACTTGAAACGAACTGTAGACTTAAAACTGTAGATAGAGTGTTCTTCTTTAAGTCTTCAGAAGTTTTCTCATATATTTTAGTTTTTTCCTAATAATAGTTTTATGAGTAATTCATATTATTTTTAATACATCATATTATTATAGTGAAATATTATATACCTATTTAAGCTATGATATAATTTTATTTGAGCACCAATAAGTAAACTATTACAATAATGCAATCTGACAAAACAAGAGATTGCACTAACGCAATAATGGATGCTCAATGCTTTCTTATTTTTCTTATATTAAATAGTTTACAATTAGCAGTTCTTGCTGATATTGCGAAGTGACAAATTGAACACAGTTTAATTTAGAACATTTTCTAACATATAACTGAGAGATTTAGTACAATCACTTGGAAAGATATCAGTAGAATCAAGGTTAATGTATTACCTGATACTATGTATTACCCATAATATTATATAACAAAAAAAAATGTAAGAGTAATATTAGGTATATATGTATTATATATATATATAAATTATACAGAACTATAGTTTAGTTTTAGAAGAAATATGAAAAATATTAATAAGAATATTCCACTTTCTTGCATTTCTAGAACATGTGATTAATTTACCAATCCAACTAATACAACCAGTAGGAACTTTCCAGTATAATTAAATATTATCGGTATATATAACATTGTTTATATTAGGAAATTATTTAAAAACTTTAGAAAACTGAAGAATGTATCATAAATAATGAGATGCCTGATACAGAAACTTGTAATATATATATATATATATATATATATATATATATATATATTTATATATACGACTATATACAATGAAAATAGTTATATATATATATTAATGATTAAATACAGATATTATGGATTATAAAATCTACACAGGCAATACTGATACATATATAACATTATATTATCTACTATTAATATCGATAAGTATTTATTTTGTGGAATTCTTTTCATCCCATATAGGAAATTTGATAAATTTTAACTTATAACCAAAGGTCTCTAATGTATCTTCGAATTCGTTCTCATGTTAAGGCATATATGATTTTAACGAGAGTCGATCAATATTGTATAATACACAATATATAATATCACTTATAAATATAATTTTAAAAACTATTATAATAGCCCGGATGGGGGTTGAACCCGCTACATATATGTATGACAACTTACCCAATTGAGATACACACCTATATGTCATAGAATAATATTATATCACATATTGGTAATTAAAATTTATCAGAGTTAATAATTAACAAAAAAACCCAGATTATTAATTACTTTACTTAATTATAAATAAAAATTAAATAAAATAGTCCACAGATATAGGGATACAATATTCAGAATTTAATATAAGAACCAGGATAGATATTGAAGCAAAGCTTATGATCATCTGTCGAAAAAAAAAATTATGAGTATAGTAATAAAAACAAATTAACTATGGAGATTTTATTTAAATTGTATTGGTAAAATATAAGTATTATAAAACTTAAAAACAAAAGATTAAAAATAAATAATGTTTAAAAATAAATTTAAAATTGTTAAAAAAAACTATGGATGGTTAAGATAATAAATTGTTCAAGTATATAACAACATACGATTAGCATGTCCAAATAAACAATACACTACAATCATAGCTAGGGATCAGTACTCGGTCCTTCACTTTTCTCTATTTTTTTATATTCACTACCATCCATAATATCTAAATATCTAAATATCTATTACCATCTATATGCAGATGACATACAACTATATCTGTTTCTTCCTACTAATTAATCACCAGGTCTCAATAATCAACTCTCCAATTGTACAAATGACGTAAAAGAATGGCTTATTTCTAATAATATTCTCCTTAATACCTCAAAAACTACATTTTTGAATCTTTCTCCATCACCAACTTACTTCCCTCCTTTTCTTACTGATAACATTGTAATATCTCCTTCTCCTACTGCATCTAACTTAGGTGTACTTTTTGATTCTACTCTATCCTTCATTCCTCGTATTACTGCTATCACTAAATATGCAAATTATCATCTATTTAGAATTAGAAAAATACGAAAATTAATTACTATATACCTCTTACTAAAATTCAAGTTAATTCCCTTATCCTCTCATGTATAGATTACAGTTCCTTAATCCTTATAAATTTTCCATTATCCTATATATATCCCCTAAATCGAGATATTCGTTCATCTATCCATACAAAATATAACATACCAATAATTAAAGTATAATGTCATTAATGTATACATTTTACAGTAGGGGAAAGTCCCCGATTACCGACCCCCTCCTAATACCGACCCCCTCTCGTATCTCAGTAACTATAAGAGATATCAAAAAATAATATATACACGAACTGTTAGTAATTTA
The DNA here is from genome assembly GCA_964019155.1 of Osedax fenrisi. Lineage (NCBI taxonomy): Eukaryota > Metazoa > Annelida > Polychaeta > Sabellida > Siboglinidae > Osedax > Osedax fenrisi. The sequence continues at coordinate 34,324,303 of OZ025241.1, forward strand.
ATGATACATATGAATAAGTATTTTGTTTTAACACATATTTAATCCTACAATTGTTATTTGATAAAATGTAATATTCTGTTTTTACTTTTTAAATATTTGAATAATAACTTTTTTTAAATCATTGTAAATACTTTATTAATTAAAAGAAAACTTAATACTGCACATAATATTGTAGATCAATAAAATGTTTATAATTATTATAAAAATAATTCAATTTGAATAACTATTAACTAAAATATCTTAATTATAGCAACCCATATAATTTTCCTAATACCGACCCCCTAAATTACCCTAATACCGACCCCATGTGATTTATAATATCCAATCAAAATAGATCAGTATTTTAATTTAAAATATGTCATAAGTTGTTTGTTTATCATTGATATAGATTAAGGATTCATGATTCCATTATATTATATATATATACTGATTAATAACTAAATATTAAATAATAATATATACTATTTTAATATAATTACTATAAAGTTTAAATTTAAATTTAATATTACTATTAAAACATAAATTCAATAAAAAATAATTGCTTGAATGTTATAATTAATTATATTTATTAATATCTACTATGTTGATTGGATATTATAATACTAAAAGTATGTATATCACGATTATTTTAGGGGGTCGGTAATAGGGGAAGGGGGTCGGTATTAGGAACAGGTATCCGATTACCGACCCCCCTGTTTATTTTTGTAAATATAATTATATCAAAAATTTAAAATAGCCACATTATTCATTACCATAATATTACCCTATTTACAAAATTTCAAATAAATATATTTAATATTGAATACGTTATTACAAATAATAATTTAGGGGTCGGTAATCGGGGACTTTCCCCTACTTATAATTTCATATTAAAATTTCATCAAATAAAATAACATGTAAAATATTAATTGATAGATATAATAATATAAAAAGTATAAATATAAAAATATAATATAAATATAAAAATAGTCAATAAAGTAAGAAATAGTGATAGATAAAATAATATAAAAAAATTAGTAAAACTTTAAAAACATTTGTTTGCGTCTTTTTTAAAAATGATAATATTTTTTTAAATATTAATCATATTATAATAAAAATTCCATAATTGTGGGCCAATAATTGAAATACAATATTATTTTCTATCACACACATACATTACATATATATATATATATATATATATATATATATATATATATATATATATATATAATATTACACACTACTATTATTTTGTGCATTTAATTAAATAAAAATCACATATAAGTAATATTATTGTAATAGTTTATACAAATACAAAGATTAGATCTTAATCAATGATGGAAGTTATTTTATCTTTGATAATGTTTTTATAAATATATTAATCTAAGTGCACCATTGTAACTTTAAATTAGCCAAGCATTTATCATATGTAATTACAAACATATGTAAAGACATATTTTCGATTAATGTCAATAAAACCGACTTCTACAGTATATAGATATATATATATATATATAAATATATATATACATATAAATATATACATATATAAATATATATATATATATATATATAATGGTAAGAAATTTCAAGAATATATTTATAAAGATGTTTTATTAAAAACTATATGACATTTAGACATTATAACTCTACAGAGTAAATACTATATATATATATATATATATATATATATATATATATATATATATATATATATATATATATATATATATAATTAAACATTGTATTTTATTTCGTAAAATTAAATCCTATATATTTATTATAAAATAAAATAATTATTGTAATTACAAAAATTATACAAATCAAGTAATATATAATTGAAATATAATATTATTGAAATATATAATTGAAATATAATTTTCTATATAATAATAACGTATTATATTATATACAATGAAATAATGATTTAAATAAAATATTAAACAATTTAATCCGTTTTAAGAAGATAAGTAATATTAACTAAATATAAATAATAAACAAATAGTATAATATTTAAAATATATTTAGTAAATTCGATAATTGTTTTATATATTTATATATATATATGGAGTATACAAATTGCAAATATTATTAATACAATATCGTCATAGTATATATATATATAATATAATTACATGATTATATATAATTAGTTAGATTAATAGGTTATGTCTATTAATTTGAATATAATAAACATAAGTATGCTATAGCCTTATCTATGACCTAATTTACTATTTTACTTTTGTTATTATTTATCAAAACCTATACTGTGATTACTCTACATATACACACGCACACATATCGCACCAAGGTGATATATCAGGATAGGTGTATTAAGTCGAGTCCACTCTGTATTAGTGACGATATTATTGTTGTCGATACATTATTTATACGGTTACTGCTCTCTGCGTTACTTGATATATACGGTTGGCTCGTCTCGCAAAGGTTCCATTTCTCTTATTCGGTTCTCCTTCAGTTGCGAACTCTTTCTGCAGAACTCAGAGTAGTTTTCCACGTCTTCGATTGTCTACGACGTTATTGTATATTATACCATATTAAATCATTAAATATATTGATATACATAACTGACTAGAGAAATCAACTGAATAAGGTGTCATGCAAGTATGTAGTGGTTTGGGGTTAAACCCCCGTCGAATTACAATATATCTTAAACTAATATTTAGAAGTGATCTAGGATAATTGTGTATATAATATGATCGGCTATTGAGATAATTAAAACATGTATACATTAACATAAGATCGACTTCGAAGGGAAATTATAGATATTTTATTAAAATAAAAAATCTTCTGAGTTCCTGGATGGCATAATGATAGGAAAGAACTAAATCTACAAAAAATAAAATAATAATATATACATATACATATTGTATTATTATTGTTATTTTATTTTGGTAGAGTCCTTTAATCCTAATCAGGAAATTAGATGAAATTATACTTGTAACCAAATTGATCTAATATCATTTTCGCAGCCGCTTCCATTTTAAGGTATTCAAGATTAAATAATGTTTTAATACAATTAAGGGGAAGGTCGATAAGAGAACTCCTGATATTATTGTAAGACATATTTCATTGATCTGACGAGGTTTGAAAATACATACTATTGACTTAGCATGTGATTCATTGGTCTGCTGAGCTACACATGCAGTTAAATAGATAAACCAGATGAATACATATATTAATGAATATTACTTACGTCTGGAAGTGGATTATGTCTAGTCTCCGGAAGGGGTAGTGCTAACAGTCCCCCAATGATGGAGAAGCAGCCAAACAGTATAAGGGGTAACTTAGAGCCTATTGGACCTAGTGACTCGAAACCCTGGGTGATCACGATAAACGGGAATACGAGATTACCAAGTCGCCCGCAGAAAGATGCTAGACCTGCTCCAGTGTTTCTGTTAATAAAAGAAAGGGTGTTGATTATAACACGGCTATGTTGTATATATTGACGTTTATTCAATTATTTATATATAGAGTTTTTCGATTACATATTTAACATATAATAGACACTTTTAAATAATTGATATATCTAGATATACTGTTAACACCCCAAGTCATACACCACATAAATCATACCTCATACCACATAAGTTAGATTGTGTATAGATATACATTCTATAAATTTCTTGACATATATTTGCATACCATATCAATATTTAGATTTATTCCATATTAAATGAATCAGATAAATCGTATATATATATTATTTAATTATATACATTTTTATACTGGATAAATCTAACTTTTTATTAATTATCAACAATTATTTACTTTGAATTAGTTATAATTATTAATAATATAATTGTAATACAAATATATCAACCCGTGTAAGTGTGAATGGAAAATCTACTTAAATAATGGGGTTATATATATTATATATAATATGGATTTATTTGTAATGAATTAGTACGTGTAATATATTAGGTATGAATAAACAAATGAATAATATTTATTTTATACTATACATACATAATTATTAGGAATGAAATTCAAATGGACACAATAATGTAGTTATATAATGAGTACTATAGTATTTTATTAAAATCTATAGATTCCAATTATAATGTATTCTATCTTATACATCCATAATTTGATAGAATTAACGGTCACATATACTTGTTGAGAATAGAAATACATACACATAATCACTCTATTGTATGTAGTGTAATCTAAAGTGTGGCGGATTGTATTGTATTGATATCGTCTTATAAGTATCTGAATAGTGAACTATACGTACACCTATAGAATATAGTATACACACGTCGTACACTATTTACACTATTAACTGTAATATTTGATATATGTATAATATTCATATAATATAATATATTATGTACAATGTATATCGTAGAGTGTACATTGTACGCCTCATATTGGATAACACGGATATCTAGATAAGTTTGTCCGATTTATTGGGTTTCTGACTTATCGGGAGTTGATTATATATATATTTATTTATATGTAGGGGAGGGAAGGGTATTATGGCCTATGTTTTTATTACCTTACAAGAAACAAAATATATCATACTAATATTGGATATTATGATCCAATAAGTTGTATATACAATTACAATATGTTGTTCTAAATAATGGCTATCAACATTTAATTATTTGTATTAAAATCATTTGATTTTTATTAAAAAGCAAATTGTCCGTATAAATAGAGATAAAATACACTAGTGCGGGTATTATGGTCGATAGTTCAGAAATAGCCACTAGGATCGCGTCATGTATTCAAATACGTATTATTTTTATTAGAAAATAAAATACATTATATCAGATATCAAGATACACACGCACTTTTATATTAAATATAAAAATAATTAATCGTTATCCCATTTAGTTTTACTTATATTCAGCTACAAACGTTTTTTTTCGATAAAAATTACGATTATTTGATTTTTTTCTCTAATCAAAAATCAATAATTAATATTGATATAAATAAAAAATAATGTACACTATCATTCTTAGAATTCAATTATCTACATTTTTGGTATATATCATTTTTTGATAACTAAAATGGTTCTTGAAATATCGTTATCGGCCACAATACCCGCATCGGCCACAATACCCTTCTCTCCCCTATGCATGTCAATATTTAATTTAATTTTTATATTTAATACTTTTTTATATATAACTTATCATACTGAATTAAGGAGACTTGTCTATATTCCCATTCATACAATTAACTACACTACATATATACATCTACTAATAATACAATAAAATTACATGACAGACTCGAACCTTAATACAGTTGGATATATCTCAGGTCCGTATATGTAGATAATGGTGAATGAACCGTTAATTGAGAACTTGCCGATAACAACCAAAGTGATTGACAGCCATTCGATAGAGGTCATGAAAGGTGAAATGATGATGACTATGCCACACACGAAGTGGAAACCGAATAGGGGCCATCTTCTACCGTACCTGTAGGAAGTAACATCTCGATAATATATATAGATACATCTGTGAGTACAACTTGGAATTCACCTCCACTTATCGCTAATTCTATATTTATAACAAATATTGATACTATTAATATTAACACCAATTTGTATGCTCAACATTCATACATGTGATGTCGTTATTTTAAAAATTGTATTGTTTTTCTAGTTTTTGTTTTTGTTTGTAATAATAAAGTAAATATTCTCAACTTAATTAGGTATTTGATTATCTGCTAAATAATTATTTGATATTCTAGTTGTGAAGAGATGTCAAACAACCACTATCAGGGGCCATCCATATCTCAGGATTTTTATGGTCATATAATCCTAAATGGGCCTGACCAACCTGATACATTTTCCCTAGTTATTTGATGATTGTATTCAGCTCGTTTGTTCAACATCCCATATATTGCCTTTATTAACATTTTATTTATTTTCTGTGTGTATTAATCATAACTTATTTATATCTATTATTATTCTTTATACATTTTTGTCATTATTATGTATTGTTACCCATCGTTTTGAATCTATTCAATAAACTATCTATCTATATATATATATACAAGTTTTATGTTGGTGAAGTTAATAATATATTTGTGAATATAATTGAAATTTATATAAATTAATCAAAATGTAAACGTCAATAATGGCGTTAAGTGGATAAATAATACGAATAATATTGAGTAAAGATATACTTATTAATGTATTTAATTATATATTGATTATGCCTAACTTGTATATGAGATACATAGTGACAGCGACTGAAGGAATCTCTATCATCTGCAGTATGAAGAAGTTCATATAAACGTCCCCCTTCAAGTTGGGTGTGTTGTATGTCAGTCCGTAGTACACTGTCGTATTGACACCCCTAACAGAGGTCACGAGAGGTCAATGAGTATAAACATAAATAAGACTGATAAATATCAATAATATAGTTAGTACGAAGAATTCAATCATACTGTAGTTTCACAATTGAATAAGCAGGTGTATGTGTATGTGTATGGCTATATGTTATCTAACCATAGCGAACATAGGCATATCGTTATACGTCGTAGATTAGGAGTTCTAACGAGATCTAATATCGTGTATGTTTTCTCTTTATGAGCGACGTCCGCATCTGTAAACGTGGGTATTTAGTTACGCCCATAAAGATCCAGAATTCACGGTGTACGTTATTATTTAATTTAAATTAAATCGATTGAAAATTAGAATTTAAGAAAATAACGTGAATCTAAGAGATATTATTTATACTAATAGAATTTATTTTTTTTTGTTCTGTAAGTAGTCACAATAAAGTTTTGGGGTATTATAATTATATTTATCTAATAAACAATTTTAAAAGTTCTACCATGTAAGTTATTGTAATTAATAAAATGAAATATAACTGTTATCTATGTCAACTATATATCATACGAGTTATTACGTACATACCTAAACACTCGATAGTTATGTATACACATGAGTTAATAATACACTACTAATACATGACTAATACACTACTAATATAGATGCTAAGTTAAATAACTTATTAACTTGTGTCATTCATTTTACTAGATTCTTTATTATCGCTCAGGGGGTGGTCCAAAACAGGCACGTTATTGAAAGTGGCGATACGCTCCAGATTCTTCTCCGCCTCTTTAACTCGTCCCTTCGCTAGTAACCAAACAGTGGATTCAGGAATTACCCTGAAAGTATCGTACTTAATTATACCTTAAAATGAGCACTATAATATCTATATATATATATATTGTTAAAATTTTTTATTTTATTTTGGTGGTGTAATTTCATCCAATTCAGGTTCTTAGATGAAGTTTTCCTTATAAGAATAATAAAATAGCTATAATGTCCCGTTAAATTACTATCATGGTAAGACATCCATAATTCAACGAAAGTTGAACATGTTTTATACCAAATTATATATTTTCTAATGATAAATTCTAAATGTTATGAAGATATAAGTTATGGGTCCGAACGGGTTTTGAATACACGTCCTATTATACGTGTGTCTGAATCATTAGACTACTGAACTACGCAGGCAATTAAAATATGGCATGTGATATTATATATACATATAATAATAATTATACAAAAGTTGATTATATATTTAAATAATCATATAGTTATGTTAATATAAATCTGAACTAAATTATAAAACTCGTTTATATAAAGAGATAATAGCAAGGACAGAACAACTGATCTATTATCTATTGAATTTCATGGATACCACTTTTCTCATTTTACACAACAAAAATAAGCAGTGGTATGACCTATTATACACATTATAATACACACGATAAACACACACATATACCGAGTTGTTCTGATTCATTGTAATTCATTATTTGTAAATAAAAATGCATACCCGTAGATGTTAATATGATAAAGTCATTAGACCGTAACGTAACTGTTTCCTATTATAATATCAATAAGCAGATGCGTATCATATCACGGTTTATGTCGATAAGTATCTTCCGATGGATTTGATCATTATTATGTATGATAAGTTGACCATTACTGTTGACTATTACTAACAACTGACTATGTTAGATCAAGGTGTACAGATGATAATTACTAACCACCAGAGAAAGATACCTAGCAATCCTGGCAACGATAGGCATAACTGGAGTTGTCTCCAGTCCCGGAAATAGTAGGCCATAACCGGAAGTGTAGCGCCACCTATCGCCCAGATGAACTCGTGACCCACTCCGAATAGGGTCCGCTGTAGAGGCGGAAACAACTCTATGGCCATAATGAAACCAGTGATGTTGACACCCTGTGATCGCGCGTGAAAATTGTATTAAATATAGTACTATACATAGTATTCTAAACATAGTATTACACATAGTATTAAACATAGTATTGAACATAGTATTAAATATAGTATTACGCATATTATTAAACATAACACTGGTCGCTTTGAACACAAATTCTCTGAAGTCTGGGTTATGTTAACTGATTATAGACTAGTTTTTCACACTTTTTTAAAATATTTTTAAAATATAAGTTCTAAACTTAAGTTCAACTTAAGTTGTTGATGTAAGTTGAACGTAAGTTTATATGTAAAATAAATAATATTATATTAGCGTATAAGTATTACCATAGCAAAATATTAACTTATATATTATAATATATTATATAATTTCATTTAAGTTAGATTTAAAACTTAAATTCAATAATATAATAATTTTAATATTGAATACAATATTTAATCAATATGCAATTGCTATATATTAAATATTGGGCAATTATTTCACATGATTTCTATTTGTATTATCAATATAATTATGATTAAAATTGTAGTTCACAAGTCTCCTGAATTAGATTTTGATAATATATTAAAATACATAGGATTACTTAAATAATTATAAGTTTTAAAATAATATTTTATTTATTAAAACAGTATAATTACTTAAATATTAATTTAAAATAATAATTTATAATTAATTTGCATAGATAAAATTAAATCAATATTTCAAAATAATTAAAAAGTATAATATTTTATTCTTTCTATAATAAAATAATTATATGAACTTAAAGCTTATTACCATATAGGGTTGTTATTAAAAATGAAAGTAAACAACCATTTAATTTTTGATATTAACAACCCATTTTATTAACAACCCTTTAATATTTGATATTAAAAACCCTTTTTATTAACAACCCTTTAATATTTGATATTAAAAACCCTTTTTATTAACAACCCTTTAATATTTGATATTAAAAACCTTTTTATTAACAACCCTTTTTTAATAATAGTAAACAACCCTTTTTATTAACAACCCATTTATTTATGATATTAACAACCCTTTTTATTAACAACCCTTTAATATTTGATATTAAAAACCCTTATATTAACAACCCTTTTTTAACAAGGGTTGTTATTGAAATTATAAGTAAACAACCCTTCTTTATTAACAACCCTATAATTTTGTAGAATAACAACCCTTATTTTTAACAGTGTAGGATGTTAATAGTTACATTTCGTTAATTATCACTTGTTATTTATCTTCCACTGTCAAAATATCCTGATTAAAACACTCCATGTTCTTCACTATAGTTAACACAGTCATTAGGAAAATAGTCTAGATGTGCACTGATAAAATAAATATTGATGGACATACAAGCTCAGATATCTATAAAACATCGAAGCAATTGCTTCTATGTTCTATGATTTAAGTCTTCCTCAATATTTTCATATTCTGTACATAGGATAGACATTCCTATATGATTTTTGAAAAAATGTTTAATAATTGACATTAATGCTAGTCAACTCTAAATTCAATTTCTCTCTATTAGAATAGCAGCATTATAGCAGCATAATATACTTTAAATAGCTACATAACAGCAGCATAACAGCAGCATAACAGCATGACAAATTAATAGCAGCATAATAGACATTTAACGGAAACATAATAGCAGCATAATAGCACAATGTAAACGTGCGAGGCTATTACATATGTTGTTATGCTGCTATTACGAGGCTATTACTGTTTGCTGGGTATATACTTCTTATAAGATAAATAATATCTTATAAGATACTAATATAACTTTTTATGTTACAGTCACAATAACATGTATTCTATTATTTAAATGTATATAAGTGTTGATATATTTATTTTATATAAGATGCAAAATATATATTTACAATGTACTATACTATAATTAAATATATATATTTGTATATGCATGCATGTAATATATATGGTTTATTATTAAGATATAATTACTAGAATTACTAAATACGATATACAACTATATAATTATATATAATGATATGTGTACAGATAGAACACAACTCTCTTATGTCGGCGGCTTACATAACCTGTTCTAGGGCTCCTATGACGAATCTGTAGAAACTGAACACGTAGATGTTTTGTGAAGTGGTCGCCAGGGCTCCTATTATTGACTGTACGAGTGTATGCATGTTAAGAAGGTATGTGTGAATGTGTATGTATCATATCTACATATTATATATTCATATATATATATATATATATATATATATATATCTATATATTGATGTATAATTCTAGCTATAATTAATTCTAATTGCGTATAATTATACAAAATGGATGTCGTATGTAAGTATATTAGTATATATTATAAAGAGATGGCATCACAAATATTGCAGCGTATATATGTATGTATAAGTATATGTTTATGTGGATGTATGCATATGTGCATAATGCAATATTCTTATACCAGATGCGATTTCATAGTACGTATGTAAATGTGTCATGATTATAAAATATTAGTAAGTAATATATATATATATATATATATGATATAATAATATTGGTTAGTACGAATTGTACGTATACAACTTAGATATATCGATAATACCTGTACATATAGTAAATTAATCTGTTTCTTAAATCATTAATCATAAATAAAATAACATCATATTTTATATAAGTATACTTTATTATATTGAATTAACATATTTAGGTATATGTGTAAGTATATATATACTACCTACTTTAGTTAATTATAGTTAAATGTTAATACACTCGATGATTTTATTATGGTATTAATATGGAAGATATAGTCTACTTTTTAATCACAATGATTTAAAATGGATCATCATATATTTTGTTACTAAATTAAAATATCAACATACATTATGTAGTGTTCAGTTAAAATAAAAATATTAGAATAAATAGTATTGACAATGACGTATTCAGTTGTTATTTCATAATAGTTATACATAATACACATTTAAGTAATTGTTAACTACACATACATTATTATTATTTTTATCATAATTAATTATTATTGAATATCACATATTTATTATTATAAGTTGTAAATATGTACACCAATATTTCAATGGTAGAAAAAGAAAACCTATCATCGGTTAAAAGGCTTAAATATTACGTATATACAATTATTATAATAACAAATAATAGTAATATATATATATATATATATATATTGTATACAATCGACATATTGATTTAATATATATTCTATACATAATATCTATACTATATAATACTATTATTAATCATATTAAATTAAACACATTTATCCCTTAAAGGTGTAATTTTTATTGCTAAAAATTGATCAGATTGATAGGTAAACATAAAGTTAATATAATGCTTAGATACATCGGTATTCTGTTTACCAGTCTTATTTTCTATGTTACAACATCATAAATTGACTGTGTTTGTCTAACCTGAGACACAAGAGCAAACACAAAGCAAGTTTTCCTGCCGAACTGATCAGATAAGAAGCCGAACACAATGGCTCCCACCATCACTCCTAGGTTAAACACTGTCAAGCTTAACACGGGCTGTAGGTGCTTCTCGCATACTAGGTCCCACTGCCAGGTAGTAGTAGTAGTAGTAGTAGTAGTAGTAGTAGTAGTAGTAGTAGTAGTAGTAGTAGTAGTAGTAGTAGTAGTAGTAGTAGTAGTAGTAGTAGTAGTAGTAGTAGTAGTAGTAGTAGTAGTAGTAGTAGTAGTAGTAGTAGTAGTAGTAGTAGTAGTAGTAGTAGTAGTAGTAGTAGTAGTAGTAGTAGTAGTAGTAGTAGTAGTAGTAGTAGTAGTAGTAGTAGTAGTAGTAGTAGTAGTAGTAGTAGTAGTAGTAGTAGTAGTAGTAGTAGTAGTAGTAGTAGTAGTAGTAGTAGTAGTAGTAGTAGTAGTAGTAGTAGTAGTAGTAGTAGTAGTAGTAGTAGTAGTAGTAGTAGTAGTAGTAGTAGTAGTAGTAGTAGTAGTAGTAGTAGTAGTAGTAGTAGTAGTAGTAGTAGTAGTAGTAGTAGTAGTAGTAGTAGTAGTAGTAGTAGTAGTAGTAGTAGTAGTAGTAGTAGTAGTAGTAGTAGTAGTAGTAGTAGTAGTAGTAGTAGTAGTAGTAGTAGTAGTAGTAGTAGTAGTAGTAGTAGTAGTAGTAGTAGTAGTAGTAGTAGTAGTAGTAGTAGTAGTAGTAGTAGTAGTAGTAGTAGTAGTAGTAGTAGTAGTAGTAGTAGTAGTAGTAGTAGTAGTAGTAGTAGTAGTAGTAGTAGTAGTAGTAGTAGTAGTAGTAGTAGTAGTAGTAGTAGTAGTAGTAGTAGTAGTAGTAGTAGTAGTAGTAGTAGTAGTAGTAGTAGTAGTAGTAGTAGTAGTAGTAGTAGTAGTAGTAGTAGTAGTAGTAGTAGTAGTAGTAGTATATAATAATAGTGATAATTAAATGTGAAATCTATAATTACGTTTATTAATAGTGACTATTATATAATAAACATATGCATAAATAGCATCTGCCAGTTATGTTAATTCGAATCTCTAATTCAAAATGTAACATACAAGTGTTAAATGCTCTAAATAAATAGTATAACATATTGTATACCTAGTATATATATACAGTGGTATACACTATTTAATAAGCAACATATGACTTTAATATACATGTAACATACGGGAATAACATTGATTTCAATAAAGATATCGGAGTCGTACATTTACTCGTACATTTATATTCATCTCTAATTTATATCTAATTGAATATCTATATGAATGTATGCATTATAGACCTATGTGTATAGAATATAATGAAAAAAAGTGTATTAAAGTCTCGTATATAACGAAAAAATTCATTATCTACATTGAACATATATGCGTAGCTATTATATCATATATTAATATTATATATGATATATATATGATGATAAATGTTATCAAAATTAAACAGATTTAATTTATATATATAATTTTATGATCATATTACGTGTATTTCGCTTTGGTATGGTTTATTAAAACTTAGCGAGGATAATTAATATGACGTAGTACCAGAATGACGTCACATTATATCCTATTTATACTTTGCGCATGCGTTTTATATACTTATTCACTTTATATTTGAATATATCTATTTTTCAAAATAATGTAATATACTTCAATTTACATCTTAATGTGTATTTCTTTACAAGATTGGTAATACCAATACACTTTAGTTATACATTGTTGTATGTAAACTTACTAAAATTAAACTATAGTAGTAGAGTAGTACGTATAGTATTACTTATGCCGTTATCATTATATATTTAATAATAATAATTAATTACTTTAATTCTCATATAGGATATATATTTATATTTAATCTTAATGGATAGCACTAATGTGTGTGTATGTGGTGTGACATAATCTTACGCCATCATATATATATATGGGATTACGTAATAGAGAGAGAATGTTACATAATGAGTGTTTAAGTCGTTATGGTTACGTAACTGTTCTCCTCTGTTAAACTGGTCTTATAAGTTTGTATACAAAGTGTATAATATAGTGAAAAGACTGATTTTTAAATTAGTTAGTACTTTGTAAATATTCATATCTATTTATGTAAATATATATAATAATACAATTATTATTATCATATTTAGGTTCAGGGTTATTGTAGACACATAATTTATCGATATAATTACCAATAATATACCCATATTATATATATATATATATACACACATGCATATATGCGCCATCGATGTAAATAAAAGTTATTATAAATTACAAAATGTATTGACATGGATGATATGCGCATAGATCAAGTAGTAGTACGTACATATGATAATGTACACGTCGTATAAACCTCGCTCGTCACCGAACTAGTGATCACGCTGGTGTCGAACGTCCTTCCGTTGTAGCAGGAAGTGATGTTCGTCGTGTACGACCCATTGAAATAGACGAACTGTTTACAGCTCTCCATCTCATTCAGTGAATTCAGCGGAATCACATATTCTTTAGTGGAATTCGGCGGTAACTGAAAGTTTTAGCATAATTAGCATACATATATTGTATTGAATATATCGAGTTATATTTTATAAATATTATGTTATATATTTATTAGAGCCATTTGTTATAAATATAAACGTTATCTAAGTTCCTGGATGTGATGAAATAAGACAATAAAAAAAAAACCATAAATATAACAATATATATATATATTGATATTGTTATTGTTATTTTTATTTGGTGGAGTTCTTTTATCTCATCCAGGAAATTAGATGAAGTTTTATATATATATATATATATATATATATATATATATTGAAATCACAAATGTATATATTGAATACAACACAAATAGTGGATACAAATGGACCCTTCAAGAAGTCATAGACTTATACATCTTATAAATAACTGTGAGCCTCGGACAATACAATATAAATAGTAACATTTTATTTCTTGACTTTTGATTTAACGTTTTTAAGTTCTTGATAAACACAATAGAAAAACAATAACTGCCTTGAGTGGAATTCGGGACCTCTGGCTTACTATCTTTTGGTTATCCCACTGAACCATAGACCCCAGACTAAATATATATTTATATATATTTATAAATATATATATATAAATATATATATTTATGTATATGTGTATACACATATATATGTATGTATGTACGACGTACACTATACATATACAGTACAATTCCGATGTGGTGAACATATAATCTGCTAACAATCTCGGTGTACTAATATTGTATATAAATGTGGTTGTAATTATAAATTTTTATAATGAAAATACCCGCACGTCGTGGTGGACGAGCTTTCCTTCTACCATATACAATATTTAGGGGACGTATTATTATACACAAGTTAAACTTTATAATCTATTATAAAAAAGAAAATTATAAAAATAGTTTCCAAATATTATAATAAATATAGTTATATTCAGTATAAACTGTTAGTTGTATTTATTTTTAAATAATGTGAAATATTTTAAATATAATAAGTAAGTGATTACTACATATATACCTACATATAAAGATATACATATGTATACACGTCATCTAATAAGTAGTCATATAAACATGTATCTATGATGTTTTATAAAATAATATAGTGAATACGTTGATCACATTATTATATTAACTATTATATATTATCAGTAATAATATAATATTAATAATTATAGAGTAAACCCTTATAATGATATATCGAAATCGTATATAGAATTCCTTTATCTATAACGTACTATATACATATTATAGATATACTAAATATAAATCTAAAATATCAGGTAAATTAAGTAAATATACTCAATTTGTATGTATACTTATTCTAATTAGCCAAATTATATGAATTACTGTATTAATAATGATTATTTAAAAAGTGTATTATGTTGATAATATCGTTAATTAATATGCTTACTATTTAATTTTCGGTACTAATTATTATTGTTAAATAACATTAATTATGATTTATTAAATGTAAATATTACACTATACCTAATAGTAGTCTATATACTTGTAACACGAATTACGTACTATAGTATACGTATATGTGTTTATTATGACAATTCGATCATACGATAATAGAAAGTCACGTAACACTCCTGAATTAATGTAAAGCTAGGCGACCGTGTGGCCATAGCCTGTGGCCGTGTTTACTAATGTTGACCATGGAGGCCATTTCATTATTGTTGCGTAATCAGTGATGCAATCAGACGTCAATATTCACACAACTCTTTTTCAGCATATGCATATGCATATATAACTAAATATATATTTAGTGATATATGTATAGCATTCTCTCTCATTACATTTTATCTAGTTTCGAAAAATGAATTTATTAACAAATATCCATTTTATTATCTTTTTTTTGTGTATAGTAGAATATATATATATATATTTTATTTCAACGGCTCGTATAATCCAATGTTTTGTTTTTATTTTACTTCTCAGTTTATTTCTTGTTTTTTTGTATCGTGTCGTTTTGTATTACTATTATCACATTTATATATTTTGTTTATATGTTATATAATTATATGTTTATATATAATTATAACTTTCTTTATATAGGTATACCTATAACCAGTAATTCAATAAACTTTTAATCTATCTATCTGTCTATCTATATATATATATATATATATATATATATATATATGATGATGATGAAATATATTTTATTAGGCACCGTTACAAAGTGATAACACTCCTCGTAAGTGCACGTAAAATAAATAATATAAATAAAACAACCACAACAACAAAGTGAAATAAACTAACTAACAATGTGGAAGTAATAATAATGAAATATAAAAGTTAATAATAATATAATGAAATTAGATACTGGATAAATATGACTTGAGATGAGAATTAAAGGAGGTGGGAGATTGAATAGATCTTATAGATGAAGGGAGTGCATTCCAGATAGATGGGACAATGTAGGAGAAATAGCGTTTCTGGAATTTAAGGGAGGATGGCTGTGGGATAATTAGATTGATACTGGAAGTTGAACGTGTATTGTGGGTGGTGGAGCGAATTAAAAGTAGGTCAAATATATATGAAGGAATGGAAAAATATATAGATTTATGGGTAATAGAAAGGAGTCTAATTAGAGATCGTTTTCTATAGGGAAACCAGTTTGGTATAATTTGAAATGAGTCAGTATAGGAATGGTCAGATTTATTTATATATATATATATAAATAAATATATATATATATATATATATATATATATATATATAGATATATTTATATATATATATATATATATATATATATATAAATATATATATAGTATATATAGTATATATCTATTATATATCATGTTTATATGTTATCTATCGACTTTACGTAGACTATAGTTTGAATATGTAGTTACGAGAATACTCTCTATATATAGTGACATCATTATAGTGACATCATTATGTGTATTCATTAATATAATGAGTACAATATTTACATAATTATTTCTGTATATTTATTATTGTAATTTTTATTACATGTTATGCATGCTATGGTTTAATAAATATTAAACGGCTTGTGTGGCTCAGTTGGCTAAGGCGTCAGACACACAAGCAGTAGGACGTGGTTTCAAGCCTCTTCTGGACAATTAATTAATTTTATAAAATGGGTCTTTAGTCGTATTTTATTATTAAAAGTGATCTTATATAATTGTATATAAATAAATGATCGGCTCTCGTTAAAACCATGGATGCCTACATGAGAACGGCTTCGAAGGGACATTAGAGCCATATATAGTTATAAGTGAAAACTTTATATAAGTTCCTGGATGGGATGAAAGGACTCCATCAAATAAGAATAACAATAACAATAATAATTACAATATATAATTTATAATTATATATAGTGACTATAATTAACTATATATATATACTAACAATACTATATATATATACTATATAGTATATTATATAGTATATATATATAGTATATACCCTATATATTCAGGGGAAAATAACCGAATACGGACTCTCTCGGTATCTCAGAGAAACCACAAATCACACACATTTGTTAATGATATATTCATAATATACATTATTATATAAATAGTTTAAATAAGTATTTTTTTATTTTGTAATCAGTTAAAATAATGTTGATCCTAACATAATCCTATAAACTGATTTTTTTATTACGCCTTTAAATTTATGAAAAAAAAAATTAATTTAAACCTTCTCAGTATATAAAAATGAATTAATATCAAAAATAAAAATAATTTATTATTAACTATAGTTATCTATATTATCTATATTATCTATAGAGCATTCTAAACATTTAATACATATTTTCTATATTTAATATCAAATATTAATTACGTTAAAAGAATATATCTAGAGGTTATATAAATCTCTAATACGGACACTCTTGATGCATACATTAATACAGACAGTGTCGGACACCCTATAGGTTATTATATATAACCAACCAGCAGTGTGTCAACTTTTCAAATTTTCATAAAAATCACGTACGTTATAATATTAATACCATCAATGAATCTACATATAATAATGTTATTATTTAGATATTTCACTTTTAATTAATAAATAAAATAATAAAAATAAATTAATGTATTACTAATTAAATTAATTATATTATTTATAAAATTAATTATAATTAATTTAATTTTAATTTATCTAATTGATTCATCAATACTATATAGTATATCATAGTGGTATATAGGGTATCCGTATTCGAACATGGGCACCGAATATGGACACCCCGTTATCTATTTTTGTTTTACTTATATATTATTTTGTAGTTTATTTATTTATGTATTATTATTTTGCTAAAACACAAATGAGAACTATCTTTGTTATATATGTGTATAAATAAATCATCTATCTATTTATTCAATAAAAATATTAAATAAAATTTAAAAACTACAATAATATTTATAATCATATAATATAAATATATTGTATTTTTTTAAGACAAATATTGAGTCATAAAATATTAAGGCCATTTATTGTTAATGTGTTCGTATTATATTACTTTCCCCTATAGGCATAAGTATACTTAAATATATAGTATACTTATAACCCATTATCAACCATTTATCATTTTTATCGCGAGCATTTGATTTTCTATGCATTATAATGCATAGTATACAATATGACATGCTTTAGTTGAAATAAATCAACGAATTGTCTACAATATAATAATCTAGTTAGAGGATGTAATCCAGTTATCTATATATGAAATATGAATATAATAAAATATACCTCATCCATCTGCTGAATTAATGAAATAGTTAATATGATATTATGTAATGGTAACATTAATGTATTTTTAATGAATAGTAAATACTAATAAATTATGTATGTTCTTAATATTTTGGGGATGGCTATTTTAATATTATATTACGTTGGAAGTTTTGAGTTATACTATCGTACTTTTCGCATAGGTATATCATCGTATCTTAAAAGATATCATCGTATCTTATATATATATATATATATATATATAACTTATATATAATATAAGTAATTCAGAATATATGCTTAATAGTTATTGTTAACAATAATCGGTTGCTCGATAAACCTCTAATAGAACATATGCAGTGTACAATGTACAATATACACTGTACATATAAAACACACCTATACAATTATGTTTATGTAGTAACAACCACTGCAGTGACATGTCTAACAAACGACCTAAGCTAGATACTTTGAGTTAATTAAGATGAATTATAGATTAAGTTAACTGAAGTAATAGTCTATAGTCTATAAACCTATAGGTAACATACCATATTTAGGTAGATACTGATTTGTTTGGGTTTTATTAATGTTTTGGTTACTAATAATAGTTTTGATATTAATTATATGGATAATATATTATTAGTATTATCTATATATTGATATATAGGATCTATAGATCCTATTTGAACCTACGTATATATATATATATATATATATATATATATATATATATGTGTATATATAATAACTATTTAAGGATGTAATGGAAGTATTGTAAATAAATATAAATCTATTTAGATTATATACAAATGCATTTTCTTAGGGATAATACTAATATTAACATTTGCATTCAATTAAAACCTAAAATAATACTAAGCCATAAACAATATTCAAACCCGAGAAAATCGTGATCTATTTGGGATTGAAAACCAAGTTCATCCTTCGTAAAAATTACAACATACTAATCGAATTCTATATTATATTATTAAGTATTCTAATATAATTGGGTAAATCATAATTTTCCTGATCAATTACCACATTAAACAATAAGAGTGACGTAGAATCAACTTATTTTACATAACTATTAAATAAAATACCAGGCTATATTCATTTCTTATATTTAAACTGAGTATTGCATTCAGTATATATATATATATATATATATATATATATATATATATATATATATATATATATTAGTTTTTTTTTTTTTTTTTCATTATATTTTTTCTATGACCGGAGTGGCTACTATGTTTGGACTTGATATGATTATGATACGTATCGGGGGATGGGATATACTTGTGGAGTGGGCAAGTATTGTCAGTGTTCTTATTATTGGCGATATTAAGATCCCTAAGGCATTGGAACTGGCGTACCCATATCCTTGAAGTTGATACATCATATACCATCATTAATTTCAACATAATATTGGCAACTCTGGATCTAATTTATTAGTAATCTTTAACTACAGCATTCAAAACTAACATATATATATATACTCCAATTATACTTTTAATTTCTTATACTATTAATTTTTTTATTTATAATTATTTACTTTTAATATTATTTTTAAAGTTATTTATATTTGTATATGATTCATAATTTTATATTATCATGATTCTTATAAGATTTATAAAATTACATATTTTACTTCTATATTATATAAATTTTAATTTTATTTTTTTTTCTCCTCATAATTGTTATTTGGGAATATGTTTCAGGTAAACGACTAGATAAGCATTGCGCTTCTTCGATTACCTTGGTCATGCCTAAATTCTGATATTATTATATATATATATATATATATATATATAGGATGCATATGTATTAATTGCATAAATAGAATATTTATTAATATATTATGTAATTATTATGTAACTAATATACTATGTGGGTGTATTCGGTAATACAGCTAGAGTATTATAGAAATAACAATAATATTGTCTTGAGAAGCTGATTCAAATATCTTAGATATATATATAATATGCAAGTGTTCAAGAAACTTACATATATAATATTCTTATACTATTTATAAATAAAAAATATTTTCAGCAATACCGTCTCTTCTATTAATGACTAAAAATGACTTTTCATGAAGATCTATAAATATATATATATATTTGGTATAACCATGGTATTTTAAATATATACAGCTTGTATTTAATGAAAAAACCGTTGTAGTAGTGAATATTAATTACATATATGCCTAAATATTGACGGATTTATAATATGATTACTTGTAGGTATTAAAGAGGTAAATACTCTCTTAGTCTCGCTATATATATATAAATATATATAAAATATATATTTATACATATATCGGATATTGATATATATATATATATATATATATATATATATATATATATTACAATATATGTTGTATATACAATTCCAATAGCTATATATATATCAACTTTACCCGCAGTTAATGCCTACGACAACACGGTACTAGTGAAATTCATGCATGCCACGTGTATCACACGTAAATCGTGCAACATAACTCGTCGGTAGAGGCGCCCTAATTCGTTATAAACCTAGCGGCCGACGCCCTGATTTGGCTACTTAACTACGCGACACTAATGCGAAGGTCACCAATTCAGGCACGAACCTCGAACGCGTACTATATGTGACCTTTAACCCTAGCGACATATGGATAGTTGACCTATCGAACCGACCTCTCTTCTATGGAATACAACATTTGTATACAGCTTTTAAACAATACAATTGTTAGTATGACGTTATGTTACACTTTTCTCTAGATACATATTGAGTCTCACCCATCTGTCAAATTATATCATTATATAATTTTTTAAATTAATAAATTTAGTGATTTTGAAAGTTAATATATCACAAAATATTGATGTTCATAATATATGTATATCATAAATAAGCATGATTCATAACTTTGATTAGACATGAAACACAAATATTGTACATACATAATATACAATAAATTATAAAAGTAAATATAAATAATGAAGAAAACTAATATATGTATATATATATATATATATATAATTTATATTTATTTTATATACACTTACATACGAACGATACATATATATTATATACTAATATATCCTTAATGTATTATACCTGCGATATATATTTTTTTTTTTTTTATTTATGTATTGTTATACCTATAGGTATACTAAAGGGATATCCTAATGGTCAACCATTTTGTTGAATTAACACCTATAGAGATATATCTATATCTATAGAGAACGCATTGCCTACGTATATTCAATGTTTCTTAACAAAATTATGTATTGAATTTAAAATATGTTTATAAAAGGCCATTCATATCTATAATATAAGAGAAGAAACATAATAAATTATATATGTTACATGTATAACAACTACGATACACTCTCTAACTTCAGACCAATATCTCAACTTACAATTTTAACTAAACTATAGTTTAGTATACTTGAGAAGATAATCTACAAACAATTAATAGTCTAACTCACTGCCAACAATATACGTTATCCTCAACTAAGCGCATTCAGAAAACTACAAGGTACCGAAGCGACTATACTCTTACTACTCGACGACCTATAGGTATACTGAAATCACTTGACAATGACCTCCCAACACAACTACTGATTGTAGACATCTCTTCGGCATTCGACACCATTAACTTAGACTGACTTATCTACCGTCTAAAACTAATTGGACTTCGAGATACTGTACTACTCTGGTTTTCCAAATACATCACTCCCATAACCTACAATACTAAAATTAACAAATCACTATCACCCAAACTCAAAGTTATCTTTGGACTACCTCAAGGATCGTCCCTCTCCCCTATATCTTCTGTATTTACCAAATCCCCCTTAGAAAACGTATTAAATAGTTTCCTTCCGTCAAATACAATATTTATGCAGACGACATTAAAATTCACTCAGATTGTCAACAATCATCCAATATTCACAAACATGTAGGTATATGCTATAGCATACATTTATATACAATTTTTGCAATGCAAAAACTGCATGCAGTTTCAGTATACATATGGCAACTCCATTCGTTTGGATGCGTGTTTTATGGATAATAAAGCCCAGTTACGTGGTTATGTAACTACTATTAATAGAACTCGAGCTTAAACGACGTCTGACGGTTGTTTACGTAATTAGAATTCATCACGGAACACCCTATTTAGGTAATAAATAATCAGAAATTCTATTGAGTCTATTGTACTTTTAGGCCGTGTTAATAGATTCCACTGTTGTCTATATACATATCGTCTAGGACTGTTAATTATATTTAATAATAGATACATATTTATATTACTGGACTAATTTGTAACGTCTACCTTTGACGGTTATAGTTACAATATATTCAATGCATTGTTGCAACAACATGTTGTTATGAACTTTTTATTAGCGTGCAATTCTTTATTAATTTAACTGTATTTCTAAGTATCAGCCTCTACCATATTTAATTATTTCTATGCTAATATTGAGGCTATAGCCTATATATGCACTTATTAATACCAATGATATGTCCTTTTAATATCTTGTTCACATGTCGTCACATATAGTTTATTTTATTTTATCTACACCGCTAATTCTCGTTCAACTATTATCTTTCGTTTATCAATAATTATTCTATAAATAGTTTCTAATATAATACATTTATAAACTCAACAGTTTTATATGTTACACCTTTGTTCCACGTTTTAACATTTATATTTGTGTGTTTTTATGGTGTTCATATATATTTTAAATACATTTATATAGATATATTATAAAGGAAATCAGTTATAAGTCAGATAATACTTACCAGTAAATATAATGGCCTAAATATTAACCGTCGATAAAGAGTGACCTATTTAAAATTAAGTATACTCGTATATGATATGTGCAGTATTATTAATAATACCTTCATAGATATTCTATTCTATATACACCCTTATAATACCCTTAGATAATGATATATCAAATATTACACCCACTCACATACACACACACACTCATATATACGTATATATATATATATATATATATATATATATATATATATATATATGTGTGTGTGTGTGTGTATTAACATGGGTGTGTGTAATTGTGTATATTAAAATATTGTATATCAATAGCATTTCATTGAATTAATTCACACATTGGTTCTATAGGAATGTTTATATCGGCTTCGGAGATACGAGGTTTAATAGTATTATATTATGTATGTATACTATTATTGTATTTATTGAATGTATTAATTTACTTACTAGTAATTAATCACCTATACATATATATATATATATATATATATATATATATATATATATATATATATATATATATATATATATATAAAGATGTCATGTATCTAATTTGAACTATATAGTAAATAAATAAATAATGAATATATCGTTCGAATGTATGTAAGGGTAGGCGCCTGCGTTCATATACAGTGTAGATTATACACCATTATATATAGGTCTACCGCAACAATTAATAAATATAATTATATAATTTTTTAATACATATATATAATAATTTTCATAAATACAATTAATTTAAAGAATGAAAAAAAATAGTTTAAAAACTATGAATATTTTTTAATATAAATATATTATACTAATCATGATTTATTTGTAAATATAAAGTACTAAATAGAATAATGATATACAAATTGGTAGAAATGTAGTAGTATATGTAATACATATACAGTTAAAATTTCAAACAATAATAATAACAATCAAATAAGTAGTATACTTTTTCATTTGGTTACTAAATAAAAAAGTAAAAATTGAGAAAATTACATTCAAAGTTTGTACATAAATAATCATGGATAATATGTATAGATATGCAAATATATAAAATATACAATATAAAAACAAATATATAACACGTGATTTGTTTATTTATTTAATGCTATTTAATATATGATCTATAAATCGAGAAATTTTTAAATTAAACGATTATTCTAATAAATCGTAATATAAGATTACATATTACAAGTATTTACATAAATACAAAATATATTTATAAATTTATTACACCTAAAAACTTTATATTGATAGAAATATTCAAAAATATTCAAAAATATTTTAGGATATTATAAATAAAATTCAGAACTTGGATAATACATAATACACAAATATTGTGTGTGATGTGAATAATATGATATGAATTAAATTATTCCATATTTAAATTATTAATATATGATTGAAAAATATATACATGCATGTATATTTGTGTATCAATGTGTGTATTTTCAATATGCTTAAATAAAAAACTCAGCTAACTCGATAATTAATAATGCATCGTTCCTAATAAGGAGTGGGATGCACAATTAGGCTACAACGAGTGCCTTTTTAGGGTGTAAGTAGTGTCCCCATAGCCGTACCCTAAGTAAGGTATAATTTGAATAAATACGATCAGTACCCTAAAAATGATCAAACTGTACCCTAAAGAACATTAGCTGGTTGTACCCTAATTATATGATACCGTGTACCCTAATGCAATTGTATGATATGTACCATAATTGAATTGCATGATATGTAAATTTAATAATCACGTACCCTAATATTTAACATATAATTACCCTAATAAATATATAGAGGGTATACCCTAGTTAATTTAACAGTCAGGTACCCTAATATTTAACATATATGTACCCTAATAAATATATATATATATTATACCCTAGTGAGTTTAAAAGTAGTGTACCCCATTTAGGGTACATGGAAAATGTTGGTGATATTTTAACGATCTGTACTCTATAAATTGAATTCGCTGTATCCCAATTTGTAACAGTGTATATCTAGTATCGAGTTTATACCACCCATAGGTACACATCAATACATCTGAACTAATCAAGTAACACACCTCTGGTCGAATACGCTATCATGTTAAAGCATCCAATTTTACTTTTGGCATTTACTGAAAGATAATAATTTAGTATACATAATTATATATCTTCTAAATATTATTTAAAATTATTTAGTCCAGATTAATGTCGTTTGACTACCTGTGTGTCTGATTTATTATCCAACAGAGCTACATAGGTAGTTATATATATATATATATATATATATAAATGTATATATTTAAATGAATATTAAAATTAATATTAATGTTAAACTAAAGGTTATCACTACTTATATGTATACAACTGTATATTAATACGGTCGCATATTGTGTGCACTTCACATGACGCATTGTTTCATGCGCGCTAATGATACATGTATCATGCCACGTTAACGTTCAGCATTCCATGTTACGTAATAAATAGCTAATATTTACGAGATCGCCATTGTACTACCCTAGGTCGTACAGGCTGCGGTCCTCGTATAACAATACACGCTATTAGATAGTTATGTACACACAGCATGCATTGTTTTAACAATAGATATATATATATATACTGATATTTGATATAGAATAATAATGTTACCTATTAGGTCTTATATTAGACTAACAATACATTTTTTTTAAATGTGCATCATTTTGCATTCAATTAGATTATATAATGTAGTATCATTACGTAATGTATATATGTAATACTATAGTGCGCATGTGTATAATACGAATAAAATGCATTACTTGCGCTTGCTTACCTTACAATGATGTGATGGTTCGTAGTCGAGGAAAGCAGCGCTTTGCATGTGCCACGATGATGGTAGGTTGTTGAAAATAGAAATTAACATGAATATCAGCACCTGTCGATTATATAACATCATATATACTTAATCAAGTTTATATATATATGTATGTATATATATATATATATATAATACTCTTATATTAGTTATATTATATTTGGTATACCCATATATGATATCTATATAATGATATATATATATATATAATAACTATCAAATATCGTTAGTGCTTTGTAATTACATGTTGGTGCGTTAATCATTCGTTATCACAGATAACTATTACGAACACTCGTGTGTATACTATTAATATATATTAATTAATATATTCGCCATTTTTGTATACATATATATATATATATATATATATATATATATATATATATATGTAAAGCACAGAAGATCAGCATTACGTATACACATACAAATCATTAGGTGAATAAACATATAAATTAAAATATTAAGCAATATAATATAAATATACATATTATATATATATGCCATTAGCTACACTAAATAAAAGCGATGATGCAAATATTTGTGATAGGGTGAGGATACCCGATAAATCTCAAACGCTGGTCAAGCGATTACCATATATGGTAGTAGTTAGTTAAGTAGTTAATGAAGTAGTTAGTTAATAATACTCACAGTTGTATGTTTAACCACTGGTCATTAGTCATCCCAATATCGCAGATTAAGTAGACTATAGTGACTATAGGGTTCGTAGATGTGACAAGTGTATAATGACGTAACGCATTCGTGTGTCATTCGTGTGTGATAGCGAATAGGGGAGTAAGGGAAGAATTATTATGTGATTTTAGTAGTAGGAATATTTGCCAGATGACAGTTAGTTAATACATTGGCAGTATATCCATATTTCCAACTTTCCATGATACAAAAACTATACCCAAAGGAAGTGCTTTTTTAAGCTCCTTAAACTTTAAACGTCATTAATATGTAGGCATTTCGAAAATAAAGCTTTTATGTGCCGCTCATAAGTGAACTAAGTGGATCGTTAATTATCCGTTAATTAGTCCATAGCGTAACCACTTCACGAGACGTAGCGCCGTAGATAAATGTGCACGATAACACAATAGAATATAAATTAAGAAGGAATACATTAGACTCTAGTGGGCATAGCTACAGTTTTAATTGCTCGCTGTCACGAATACACATGCACACCTCATATACACCTATGGGTATAGTATACTATAGTATGTATAATATACTCTAGTCGGTATACCGGTATACTATATAGTATACTATAGTAGGTATTATAATCTATTAGGTATAATATACTATAGTATACACCATATACTACAGTAGATCTATAAATAGAGTATACTCTAGTATATATATATATATATATATATATATAATAATAATAATAATAATAATAATCAGAATTTAGTATGACCATGGTAAACAAAGAAGCGCTATGCTTATCGAGTCGTTTACCTATTTCACTTTCCTATAGGAAAATTATGAGGAGAAAATTATAGTAAAAGCAAAATAAAAATAAATAAAATATTAAGAGTTAAAGTTAGTAAAAGAAATATATATGTATATAAAATATATATACAAAATATATACAAAAATATATGTTAAAAAACAAATTATAAATAAAATTTAATTAATTAGTAATCTATTAGAATAATACACTTATAAAAATACGATATATTTAATCATTACAATTATAACCAGAGTAGCCAACAGTAATTTAAACTAATGAGGACATATGGTGTATCAACTTCAGGGGTATGGGTTCGTCAGGTCCAATCCTATTTGTGCCAATAATAAGAACACTGGCAATACTTTCCTCTCAGTAAAAGTATATCCCTTTCCCCGACACGTACCATACCACACAATTACAAAAACATCAACCATTCCGTATTACAAATATATATATATATATATATATATATAGTATACTATAGTAGGAAAAGTATACTCTAGTATAATATATAATATCAATTATATTATACCATAGTATATAAATTAGGAATGTGAACTGTATCCGATACCAGAGTAACATAGAATTTAATGAAACACAGGTATTTTATTTTATGCATTTATTTTATTTCAAAAACCCGAGTCATAAAATTCATAATGAAACATAACCGAGTATTTATGCATATTGCGATATATTAATCTGGTTATTTTATTAATATATTCATACAATTTACGCATATTATTGTATCAAAGCCCATATTCTGTAAATATTGCACGCAATAAAACAATGTGAATTAACACAATGCACATTGCACATTTCAAATAACATTCCTTTTATATCATCAGAAGATATATGACTCCATCTACAGTGTGGAGGGAGTCACAATATAATATTATCATAACTGATATTTTATTTGTTTATTTATTTGTAATATGATACTAATTATCTTCACAATTCAGTTACATATATATATATATAATATCACAATGAAAATAATGAATTATTTTAAATATTAAGTAAAGTTAGTTCAATGATTATGTTATCTTATAATGGGAGGAGAGACGTTAATAATTAGTATATTATTAAAAATCAAATAACATTTGTATTGATTCAATTATTTATCTATATTATGTTATAAAAATAATACTTCAATAATCTAATTTTTAATTTTTATAATTTTAATTTATTTTTATATTTTAATTATTTAATTATTATCTATACTAAAAATTATGTTTTATATATTTCGAAACATATTTTGATATAAAAATGTTTCGTTATATTTATTTCGACATTTTTATTTCGATATTTAATTTGTTTAATAACATATTTGTATGTAATATGTCTCGATATAGTTGTTTAGAAATATACAATTGATTGTTTCATTTGTTTCGAAACATCATTATTTTGAAATATTTACATCCCTAATATATATATATATATATACAGTAGAAGCTCGGTAACTCAACATGCCGATAACTCAACATTGCCGATAACTCAACATCCACAAAATATTTGGTTGGATTCGTATCTTTTACATGTTAATAAAAACCCTATTACTCAACAAATATAACTCAACATACATATAACTCAACATCGTTTTTATAATCCTAGCCTATACATTACATGTAAATATACATCCGATAACTCAACATTTATGAAAAATCAAAATATCACAAACATATGTTGTTGGATTCGTATCTTTTACATGTAATATAAAATGCTCAACAAATATAATTCAACATACATTATTCAACAAGGTTTTATTTAATAATATATGGATATAAATATATAAACGTAAAAATACAATTACAATTATTATATTATCATACGAGTACTATTTTGAATGCATTTATGTGAACAAAACATTAATTAAGTCATTAATTTATACATCCGATAACTCAACATACTCGCTAACTCAACATGAAAACTCCGTCCCGTCAATGTTGAGTTATCGAGCTTTGACTGTATATATATATGGTTAACGGTAATAATAGTCATACATTTTAATATTTAGAAATATTAATGTTATATAGGAATTATAAGTAATATTAATTAGCGGAATCATAATACATACAGGTAACTATATATAGTTACACCCGGGTATGAGTATATATATATATATATATATATATATATATATATGCAGGTTATTATGTAGACTATATATCTTCAGCTACACTGATCCTCCATATACTTTGTCTATACAATGATTTCATTCATTTATTCATTCACATATATATACGATACATTAATTAGTAATACATTAAATAACGACAACTTCTCGATCTCAATTCAAAAGTAGACTCTTTAAACATTATTTAGTGAAATGAATATATATTTTGCGATTACTGTTATCTTCGTTTATATGTTATATTATTATATTATTATTATTATTATTATTATTGTTATGACGTCGAAAAATGATTTTCATTTATGAAGTCTCTAAACAAATAAATAAATAAATTAATACATCTCGATACCGGTATAATCAGAATATGTCAATATATTGTATATTACACATTATAGAATATTTTAAATCGCGCGATAGTTATAATTAGTTAATAAGCCCATATGCTAATATATATATATATATATATATATATATATATATATATATAATATTTAGATAATAATGTAATTATTTAATATCTGAGTATATATTATAATTATATTATAATAGAATAACATTACTTATGAATATATAAACATATGTATATTTTCATTAAGTCTACAGATGATGACGTCATACTATATATGTCGATAACAATACATTATATAATGTACGCTAATTAGGTTGACATCGTATGTCATCACACGTTGTATGCATTAATCTGCGTCGATGAGCACGTGTTAAGAAACCTCCATTTTATAGTTGTTATAACTAATAAATAAACTAATACGTTCTTGAATATGCATATACTATACACACATATACACACCATTAATACATACAAACAAGCCAACATATATCTATGAATATATAATAAGTACATTTTATAAATCGTAATACATCATATTTACGTGTTATAGTGTATACAGTATGTATATATATATGATTAAAACTTAACATTTAATAATATAAAGTTAAAAGTATAATTTTATTTTCATAATATGTCATATACTAATTTTTAGACACACTTTTAGATATATTTCACAGATAATTTCTATGGACATATTAAATAGTAATATTTCATTGGTAACTTGTAATACTATGAATTTATAATTATAAATTACTTCATAGAAAATTAATTGAATGAATCTTCGGTTCCAATATGTTTAAAAAAAAGAAAATTATTAAATATTAAATATTATTTTAAATAACAAAGATAGTGGAAACAAATTGTAATAATATATCCGAACATAAGCAAGGCTATATGTAATAATAAATAGTCTATATAGGCTATTTATGGTATAACAATAGTATACCATTATAATAAATCCATATGTAATATACATATACTATATATTATATATAATCTGTATACTATAGTCTATAATGGATATATAGTATAATATAGTGTATATATAAGGTTAAATTAAATTCTTAATAATAATTAACTATTTTCGTTGTTAATCAAACAAAAATATACGTTGTGGTAAATATAGAAGTATTTTTATGATTATTTTAATCGAGTATTAATACTTGTTAATGGGTGTAATGATATACATTATATATATATATATATATATATATATATATATATCGTGTGTGTTATCTTTATTAATGTTCTAAGGGTACTTTTGTCGTCTTTATTAATCTTTTAAGGGGAAAAGTGAGCCATACGTGAGTTCACTTGTACAAGATAGTTAAATGGCTATTTTTTGAAGGCTAATACTTTTTTATTTATAATTATTTTGTTATATCGCAATTACATCTTTATAACAATCGTTCATTAATAACAATCGTTGTTATAATGATAATAATTAGTGATATAGTTATCTTAACACGAATAACTGTCCCCTCTTCATCATGTACTCAAACTATGAATTTCGAATTATTCGAATAATGTACATGCATTAAATGTATATGCATTAAATATACATGCATTAAATGTATGCATTATATTTACAATTAAAAAGAATAGCATGTATACAAAAAGTATAGCATGTATACATTACATGTAATATATACACATAAAGTGTATTTTAGAGTCATATTATGCATAAGTGGAGTATTATCAATTATTGTTCAAGTGTAGATGTAGACATGCATATAAGATTACAATATATTATTACATAATAAGGTATATATATTAACAAGAATACATATAGAATACCTACATGTGTGTCTACATACGTAATAACATCATAATGGATGGGGGACAGGGTATACCCCATGCAGTATACCCCGATATATATATATATATGTAGTATACTACATGGAGTACATGAACAACTCGAGTGATGTCATCATATCATTCGCCATCCCTAATAATTATATATATATATATATATATATATATATATATATATATATATTGTATAATAATATAAGTAAATATAAGATTATATATTTACTCAAATAAATTACATATACTCACCATTGGAAATTGAAAAAGTTTTTTATCCGTTGATTTATTAACTAAAATGTGCATAAGTATTTCAAAGAAAAAGTATATGATATTGAAAATTATAACAACTAAATAGAACTGTCAAAATAAGATCCAATTATTTATAATGTTTTTTTCTTCTAATATATGTGATGATACACAACACACACATACACATACACACACACATACACACACATACACACACATACACACACATACACATATATATATGTATATATATGTTGTGGATTATCCATAATAGGTTTAAGGGTATTTTACTATAATATAGTGTACTGTATATATACTGTCATATAGGACATATGTTTAAATGGGCATATAACACATATGTTTAATACCTGCAGGTATTACAATAATATTTTGATCTGATCTTATATAATTATTTATAAAAATTATCGTCTCTCGTGAACAACTTGATATATTATCATGATATCTGATTCGAAGGGAGACATATGAGTATAAGTAAAATATAATCTAAGTTACTGGACTGGATGAAACGAAGTCTAATCTCCACATAAAATAAAAAATAAAAAATTATATAAAATATATGTGGTAATAAAATATATATAATTCAATATTATTTCAAGCTGAGATGATGTTAGTAGTCAATGATAATTATAAAAATATTATATTTCTTAATATATATATGTTAGTGTATTTGTGTAATTTAATATGCTAATATTACTTTGCCTACTTGCTTATTTCGGGATTATTGTTTCCCGGACAGTAAAAGTTATCCAAACAGCACGGTTAATCATAGCTACTCTAATCTCGCTCACCGGTATTCCAGTTTCGCGCTCGAGATTCCTGATGTAGCTTTCTGGCGGCCTTCCCCGTCTTCTAGTTCCATGAGTAGGATCCCAAAGAACTAGGTCCGAAACAACTTCATCATCTCTACGTAGGCAATGCCCAGCAAACTTTAAGAATCGACGTCTTATCTTTGTAGATATTTTTTCTATAGCCCATACAGTACTTCGTTAGTAACTTTCTGACACAAATGTACGTTTAATATCATTAGTAGAATTCGAGTATACGTGCCATCAAGTTGTTTGAGTAGTATTTTTGTGAGAGTCCAAGTCTCACATCCGTACAACAGAACCGATTCAACTGTGGTGTGCATGCTCATGAGTTTCATATTCCTACTAAGAGTTGACTTCCAGATATTCCTAATTTGATGACATGTTCTCCAAGCAAGCGCTTTTCTGATTTTTAAATCTTTTGCACTGCTGTCTATCCATGCACCTAGGTACTTGAAGTCATAAACCCTTTTCAGATTTGACCCATCTATAGCT